>CM036770.1:38148528-38668528 GCA_020796225.1 Arion vulgaris
AGAGAGCAGACAGACTTGCATGAACTGAGGCTGACATAGATTCACTGTCCCTGACGTGAGTGTTTCAATGCAATGAGAGCAGACAGACTTGCATGAACTGAGGCTGACATAGATTCACTGTCCCTGACGTGAGTGTTTCAATGCAATGAGAGAGCAGACAGACTTGCATGAACTGAGGCTGACATAGATTCACTGTCCCTGACGTGAGTGTTTCAATGCAATGAGAGTAGACAGACTTGCATGAACTGAGGCTGATATGGATTCACTGTCCCTGACGTGAGTGTTTCAATGCAATGAGAGAGCAGACAGACTTGCATGAATGACATCGATTGTCAGAAAGGTGAAGACAGATAGGATGGATTTTCCTGTCAGTTTCTCTGTGACTGTCTGTTACAGGTTGAAGATACAAAAATTGATCGGATAATGGGATGGGGTTGTGGGGGTGAAGAACTCTGTGGCTTAGTGGTAAATCTGTTGTCTTGCAACTCTGAAGTTCTAGAGTTCAAATCGAAATTGTGTTAAATGAAATGTGTGCGTTTTGCAATACACTCAGCAGGTTGTAGGCAATTTCTGTAGAAAGTCAATCCTTTGTCTTTCAACAAAAATTGATTTTGAATCTATGCAGCAATTTAATGAGTTTAGAACAAGTAAAACTAGATACCTGAGGTACAGAATGTGGATTATGTTTAAACAGCGAACTATAGAAACCATCAGTTGCATACCCTTAATCTTCTGCTGGCATAGACTGAGCACCTATGGGTTTACTACCTGGTGTGTTGGGACATCAATAACCAAGTTGCAATAACAATACAATTTGTCTCACAATAAGAATATAACTATAAAAGTTAATATACATGTATACGTATACATTATCCAAATACTTGATATTTCTTATCTTTACATTTAGAGGACAGCAGGACGCCGAATGATTAATCATGGTTGGGGTATTCCTGACGTGTACATCACATGTTCAACTCCTCAGTAAGATCAAAAACTGTTTCTATGGGGGAGAAAATCAAGCTGCGTTTCAACTGCCTCAGGAAAGTTTCCTTAATTCTTTCATCCTATAGAATCCCCCTGTCTGCTCTCAGGAAAGTTTCCTTAATTCTTTCATCCTATAGAATCCCCCTGTCTGCTCTCAGGAAAGTTTCCTTAATTCTTTCACCCTATAGAATCCCCCTGTCTGCTCTCAGGAAAGTTTCCTTAATTCCTTCACCCTATAGAATCCCCCTGTCTGCTCTCAGGAAAGTTTCCTTAATTCTTTCATCCTATAGAATCCCCCTGTCTGCTCTCAGGAAAGTTTCCTTAATTCCTTTACCCTATAGAATCCCCCTGTCTGCTCTCAGGAAAATTTCCTTAATTCCTTCACCCTATAGAATCCCCCTGTCTGCTCTCAGGAAAGTTTCCTTAATTCTTTCATCCTATAGAATCCCCCTGTCTGCTCTCAGGACAGTTTCCTTAATTCCTTCACCCTATAGAATCCCCCTGTCTGCTCTCAGGAAAGTTTCCTTAATTCTTTCACCCTATAGAATCCCCCTGTCTGCTCTCAGGAAAGTTTCCTTAATTCTTTCATCCTATAGAATCACCCTCTCTGCTCTCAGGAAAGTTTCCTTAATTCTTTCACCCTATAGAATCCCCCTGTCTGCTCTCAGGAAAGTTTCCTTAATTCTTTCACCCTATAGAATCCCCCTGTCTGCTCTCAGGAAAGTTTCCTTAATTCTTTCACCCTATAGAATCCCCCTGTCTGCTCTCAGGAAAGTTTCCTTAATTCTTTCATCCTATAGAATCCCCCTGTCTGCTCTCAGGAAAGTTTCCTTAATTCTTTCATCCTATAGAATCCCCCTGTTTGCTCTCAGGAAAGTTTCCTTCTTTCATCCTATAGAATCCCCCTGTCTGCTCTCAGGAAAGTTTCCTTAATTCTTTCATCCTATAGAATCCCCCTGTTTGCTCTCAGGAAAGTTTCCTTAATTCCTTCACCCTATAGAATCCCCCTGTCTGCTCTCAGGAAAGTTTCCTTAATTCTTTCATCCTATAGAATCCCCCTGTCTGCTCTCAGGAAAGTTTCCTTAATTCCTTCACCCTATAGAATCCCCCTGTCTGCTCTCAGGAAAGTTTCCTTAATTCTTTCATCCTATAGAATCCCCCTGTTTGCTCTCAGGAAAGTTTCCTTAATTCCTTCATCCTATAGAATCCCCCTGTCTGCTCTCAGGAAAGTTTCCTTAATTCTTTCACCCTATAGAATCCCCCTGTCTGCTCTCAGGAATGTTTCCTTAATTCTTTCATCCTATAGAATCCCCCTGTTTGCTCTCAGGAAAGTTTCCTTAATTCCTTCACCCTATAGAATCCCCCTGTCTGCTCTCAGGAAAGTTTCCTTAATTCTTTCATCCTATAGAATCCCCCTGTTTGCTCTCAGGAAAGTTTCCTTCTTTCATCCTATAGAATCCCCCTGTCTGCTCTCAGGAAAGTTTCCTTAATTCTTTCATCCTATAGAATCCCCCTGTTTGCTCTCAGGAAAGTTTCCTTAATTCCTTCACCCTATAGAATCCCCGTCTGCTCTCAGGAAAGTTTCCTTAACTGATTCAGTACCAGGTTTTTTTCACCTCTGGACGGAATTATTTTTAGCTTCAAAATATTGCACACATACTTTAGTTAAATTAAAATATTGTTTCTAAATATGATTTAAAGTTGAACTTATTATATATCAAATTAAAGATAAATGATTGTACTTTCATAAAATATTTATTGTATGCGAAAATATAATGTTGTGTTGACTGTGCATGACAAATATTAGCATGTAATAAAAATATTAATTGAAATTGTGAGAACAAAAATCCAACTTACCAAGGGCCTTGAGGAACAATATGGTGAATAAGTCAGTGTAACTGCTCTCTTTATATAAGTAATCCATTTATGAATACACAAAAATTAAGAAAATATTGATGGAATATATGGTTTACTAACTGTTCGCAAATTAGCAACCCGACCATCTTTGAAGAAATTTCAATTAAAAATTGTCAAATTGAAGATTTCACATACTAAACATTCATGTCTCATAATATATAATCACATACAGTGGAAATTATAGCAATATTTACAGGAATAAAGAACTAAAGTATATGAATAATAGTCCTAACATAGCAACTATATAACTTCTCTCCAAGTAGACTGTGTAGGTTCTGTCTGAATCCTTCTTCTTTTGTTGCAATCCTACTGGAACCTGACTGGGGCAACGCCACTCTCGCAGCTGGTTGGGAAACACTACTAGTATTATTTAAATTATTAATAATCGACGTATTTAAATCACAAACTTCTGTGTCATCAGAAGCTTCACTATCTTCACTATCAGTATCTACATCTTCATGCAACAAATCTCGCGCTTCTGCAGCTGTAAACGTGCAGAACGAGCTGATAACAAACCATTTCTAGACTCTGAATTGTTAGACATTATTTTTTAATCACAGGGTAACTTGAAAACGAAAATTAAACTTGGTTTCACTTCTGATTCTAGTCAAAACCACGATGTTGTGATTTGGTTATCGTTAGTACTTCCTTTCTACTTAGTTTCCGGTTGATATAAAACTACAATCGGAGTGAAAATTAATAAAAACTCAACGCAATAGTAGCCGTCTTTTAAAAGACGCTTGGGACACGCAGATAAGAAATATGTGCACTACAGTGTTCCACGGGACTGAATCAGTTAATTCTTTCACCCTATAGAATCCCCCTGTCTGCTCTCAGGAAAGTTTCCTTAATTCTTTCACCCTATAGAATCCCCCTGTCTGCTCTCAGGAAAGTTTCCTTAATTCTTTCACCCTATAGAATCCCCCTGTCTGCTCTCAGGAAAGTTTCCTTAATTCTTTCATCCTATAGAATCACCCTGTCTGCTCTCAGGAAAGTTTCCTTAATTCTTTCACCCTATAGAATCCCCCTGTCTGCTCTCAGGAAAGTTTCCTTAATTCTTTCACCCTATAGAATCCCCCTGTCTGCTCTCAGGAAAGTTTCCTTAATTCCTTCACCCTATAGAATCCCCCTGTCTGCTCTCAGGAAAGTTTCCTTAATTCCTTCACCCTATAGAATCCCCCTGTCTGCTCTCAGGAAAGTTTCCTTAATTCTTTCACCCTATAGAATCACCCTGTTTGCTCTCAGGAAAGTTTCCTTAATTCTTTCACCCTATAGAATCCCCCTGTCTGCTCTCAGGAAAGTTTCCTTAATTCCTTCACCCTATAGAATCCCCCTGTCTGCTCTCAGGAAAGTTTCCTTAATTCTTTCACCCTATAGAATCACCCTGTGTACTGTCAGAAAAAAAGAACAAAGCACCGTAAGAATGAGAGAGAAACAAAATGCTCATCTAGTTGTGTTGTTGAATTGAGAGATCAGTGTACACTAATCCTTCCTTCCCTTTGTTCACTTGAAATATTGTCTATATGTTCAATATTGTCTCTTGTATAAACTTCACTATCTTTTGTAGCTCACATAGATGTCCGTGTAGTTTTCTGTCAAGTGTTGTTTCGTTAAGGCCAGTGAGTTTGCATCAGTATATCATATTCGGGGCAGTCTTGAAGTATGTGCTCTGCAGTCCAGTGTGCCTGTCCACATGGCTGAATTGCCAATCTTGAATTTTCTGTACATGTGGCTGCGGAGTCGATTGTATCCTGTTCTGCGGCGCAGAATGACAACTTGTTCCAATCTGCTCATTTTATAATACTGGTCTTGTGTTGGTATTTGTGACACAATCTGCTGATATTATAATACTGGTCTTGTGTTGGTATTTGTGACACAATCTGCTGATATTATAATACTGGTCTTGTGTTGGTATTTGTGGCAGTCTACACTAATGATATGTGATCAAATAATGTCATCATATTCAGTTCCTTCTTCTTATTTTGTCGTCACACTGCTGGTACCAGCCTATTACCCAATATCATGGTTTTCTGTTTTGGTCTATCACTGTTCTGGTGGCTTGGGTAGTTCCTTTGTAATTTTCCTAATCTGTATTGGTTTTTTTTGGTGGGAAAGTTGACACAGCAGAGTTGTTCATGTACTCGATTCAGTCACCAAATTCACAGTGCTCTAGTCAATTCTCCTAGCTACACAGTGGAAATAGAATACCTGACTTTAGAGAAACTTCAGCTACTTGAGTGCTTTAATGCTGGCACTTCACCAATCTGAATGGGACTGAGCACTGAGGAATGTCCCATGAGTGCAAAGACACAGATTCTAATCACTTTACTAGCTTTAATTTTCTTGTTCTATGTGTAGTTTGAGGCTGTTAGTAGTTGCTGTTATCTATTCTAGTTAAGTTTAAAGAATTCGTTTTATTTTGTCTTCCAGTGTACTCAAGGATTTGAAGAAAGTTCAACAGAACATTGGCTATTGTCCTCAGTTTGATTCTCTCTATGATGAGTTGACAGCAAGGGAGCATCTCCAGCTGTACTGTCGGTTGAGGGGAATCCCTCCAAGTGATGAGAAACAGGTATAGGAAATCTTTGTTTGAATGTGCTACTAGGGAAGAATGACTGAGCTACTAGGGAAGAATGACTGAGCTACTAGGGAAGAATGACTGAGCTACTAGGGAAGAATGACTGAGCTACTAGGGAAGAATGACTGGGCTACTAGGGGAGAATGACTGGGCTACTAGGGGAGAATGACTGGGCTACTAGGGGAGAATGACTGGGCTACTAGGGGAGAATGACTGGGCTACTAGGGGAGAATGAATGGGCTACTAGGGGAGAATGAATGGGCTACTAGGGGAGAATGAATGGGCTACTAGGGGTGAATGACTGGGCTACCAGGGGAGAATGACTGGGCTACCAGGGAGAATGACTGGGCTACCAGGGAGAATGACTGGGCTACCAGGGGAGAATGACTGGGCTACCAGGGGAGAATGACTGGGCTACCAGGGAGAATGACTGGGCTACCAGGGGAGAATGACTGGGCTACCAGGGGAGAATGACTGGGCTACCAGGGGAGAATGACTGGGCTACCAGGGGAGAATGACTGGGCTACCAGGGAGAATGACTGGGCTACCAGGGAGAATGACTGGGCTACCAGGGAGAATGACTGGGCTACCAGGGAGAATGACTGGGCTACTAGGGAAGAATGGTGTATCTTACTGCATAAAGTGGAGACAGGAAATTTAAGGAGTCAATTCAGTGTCTATATCAGTAATTGATCAAAACCCTACTCCACCTCCTTGTGATGATTTTAGAAATAGACTACAATGCTGCTGTCGGACAAAGTGAGTAGGGAGCTTGGGAGAAGCTATTCACAAGAGTAGGTAGTAGTGTAAATGCAACTGTACATGGTATGAGATTAATTTGCACACTGGATGAGCAAGAGAGTGGCTGTGTCTACATGTTTTCTCTGGCTGACTTCTAGAGATCAAGTTCCAACATAACTATAGTCTCCATAACAACTGTTGTATGTTGTTTAAAGAAATGTCACTCTCTTGAATGATCTCAGTGGCGAGAGATTAGGTATATATCCATAACAACTGTTGTATGTTGGTTAAAGAAATGTCACTCTCTTGACTGATCTCTGTGGCGAGAGATTAGGTGCTTGACTCTCATTTCAAAGGTACTCAGTTTGCTCCCTCATGGAACCATCAAGATATATTTGTACAAAGTTCCATGATCTGCGTGTAGGTGAGGTCGAGTTCCTAGTTCTATCAAAGATGAGCGATAAAATGTAGGCTGTGTTTAAGGTGAGCATGTAAAATAACCATTGATAGATCCAAATTGAGAAGAGCAGACTGGAAAGCAGCTCCCTGTGCAAAATTCATGAAAAGAAATTTCTACAAAATGTTTGTAACCATCTTCTAAATGACATTGAGGAGCCTTGTCAGTGCTGCAGAGTTTGTGTACTGTCGCTGAGATATTTCGATGTCAGAAAGAGATGTGACTAGTTTACTAACTAATATCTAATATATAAAAAGTAGAAAGAAGAGTTTGAGGAAATTTGCTACAAACCTCCATGACATCACTGATTGTTTTGTTATTGCTGATCAAGTATAAAAGATAATATGGGAATGTATGGCCAAGTAGATAAGCATGTTTATCTTTCAATCTTGATCATGCAGGATCAAATACCTAGTACAGTCTGCATTTGATTTCTGTCAAGGATCAAGTAGTAGCATGTCCCTTGCAGAATGTCCCTTTCAACACAGCCTGCCTGAAAAACTCTCATGTCGAGGGAACAAAATTAAAATCCCATCCTGTACACTGCGTGGTGACATCCTCTGCAAAGCATCCTTTCAGTTAACAGTTATATGAGACTATTATCATAGCACTCTGGACTTGTCCACAGGTGCTTCGATATCTACCTCAACAAATCCAGCAGCTTAACATGCCAGTTCGATGTTGATTAATCAATCTTTTTGCTTATTTGGTATGTCGTTCTTTTCAGACTTTACCCATATTGACCCTCGTCTTAATCTGGTCAGTGATTGGGATTCACAACCTTGAAATTTCTCTGTTTGAAAATACTTTCTCAATGCATTAAGAATGTCATTTCGGTCCATTGTCGCTCTTTCTGATACTGTAGCCATGCAAGCCAATCCATCAGCTCATTAAAGCATTCCTTTAAAAATCGCTAACCTATAAAAACTCTCTAGTGGCTGCCATGAACTTGGGATATGCGCTGAATGGCTAGTTTTTTAATGTTCTGATAATGGTTTGCAATGTTCCATTTATAGCATTATATTTATACATTCTGTTTTAATGATTTTACTACAGCCTTGAAGGTTTTGGAATGCTCACTGAAATAGAGCGTTCATGGAAGAAGAAGAAGAATAATTTGCATTCAAGTTGGTATAAACAATTGATCATATTCTCAGTGTGTGTGATTGTATGCAACCTGTAAACATGATATTGTATGACTTAAAAACAGGTTGTACAATGGGCCATCAATAAACTGGGACTTACCAAATATGCTGACAAACTGTCTGGGACCTACAGTGGTGGAAATAAGAGAAAGCTTTCAACCGCCATTGCTCTTATAGGTCACCCACCAATAATCTTCATGGTAAGTTGCCTTGTGTGGGAGACATGAATTATGACTTGTATAGGCAGTAACTCTGTCTCATGAGATATATCGTTTTCATGGTAAGCATGGACATTTCAGTAGAATAACATGTATGTGCTTTTGAATATAAGTGTTATAGAAGAGTTCTTTATATGTCATGGACAGAGGAGAGAACAAATAGATCTATCTAGAAAGAAGTCAAAATCAAAGAAAACTGCTGGATGCTACATATAAGAATAAGAAAATGCAAGTATTTTGAACATATAAAAAGACTCGAAGGGTTGAAGAAGACTATTATAGAAGGAGGCATCCTGGCAAAGAGGAGAAGAGGAAGACCACAAAGAAAATAAGACTCAGGATGTAACTTATGATTTAAGCATGATGGCTGCACAGGAGGGACACCTGGCCTATGAGAAAGAGAAATTGCGAAGGACTGTTAGGGTGGCAAAATTCTGCTCAGGACAAGCTATTGAATGATGATAAGTTACCTTGTGCTGAAGACATGAAATATGGCTCTTAGAAGTTCTCATGAAACATATTTTTTCCCAATACAAAGGCATTGACAGTATTCCTGTATTAATCCTTGAGTTAATCCACTAACCAAACCCTCATGCAACTCTATGTTGTCTATCCTAGAAACTGGTAACTGAGTGCTTTTTTTATTTGATCTAATCAACACTTAGGGGTTGAGAGTTGAGAATCGTACCAAAGCAGCCAAACTCTACAATTCCGAGCTCACACTCCGTGTTTTGTTTCATACAGTTAGTGCCTCAAAGTGCCCTGTGTTTTGTTTCATACAGTTAGTGCCTCAAAGTGCCCTGTGTTTTGCCGAGGCTTGTAAGGGGAGCAAAGAATAGTAACACTGCGACCTACAAGGCATGCCGTAAGGTAGGGGCCTAGGGAAGAAGCTAGCACAATGGCACAATGTACAATTTCTCTTAGGCTCAGATCACATACATATCACAAAGAGTGGTTAACAAGTGTTCAATATGGAGTGTTTGAAGAAGAAGAAAAAGAAGTTCCCGAAAAGATCACACAATTTTGTAAAGCTAGATAGGGTAGCTTACACAAATTATTGGGTCATTGCACTGAACTATGTATTCATTACTAGTTACACATTGATGATGTCTGCCTTCCTAAATCTGCTTCTATTCTCTCCATCTGCCACTAATCATTTAGTGGTTTATCTGTCCAATTTATTTCACTCAAACCCTGTGTTAGTGTGTGTGTGTGAATATTAAATGGATAAAGTTTACCTTCAATCATCATATGTCGCAGAATCTATCTGTTTATTTCCATTCTCGAGAGCCACAGTTGCCTAGTAGTTAAGTGAACCCACTTTATAGGCTAGGGGTCCGTTTTCAATTTCACAGTGGAAGTGAAATATTGTTCTAACTGCTCTCAGTTCGACCTAGCCTCAATTGGGTACCAAGAAAAGCAATGGGTAGTAAAGGCTACCAGTGTGATTGTGATCACATCACCCATCTTGTATTGATGGTCAATGAAAAATACAAGCCTAACACTGTATTACATGATATACCTCCAGGTATAAAATAGGGTTTCTTTACTTGACTGACTTTATTTCCATTTTAATTTACATGATTCCCATTTCTCCCTTTAACTTTCTCATTGTGTGTGTATGTGTTACTTTATGCAACTTTAGTGTTATGTTCTCAGTTTACTATAACTAAGTGATGACTTGTGATAGTTTTTCTTGGAGTTGATCCTTTGCCTTGTTATCTTTATTATTTATTGAAAGCATAGAAGTTTTATGTTTGTGAATCATCTTCTCTGTCATGTTCTTATCTGTCTGCTGCCTCTGAAGTCAGAGAAAGCCCACCAGTATGGCGAGGAAACCAATAAAATGGTAAGCAGACTTTCATGCAAAAATCAGCCAAAAGTGCCATACCAGACGCCAAGGCTATGTCTAGATTCATAGCGGGCGAACGCAGAAGATGAAGATCAGTCTGTTATCAATTGACTTTCATTATATTTGTGGGTTTTATTTTGAGAGTGACTTGTTAAGATTATGATATTGGACTGCTCCACCCAAAACGCCTTTGGCAGTCTAACATGTCACCGACGGAGTTTCGTGCTCTATCACACCTCCGTCGACGTGATGACATTGTTATCAAACCCGCCTACAAAGGCGGAGCTATAGTCGTCTGGAGCAAAGATCTTTACCTTCAGGAAGGTCATACCCAACTGCGTGACACTCAGTTTTATAAAACCAGCCCTACTGATGTCACTCAGTCTAATAATAATAAGGTTCGTGAAGTCATTAAGAACTTAATTGCCACTGAACGACCTTCCATCCAGTGCATCATCACTCTGTGTGATCGATAGCTGTTTGGGTAAACCCGCCTTTTATATGCTCCCAAAATTCATAAACTCCACAATCCCGGTAGGCCTATCGCTTTCTGCTTGCTCCTGCCCTACGGAACACATCTCCGAATTCCTTGATAGCATCTTTAATCCCATAGTCACCACACTCCCGTCATTTTTGAAGGATACAAACCACGCTTTGTCTGTCTTTTCTACCATTGAGTTGCTACCGAGAGAACCTACCATCTCTTCCTCCTTGATGTGTGCTCATTGTACACTTCTATACCTCATCCTGACGGCCTTATAGCTCTCCAGTTCTTTCTCAATAGGAGAACTAATCCACTTGTGTCAACTTCTGCTCTCCTTCGTCTTGCGAACTAGTTCTCACTCTTAACTCCTTTCAGTTTAATGACCAATTCTTTGAGCAGATCAGTGGGGTTGCCATGGGTACTAAAATGGGACCTAGTTATGCTTGTCTTTTCATGGGCTATCTTGAACACCTAGTATGGACTACATATGATGGCCCCTTCCGTCTGTCTATCACAGATACATTGATGACTGTATTGGCATCACTGATATGCCTGAAGCCGATTTGTCACGCTTCATTAATTTCATTAATGTTTTCAACCCTTCTATTCGTTTTACTTCTCACATCTCCACTACTTGTGTCAACTTTCTTGACATTACTATCACCTTACGCCTATCCACTATCTCTACATCAGTATATTACAAGCCTACTGATGCACATAGTTTCTCCTCTATACTTCTTCCCATCCCCGGGCTTGTCGTGACTTTTTGCCATTCTCGCAGCTCTTACACCTTCGTCGCCTTTGTAGTGAGGACGATGATTTTCTTGAGAGAGCTCGCGAGATGCTTGATTTCTTTCGTAGGCGCCTATACCCGGAGAGGGTGTTTGTCTCGGCTATGCATCGAGTTCAGAAAATCACTCGCCAGCAGGCCCTTACCAGTCAGCATAGGACTACTAACTCTGACAGAGTAAAACTTATCTTAACTTACCACCCCATAGTTCCCTGGTGAAAAATGTTTTATTCCGTCATCTGTCTCTCCTTAGATCAGATCCTGAGACCCGTTCTGTCTTCCCCAACTATCCTTTGGTGTCTTACAGACGGGACAGAAGTCTTAAGGATATGTTGGTACACAGTCGCCTTAAGTCCAATATCCTGACTCATTTTGGCACTGTCCGGTGTGGTCGTCGGCGTTGCAACACGTGTGCTTATGTGATACAGACGCGTACTGTATCTTTCCTTTAGGCACGTTTCTTATTGACGATGGGTTCACATGCAAGTCCCGTAATCTTATCTATGCTATTATCTGTAAGCGGTGTAACAAGGCTTATATCGGCGAGACAGGCAAGAGGCTCAGTGACCGATTCGCCCAACACTTACGCAACATACGCCAATGCTCTGTGACACCTGTAGCCACCCATTTCAATGACACTGGCCATTTAGGTGCTCACGATGTCCAGGTCACAGCCATCCGATCATGTTCCTCGGATGATCGCAGTCGATTTGCTCTGGAGAATCGGTTGATTTCTTTGTATGGTACCTACGACCACGCGGCTCAACGTATTACATTCTTATGCTTCTTAGTACTTTCTCTTCCCATGCTTTGTAATCTATATGGGTATATGTTGCATGTATTCATGTTATATTCCATTCTTATGCTTCTTAGTACTTTCTCTTCCCCTGCTTTGTAATCTATATGGGTATATGTTGCATGTATTCAAGTTATATATTTACTAGATGTTTCATTGTTTCTTTTCCTTTCTATTTCTAGTTTTTATGTGTGTTTTTGTGTTACATTTATTTCGTTATTCGTTTTTATTCCAGATTTTCCTTAGATACGTTTGTATTTGGTCGTCCATTTGTGTTTCATTTTAATTTGTCACTCCTGTTTGTTCGTTTGCTTGATAAAGGCCTTGTTGGTCAAAACGTTGCTGTATTTTGTCATTGTTTTTGTAATTTGTAAAACTACAGTACTTTGTAAATACGTGTTTTGCCAATCAAATAGTTTTACTGCAGTTCCATATATATATACTAAGATTATGATGATATTTTGTAGGATGAGCCAACAACAGGTATGGACCCACATTCTAGACGATTCCTCTGGGATCTCATACTTGGATTGGTGCAGGATGGACGATCAGTTATTTTGACATCCCACAGGTTAGTGCCAGAATTTGTACTGGTGACATGTGTGAGATCAGTTAGTGACATGTACTTAGTGAACTCATCATCATCATTAAATAGCTTGTTCTGAGCAGAACTTTGCCATCTTAACAGTTCTTTGCAGTTTCTCTCTCTCATAGGCTAGATGTCCTATGATGTGATCATGCTCAAACCATCAGTTACATCCTGAATCCATCTTCTCAGTGGTCTTCCTCTTCTTCTTAGTGAACAACAGGGTAGTAACCTTTCATATTTAATGCAGATAAGAGGTTTTATCTTGGTCTCTAATCTCTGCGTAGAATATCTGTCTCTCATTGAGACATAGAGTGTATGTGCTATCTTGCAATCTCTGCATAGAATATCTGTCTCTCATGAGACATAGAGTGTATGTGCTATCTTGCAATCTCTGCATAGAATATCTGTCTCTCATGAGACATAGAGTGTATGTGCTAAGACATAGAGTGTATGTGCTATCATGCAATCAACATTGTATCCCCTACTTGCCTTTGAGAATACTATTGACTATGGAGGTCATGGTGGTGACAAAATCCCTGAAGTGGCTACAGACACAAACATTCACCCATGCATGCATGCTCAGCAACTCTATGAGCATGATACAAAAGATCAAGACTGGTTATGTACGAAGACGGTGGATGCAATTAATACAAAACTCGTCAATACAGATACTTACCTTCATCTTTGTCCCAGGTCATGCTAGGGTGAAGGGCAATGAGAGAGCAGATGCACTGGCGGGCAATGCTACGATTGAGAATGTGTCTTCTATGGACAGAAGCGACATCATCAACGTTCGCCGAGTGGTTACCGGGCCCAAATTTGGGGTGTAAAGAATAGAACCACTGTTACCTGCTATCCATGTCGTAAGAGGCGACTAAGGATGTTTGACTGAAATCTGATGCATGTGTCCTAAGCGTGTAGAAGTCTATGCATTTAGGGGCCTACCAAACCAATGTGCAACGTATACACGTTCTTGGCAAAGATCAAACAGATCACAAAGAGTGATTAAAATTGGTCGTAAAGAACAAACGCAAAGAAGAAGAAGAAGATCAACGCTCTCAGAGAAAATATACGCTCTGAAGATTTCAAAGATGAAGATAAAGGGTATTCTCTATCTTGGTTGCGCAAGTTGTGCATACCGATAGGTGCGTCAAGACAGGCAAACCACAAGAGAAAAATCCGATAGATACATCAATCAACACAGAACGGGAGTTGTTAGCCTAAAAACACTGAGATACATGCTTGGGAGGAGATGGAACAATTATGTACATGTGCGATGAAGATGATCCTAAAATGAACAATGAACTTGCCTTTGAAGTTATAAGAGAGTGACAACAACTTTCCTTCTGAAGTAGAAGACTGCCCATATTTCTTCATCTACATTTTCTCTTGACGAAACACGTAAAAACAAAATACTGTAGTTTTACAATAACAATACACAGCAATGTTTCAACCGAAAGGCCTTTATCAAGCAAAGGATACAACAGGAGTGATGAATTTCAATTCTTACACAGAACATATTGATTCAGACAATAAATTTCTCATGGCACTAACATGGAAATCTGTCACTAAAAATGAATAACAAAATAAATGCACAAAATTAGAAGTGGAAAAAAAGAAGATAAACAATAAAAATAATATATATATATATTTAACATATAAACATATAGAATATAGAGCATGAGAAGAGAAAGTACTAAGAAGCATAGGAATGTTGTGGAGTCCATGAGGTCGTAAGGTACCATATAAGTTATAAAACAATTCTCTAGAACAAATCGACTTGGATCATCAGATCAGTCCCAGATCTAATGATAGAAGTTGATTTGCTCTAGAGAATTGTTTGATATCTTTATAATCAATTACATTAACTAACTAATAAAATTATCTCTTAAAGTATGTAAGATCATCAATGAATATACTTGTTTGTCGGTACACCTGATGAAATCCTACTTGTAGATATGTTGGTATTTTTGTTGATATGTATGTATATATATATATATATTCCTATTGTACTGTTACACGTAACATAAGGCCTGCATGTAATTTATTCATACCACTTTGTCCTGGGCAACTTGCTCAATCTCTTCCATGGAATTGAGTCCGAAATTCTTGATGTACACACCTGGACATGCTGGAGTGCAGGGTAACAAGCGTGTTGATTTTCTTGCAAACAATGCCCGACTCAAGGGGCAGAAGTATGGACGGAGCCAATATCATCAATGTGGTACGCTCTCAATTATGTGACATGGATAAGTCTCAGGCACTGGAACGAGTTCGAGAATTAGGCGTTAAGTTTGGACATACCAGACAGTGTCGTCTTCATGGTAGAGAGAGAAGATATACTAATCAAGTTCTTATGGATACAGTGAGCAAATGGACTTTGGGATGGCTACTGCAGCAGAGGACAGAGCATGAATGGGAATGTCCAATGTGCCATGACATCAATCACATAACATAACATTTCTTACCTCAGCGAAGTTCGTTTCAGGGTTTCCCTTGGGCTATTTTTTTTTATCATTTGCCTCCCACTTCAATGCTTGTTTTGGTATTCCTTGATCATTTCTTCCCAAGGCAGGCCCAACATATCTCTACCTTCTCCTTCTTATAACAGTTGTTACTAGTAGTTGACCAGCCATTTCTCTGATTTCAACACTTCTCCTGAATTTGTTCCAATTTATGTTCATTATTTTTCACAGATATCTATTAATATATATATATATATATTATATGAGTACACATAAATGAACCAAGAACTATTTGTTTTTTTCTTTATTAGTATGGAAGAATGCGAGGCTCTCTGTTCTCGTATGGCTATCATGGTTAATGGAACATTCAAATGCCTGGGCAGCTCTACACACCTGAAGAACAGATTTGGAGATGGTTATACATTTACTATCCGTGTCAAAGGTCCTGATTATGACAGAAATCGTAAAGAGGTCATACGTTTTGTGGAGAGAAACATACCACAGGCTGAACTAAAAGTATGTCTAACATTATGTAAATTTTTGTTGTTGTTTTTTTCTTTATCAGGAGTACCTGACCAAATGGATTAGAGCACTGGCTCCTGTTCGTGAGACCTAAGTTCTATCCTTCGTAATGCCAGTGAGTTTTTACTGTCAGGGACATAAAGAAAAAATCCAGACTTGAACAGTTTTTCAATGATTGCACTAGCAGTGCAGCAATTAAATTCTACAGGCTCATGTCCCTCCATCCTATACCACGCTAAAAAGGGGTGCACTAGCAGTTAGTTAGTTAGTTAGTTTGTTCCTTTCGTGCCAAAGGCGGCACATAGGGCAGAGGTTTTAGATCTCCATGTGATACAGTTCTTTGCTAGCAGTTGGAGATCTTGTATGGTTTTACATCCCAATAGTTTACTTTCTTGTTGGATGGTTCTTCGAAGAGTGGTCTTTGGTCTTCCACGTTTTCTTTTCCCAACTGGTGACGACATAAGGACTAGCAGTGCAGCAATTAAATTCTACAGGCTCATGTCCCTCCATCCTATACCACGCTAAAAAGCGGTATTACAAGTAGTAAAGACAGTTTTAAAATATTTTTTTTATTTTTACAATTAAAAAAATGTCTTATGAAAGTGGAAATGTTTGACACATGACAGATTAAGTTTATATCAGCTGTAGTGACAGGGCCAGTGAGTAGGCTATATTGTTACATATTGCTTTTTGATATGCATGTAGCACAACAGGAACATCAACCACTAACTTAGTATTGCAGATACCAGACAGTTCTGGTATGGCCAACAGTCATTTACACACTTCTGTGTTATCAATCTCTAGATGTTGGTTAGGAGACTTGTGTGTAGCTACAACTACTCTGAGATATTGTTTGTTGTGTGCACAAATCTCATACCATTTGCAACTGCACAGATTTGATAGACTGTAGTGCAGCAACCTGTTTCCAGGGCTACTATGTGGAGGTGGAGTAGGGTTTTGGTCAGTGCCAGCTCACTGACCCTGGCACTGCCTTGTCAACTTATTTCATTGTGCCCGTGGCTCAAATGCTATTTCTACATAACAACAATGCCAAAAGGGCAAGAACCTCAGCACTGCTGAATTAATGAAGAAAAAGAATTTTGAAATGCAAATAATACATGTTTTGAGTGACCCAGATTTGCTAGAAGAAAGTATTCTGGATAAATATAGCTGGAGAGTAGTCTTCTCTTAGAAGAGACAAGTGGTCTAAACATATGCAGGCAGGATTGATACGCTCAACAAAAAGGGTTTTTAAAAGTTAAATTAAACAATTTGACTATTATAAAAAAAGTAATTTTGGTAAAGTTCACTCATTTCATAATCCACAGTCCAATCCATATTTAATTTTGTATAGTCAACAAATGTCGGACAAGATTGTCATAATGCATAAGCATTCACCTGTCGACTTGGACATGAGTTATTTTTCAATCCCACACTCGACGTTCCATGTGTGAGGAAAGGAATTGTTCCTCCTACCTCCTGCACACTAGGTTCGAGAAATGTGAAGAAACTTCATACCCCAAGGTCTGAAAAGTCTATGTACATTTTATTTATTTATAGCCAAGAAACACAATGTTCATTATTTACTTCATCATTTCATTGTTTCATAATAATTTATCCAAGTACTTTACATGTCACAACATGAAGATAAATGAATTCTACCATTGCAGGAGGAACATTACAATATTGTGCAATATGAACTCAAGACCCGTCCTGTTTCTCTGGCCATGTTGTTCTCTAAGCTGGAAGAGGCAGGTTCCAATCTCAGCATTGAGGACTATTCTGTCAGTCAGAATACACTGGACAATGTAAGTGTGTTATTTTGAAGTACTGGTCTATTTAGTCATCTAGTTTACAGCTATATTAATTATGAATATCTTGTTTCTGTTGTTGTTATACTTCATGTAATCTATCTTATCTTATATCTTTGCTTGCCACTGCGAATATGTATTATAGATATAAGGGAAGACTGCAGTCAAACTATGTAGCAATGACGAAACACGTAAAAACAAAGTACTGTAGTTTTACAAAATGCAAAAACATATACTGAGGATGGTTTTACATGCGAGTCCCACAATATAATCTACACCATCACTTGTAAACATTGTGACAAGGCTTCTATAGGCGAAACTGGCAAAATGCTTAGTGACCATTTTGGCCAACACTTGCGTGATATACGCCAATGCTCTGTGACCCATGTAGCCACTCATTTCAATGGAACAGACCATTTGGGTGCTCGCGACATCCAGGTCACTGGCATCCGATCATGTTCTTCTGATGATCGCAGTCGATTTGTTCTAGAAAATCGTTTTATATGGTTATATGGTACCTTACGACCTCATGGACTCAACGAAATATATTCCTATGCTTCTCAGTACTTTGTCATCTCATGTTCCATATTCTATATGTGTATATGTTAAATGTATATATGTTATATATATATATATTTGATATTTATTGTTTATCTTCTTTTTTCCACTTCCAGTTTCTTGTATTTATTGCTTTATTTGTTTTTAGTCACAGATTTTCATTTCAGGGTGTTTTAATTTTATTGTTGTATTCTATGTGTAGTGTGCTGTGAAAGGAGTATGTGTAGTGTGCTGTGAAAGGAGTATGTGTAGTGTGCTGTGAAAGGAGTATGTGTAGTGTGCTGTGAAAGGAGTATGTGTAGTGTGCTGTGAAAGGAGTATGTGTAGTGTGCTGTGAAAGGAGTATGTGTAGTGTGCTGTGAAAGGAGTATGTGTAGTGTGCTGTGAAAGGAGTATGTGTAGTGTGCTGTGAAAGGAGTATGTGTAGTGTGCTGTGAAAGGAGTATGTGTAGTGTGCTGTGAAAGGAGTATGTGTAGTGTGCTGTGAAAGGAGTATGTGTAGTGTGCTGTGAAAGAAGTAAAATTCATCACTTCTCTTATATCCTTTGCTTGACAAAAGCCTTTTGGTAAGGATGTTGCTGTGTATTACCATTGTTTTTGTAAAACTACAGTACTTTGTTTTGACATGTTTTGCCACTGGAAAAATGCATGATCCAAGTATTATGGTTTTTGTTGCACTGTTTTGCTTAGACTCAAATGTGACTCTAGTCATGATAGTAAATGTTGCCCAAGTGAAAATATCATAGTACTGATTCTAGTCATGACAAGTAATGTTGCCCAAGTGAAGTTATAGTACTGACTCTAGTCATGACAGTAAATGTTACCCAAGTGAAGTTATAGTACTGACTCTAGTCATGACAGTAAATGTTACCCAAGTGAAGATGTCATAGTCCTGACTCTAGTCATGACAGTAAATGTTACGCAAGTGAAGTTATAGTACTGACTCTAGTCATGACAGTAAATGTTGCCCAAGTGAAGTTATAGTACTGATTCTAGTCATGACAGTAAATGTTACCCAAGTGAAGTTATAGTACTGACTCTAGTCATGACAGTAAATGTTGCCCAAGTGAAGATGTCATAGTACTGACTCTAGTCAGGACAGTAAATGTTGCCCAAGTGAAAATATCATAGTACTGATTCTAGTCATGACAGTAAATGTTACCCAAGTGAAGTTATAGTACTGACTCTAGTCATGACAGTAAATGTTGCCCAAGTGAAGATGTCATAGTACTGACTCTAGTCATGACAGTAAATGTTACCCTCTTGTTTACTAAGTGTCCAAGTCTCAAAGACTTCTGTTGCAATACAAGGTATGAAGAAAAAATGCACAAAGGTGCGGAACTAATGATATCGTGTTTAGAATGGATGCATATATAATTTTAGTGTAACTGTTATATCAGAATGGAGGTCATGATTGCCATAAATGTTTATAATTTTCTGCTGTTTTAGGTTTTCATCAACTTTGTGAAGCAGCAGACAGAACTGGTACGAGATGAGAGCGATGATGAAACCAGATCTCGTTCTCTCAGCTCAAGACTGCGTACTCGTGCATCTAACCTGCTCAGCCAATCAGATGAACCTCTGATGATGCCCAGGAACCAATCAGATGACAGTTTAGATCTCAGTGATGACGACATTATGTTGACCTTTGATGGCGATGGGGTCAGTGTTTGTTACTAACAGAAAACCGAAATAATGTATTTTTTTAAATAACTCAAATATTTAGTGTAAATCAATCGAGAGCAGCCGTAGCATAGTTGTTTAGCATAGTTGTTAGTGAACTCGCTTCTTTGGTTACTAATCTAGGTTCAATTCCAAAGTGGGTGTGCAATATTTTCCAGAACATAACAGCTCTCGGGTTGACCCAGCCTTAATTGGGTACCAAGTAAAACACTGAAAAGTAAAGGTGGCAGGCATCACCCAACGTGTGCCGACTGTCAATTAAAAATACGGGCCTAACAATGTTTTACCCAGTATACTACAAGGTATAAGAAGTGTCCTTTGACTTTATTTTATTTGACTTTTATTAATATAACTGAGTGAGCAATACGTTCTTGTCAGTATGTATCAAACTAACTAGAGAATTCAGACCAGAAAATCCAGTGCTTATGGAGACAGAGATCTATGCATAGAAAATCCAGTGCTTATGGAGACAGAGATCTATGCATAGAAAATCCAGTGCTTATGGAGACAGAGATCTATGCATAGAAAATCCAGTGCTTATGGAGACAGAGATCTATGCATAGAAAATCCAGTGCTTATGGAGACAGAGATCTATGCATAGAAAATCCAGTGCTTATGGAGACAGAGATCTATGCATAGAAAATCCAGTGCTTATGGAGACACAGATCTATGCATAGAAAATCCAGTGCTTATGGAGACAGAGATCTATGCATAGAAAATCCAGTGCTTATGGAGACAGAGATCTATGCATAGAAAATCCAGTGCTTATGGAGACAGAGATCTATGCATAGAAAATCCAGTGCTTATGGAGACAGAGATCTATGCATAGAAAATCCAGTGCTTATGGAGACAGAGATCTATGCATAGAAAATCCAGTGCTTATGGAGACACAGATCTATGCATAGAAAATCCAGTGCTTATGGAGACACAGATCTATGCATAGAAAATCCAGTGCTTATGGAGACAGAGATCTATGCATAGAAAATCCAGTGCTTATGGAGACAGAGATCTATGCATAGAAAATCCAGTGCTTATGGAGACAGAGATCTATGCATAGAAAATCCAGTGCTTATGGAGACAGAGATCTATGCATAGAAAATCCAGTGCTTATGGAGACAGAGATCTATGCATAGAAAATCCAGTGCTTATGGAGACAGACATCTATGCATAGAAAATCCAGTGCTTATGGAGACAGAGATCTATGCATAGAAAATCCAGTGCTTATGGAGACAGAGATCTATGCATAGAAAATCCAGTGCTTATGGAGACAGAGATCTATGCATAGAAAATCCAGTGCTTATGGAGACAGAGATCTATGCATAGAAAATCCAGTGCTTATGGAGACAGAGATCTATGCATAGAAAATCCAGTGCTTATGGAGACAGGATCTATGCTAGAAAACCAGTGCTTGGAGCAGCATCTTGCATAGAAATCAGTGCTTATGGAGCAGAGATCTGCTAGAAATCCAGTGCTTATGGAGACAGAATCACTGCACAGAATCCAGCTCATGGAGGAGATCTGTGCAAAATCCAGTGCTTATGGAGACAGAGATCTGTCAGAAATCAGTGCTTATGAGCAAGATCATGCATAGAACCAGGCTATGGAGACTAGTCATCTCAGACATAGAGCTCATGGCTTTACTGCTCAGCACACTCAGAGCTCAGGGCTTACTGCTCAGCACATCAGAGCTCATGGATCATGCTCAGGACACCAGAGCTCATGGGCTTCATGCTCAGCACACTCAGACAGCTCACTGCCAGCACATCAGAGCTCATGGCTTCACTATGTCAGCACACTCAGAGTCATGGGCTCACTGCTCAGCACACTCAGAGCTCATGGGCTTTCACTGCTCAGCACACTCAGAGCTCATGGGCTTTCACTGCTCAGCACACTCAGAGCTCATGGGCTTTCACTGCTCAGCACACTCAGAGCTCATGGGCTTTCACTGCTCAGCACACTCAGAGCTCATGGGCTTTCACTGCTCAGCACACTCAGAGCTCATGGGCTTTCACTGCTCAGCACACTCAGAGCTCATGGGCTTTCACTGCTCAGCACACTCAGAGCTCATGGGCTTTCACTGCTCAGCACACTCAGAGCTCATGGGCTTTCACTGCTCAGCACACTCAGAGCTCATGGGCTTTCACTGCTCAGCACACTCAGAGCTCATGGGCTTTCACTGCTCAGCACACTCAGAGCTCATGGGCTTTCACTGCTCAGCACACTCAGAGCTCATGGGCTTTCACTGCTCAGCACACTCAGAGCTCATGGGCTTTCACTGCTCAGCACACTCAGAGCTCATGGGCTTTCACTGCTCAGCACACTCAGAGCTCATGGGCTTTCACTGCTCAGCACACTCAGAGCTCATGGGCTTTCACTGCTCAGCACACTCAGAGCTCATGGGCTTTCACTGCTCAGCACACTCAGAGCTCATGGGCTTTCACTGCTCAGCACACTCAGAGCTCATGGGCTTTCACTGCTCAGCACACTCAGAGCTCATGGGCTTTCACTGCTCAGCACACTCAGAGCTCATGGGCTTTCACTGCTCAGCACACTCAGAGCTCATGGGCTTTCACTGCTCAGCACACTCAGAGCTCATGGGCTTTCACTGCTCAGCACACTCAGAGCTCATGGGCTTTCACTGCTCAGCACACTCAGAGCTCATGGGCTTTCACTGCTCAGCACACTCAGAGCTCATGGGCTTTCACTGCTCAGCACACTCACGAGCTCATGGGCTTTCACTGCTCAGGTTGAATATGTTATTGTGAAGAAAGACAGTGGTGTTGCTGGTGGTTGTGCTGTGACTACAAGTAGTCTCAGACTATGGAAGTTAGGGCAGTAACCAAAACAATGGCCTGGCTTGAATCACAGACTTTTACACATGCATGATTTCTCAACAACTTGATGAGTAAGCTCAAAAAGATTGAGACAGGCTGGGCTCAAGATAATGGTTGGAGCCTCTGAGAATGTCTTGGCTGACAAAACTCATGCAGATTTATAGGCAAATGAACGGTCCGATAGACTTGCTTGCATGGTTACTACAGAAGGTGAATGAGCAGTGGACCAGGCTGATATACTGAATGTTCAAAGAGAGCTCTTCTTCTTCAAATGCTCTATATTGATTACTTGTTAAACACTCTTTGTGATTTGTATGTGATCTGAGTCTAAGAGCGATTGTACTTTGTGCCAGTTATCGCCTACAAGTAGGCCAGAACATCTGATTTCTGCGATGCTTTTTATTTACTAGGTAGCTTCCCAGGCCCCTACTCAAGTCACTCTTATGACATGCCTTGTAGGTTGCAGTGTTACTATTCTTTGCCGCCAGAATGGTTACCCGGGCCCAAATTTGGGGTGTAAAGAATAGAACCACTGTTACCTGCCATGCATGTCGTAAGAGGCGATTAGGAGGTTTGGCTGAAATCGGATGCACATGTCCTAAACATGTGAAAGTCTATGTGTTTAGGGCCTACCAAACCAATGTGCAACGTATACACGTTCTTGGCAAAGATCAAACATATCACAAAGAGTGATTAAAATTGATAGTAAAGAACGAACGCAAAGAAGAAGACTATTCTTTGCTCCCCTTGCGAGCCCTGGCACCACATAGGCAATAAGCAATTCAAAGAATGAGAGTGAATCAGCAGTCCTAACTATAATATCATCAAAGAATGAGAGTGAATCAGCAGTCCTAACTATAATATCATCAAAGAATGAGAGTGAATCAGCAGTCCTAACTATAATATCATCAAAGAATGAGAGTGAATCAGCAGTCCTAACTATAATATCATCAAAGAATGAGAGTGAATCAACAGTCCTAACTATAATATCATCAAAGAAGGAGAGTGAATCAGCAGTCCTAACTATAATATCATCAAAGAATGAGAGTGAATCAGCAGTCCTAACTATAATATCATCAAAGAATGAGAGTGAATCAGCAGTCCTAACTATAATATCATCAAAGAATGAGAGTGAATCAGCAGTCCTAACTATAATATCATCAAAGAATGAGAGTGAATCAGCAGTCCTAACTATAATATAAAATCAAACTGTATATAGCTAGACTACTCTAGGGACATGCTGCTATAAGTGAAAGCAGAATTGTAAACCACTTAAGTTAGATGCCACACACTGAGATACTTTCCGAGGAAGAGATCAAAGCGTTTCAGTTGGGAATATGGCAGTCCGGACATATTCATAAGTGCTCTGATCTACTTTGCGCGGCGTCCAGCGACTGACTGTACCAGTTCGATTTTGATTGATGAGCACAACTCATATACCTGTTATGCTGTTCTTTTCTTGCTACTCCAATCTTCAATCCCAGCTCCTGCAATCTAGTAGTTGACATGGATTGGTTTAAATGAAAACCTTCTTTGCGGCCACACTCTATGACTGTGTTCAAAATGTCAAGCACTTATGATGGTCAAACATGTTTGATGTGCATGTGATGATGATTTGTCAGCTAAACTAAACTGATTAGTAGTAAATTATCATTAACAAATGATGTGTGTTCATATATATAAATATTTGTAGATTGGATGTGTTTGTACTTTTAATGATATTTTTATCACTGAATATTTCCCAATTTAGAACCGCCTCACACTCATGCCCATGTGATATGGAGACTGTCATGGTGAGTAGAGAAGAACAATATTTCAGATTTACTAGACATCCGCTGAATAACTGCATCTAACTGTAACCTTTCAGATTTGAATCTATTTACTGATCAGATTTATTCATATTCCTACACGAGATTTATAGTCAACTATCAGACTTATAGAGTCAACTATCAGACTTATAGAGTCTACTATCAAACTATCACGGGTAGAGGAAGGACAATGTCATATGCAGATGATGTGTTGGTGTATCGTCAGGGCAAGGATAGAGAACAGCTTGTGGAGGAACTACAGTCAGAACTCGACCGCATAGGTAGATGGTGCGTTGAAGCAGGAGCATTGGTCAACCCCACAAAAGCAGCGGTGACATGGTTCTCTTTAAACAACCACATCGTCAACACTCCAACACCATCTGTGGTTTTGTGTTCAGAGGTGGTGGAGCGATCTCAGTCTATGAAATACCTGGGGTTGCGTTTTGATCGTAGTCTAGCTTTTACGGAACACATAGCTCATGTGATAATGAAGGCGAGGAAAGGTTTGCTGGCGATGAGGGTAATGGCTGCGGCGGATTGTGAACAGCGCCATCTTTGTCTTTTATACCAGGGTCTGGTCCTTTCTGTGCTTGAGTATGCGCTGGCGATCCTGACTCTCAGTCATAGTCAGATAGAACGACTGGAAAGAATACAGAACAAGGCGATGCGCATTATACTTGGTTGCACTAAAGACACGTCGTGCAGGGCGATGCGCTATCTCCTTGACTATCCTACTATGGAGTATAGAATACTGATGAGCCGTGCACGAGCATACCTTCGAGTCAATGCTGACAAACAACATCCTCTGCACTTGGAAATAAAGAGACAAAAAGGAAATAGGTTAAAAGAGGAAAATCTTGGATGGGTCAGGCCGAGGACTGTATTGAACAGGTGTGTACACTTGAAGACATTGATCCCGGTGAAGAATGGATACCAGTGCCAACAGGAATCGCTACATCCTTTTCTGTATGCATCGAACTTGATAAAGAATGCAGGCAACATAACCCACTTGTTGTGGAGGCAGAGGTTCAGTCATTAATTTCTGAGAACGCATCTGAGCATGATGTAATCATTTATACGGATGGTTCGGTGATTCGACATGTGCGGAGCTCGTGGGCTTTCACTGCTCAGGTCGGAGGTGATGTTGTGAAGGAAGACAGTGGTGGTTTTGCCGTGACTACAAGCAGTCTCACTATGGAAATCATGGCGGTTACCAAAGCGATGATTTGGCTAGAATCACAGACTTTTATCCATGCATGTTTTCTCAGTGACTCAATGAGTATGCTCAGGAAGATTGAAACAGGATGGGCTAGGAGACATTGGATAGAATCACTGGGGAGGTCTAAGCTGACAAAGATCAGTTTTTTTTTTGTGCCAGGGCATGCAGGTGTAAGGGGAATGAACGTGTGGATAGGCTTGCAGGTATGGCTGCTGTCCAAAGCGGACGAGCAATGGACCAGGCTGATATAAATTCCTTAAGGGAGAGAGGGCGTGTACATGATTCACGTAATAGCGGTGAATCCACAACACTAACCAGACTGCAAGAACTCAAAGTTAAGTGTGGTGTAGCTCGACAAGAACGCTATGCTAGCAGACAAAGAAGAATTGTAAACCAACAAAGAACCGGTGTCGTTAGTGCCACACGCTGATGGACATACTGAGGGAGAGATCGGAGCACTTATGGACTAATTTGTTCGACGTGCAGTGATGGTGATCCGACGACTAAACTAAACTATCAAACTTATAATCTACTATCAGACTTATAGTCTGCTATCAGACTTATAGAGTCTTCTATCAGACTTATAGATTCTTCTATCAGACTTATAGAGTCTTCTATCAGACTTATAGATTCTTCTATCAGACTTATAGAGTCTACTATCAGACTTATCTAGTCTACTATCAGACAATTAGACTAAAATAAAAGTTTTTTGTTAATTTGGCCCTACCCACCAGTGCTGCATCAGGTGTGCCCAGCATAAATATGAGTAAGCTCTTAGTGTTTTTTCCTTTCAGAGAGAGCTTTTTATTGCATATAAGGGTGGGCTTTCAAAAGCTCTCACCTTCTGAGATCAAATATTGGACACCTTACTTTGATCTTATGCAAGCGGTCAAGAAGTGAACATAACTTAATCATTGTGTCTTCAGATGGAATCTTACATTGATCTTATCCAAGCGGTCAAGTATCCAAGCGGTCAAGAAGTGAACATAACTTAATCATTGTGTCTACAGATGGAATCTTACATTGATCTTATCCAAGCGGTCAAGAAGTGAACATAACTTAATCATTGTGTCTACAGATGGAATCTTACATTGATCTTATCCAAGCGGTCAAGTATCCAAGCGGTCAAGAAGTGAACATAACTTAATCATTGTGTCTACAGATGGAATCTTACATTGATCTTATCCAAGCGGTCAAGTATCCAAGCGGTCAAGAAGTGAACATAACTTAATCATTGTGTCTACAGATGGAATCTTACATTGATAATCTGAAGATTAAAAGAATCTGATGATTATATTTTGTAATTAATTGATAGAGATTTGAAGATGGATAAAGGGTATGTTCTTTTCACAATTGCCTGTTTAATGAAGACACTAAAATAGATATTGAATCAATACAGCGATGTAAGGAGTTTGGAGTTACTCGTTGTACAAGAACTGGATGCCTGAGAGGCAAAGTGTTTAACCAGCAAGCCAGAGGAACTGGAATGTAATGATGTCGGTTCAGTAACCAATAACCAATTAGTTGACATAAAGTGGTTATCAGAATTTGTTGACATAAAGAAAGTGATCAAAAAATTGGTTAACATTATTAGTTGTTGCTTGAAGTTAATATATTAACATTATTAGTTGTTACTTGAAGTTAATATATTAACATTATTAGTTGTTACTTGAAGTTAATATATTAACATTATTAATTGTTGTTTGTAGTTAATATATTAACATTATTAGTTGTTGTTTGAAGTTAATATGTTAACATTATTAGTTGTTGTTTGAAGTTAATATGTTGACATTATGTTCATCAGATATGAAGAGATGACCATACGTTCTACATGAAATATTATTTCTTGGACCTATACAAGCATTGACAAGACTTCATATACAGAATATTTCTACACCAACCTGAAATACTGATAAAACTAAAGGAGAGTGGATTGCTAAATATCATACAGAGTTTTTATGTTAATTATAAGACAGTACTTATACATTCTCTATTGACTGAGCTATACATTCTCTGTTGACTGTATAGCACTCACAACAACTAAACTTGCTTCCTACTCCAGGACAACAGACAATAGATAAACTTCTCAAGTGGGAAATATGCTATATTAATGACTATATCCGTTTGTTAATAGAAAATTTATCTATGTTTAATGATTGCTATATTGTCTTAACATTTATTTCTGCAGAATTATCACTCTTGGTTTTTATCTGAAGCATTTATTTTTTCTACAGGATTCTCTGAAAGGACTTCTTTCTTATTTTTCTTGTTGATATGTCCAGCACACACAGATATAACTAAAAAAATAAACAAGCTCTTCGGTTCTTCTTCGTTTTGTGATTGCACGCTATGAAGTTAGGCA
This sequence comes from Arion vulgaris, assembly GCA_020796225.1. Lineage (NCBI taxonomy): Eukaryota > Metazoa > Mollusca > Gastropoda > Stylommatophora > Arionidae > Arion > Arion vulgaris. Next base: position 38,176,342 of record CM036770.1, read on the forward strand.
TAGTCAGGGCACCTGGTATGGCGTATCTGACTGCTTTTTGCGTGAAGCCCTGCTTTCCTTTTTAGTCAGTGTCCCACGTAATACAGGTGTGCCGTTTCCGACTTTAGAGGTCTTGTAGTTTAGATCTTCAAGTAATGATCCGGGAACCTATAAAGCTTAACGAAAATATTTAGTCCATACCTTAGAACCTCAAGAGTTTTGTGGCAAGAGATAACTAGTGAAGATTGAACTTTGCTATCACTCTCCCCACCATTTTTCTGACTACGGTCAGCTTGTTCCAGATAAAGAACATTCTCAACTATTGCATCGACCTGTCACAGATAGAATACCTCGGACTTTCAGAATTTTGCATAGAACGGGCATTTATGGTGCGACCATTGACATTGGGTGATGTGAGTTGACATTTATAGCAACTTTTTGTGCCATATCTTTGCTTCGTTTAGCTGTAATTTGTACTGCATTTGTACCTGTCATTTATCTTTAGACGTCAGCCAGGAGGCACATGTAGATGCATTCACTTTGAGATTCTGCTTGTCTATATTGCAAACAGATCCCATAAAATTTGTGATTGCGCCTACACTCCTACCGTATCACATGGTAGCTCTCCCTCGATCCCTACCCATTTTGCCAGACTATTGAGCCGCAGTATGTTTCCAGGGCCACCATGTAGAGCTGGTCTAGGGTCTTGATCAGTGCCAGTTCACTGACCCTTGTGCATCTTTATTTTTGTTGCACCTGTGGCCCAGTTCTTGGGTTGAAAGTGCTGGTATTTGCTCCTTTTTTTAAAATTGGATGCTGACTGACAAAGCAGTTAGTGACCAACACATCGTGTGGTCTAGGACAACAACAAAGCTTCTACATCATGGTCAATATGTGGCCATCCTTCTCAGGGACCTCTTAAGACTAGAATCACCTACAAACTCTGGATGTCCACCCTGGGATAACAAAATGTGACTTGTTCTTGTAGTTTCGGTAATGATTATCTTTTTTTACCTAAAGTTGTTAGCATTCAACCTCCAACCTAAAGGACCAGGTTGCTAGTTTAGCCTGTCTCTACTCATGACTACCTGCCTGGCTTGGTTAGACCTGCCTGGAACACAAGGCTCCCACCAGCATAGTTCTGAGAGTCACTGAATAACCTGAGTCATTGACTCTCACCACAACATGGCACTAGCAGCATGGGTGGAAAAGTAAATTTAAAAAACCTTTTAAACCGTTAGGACATAGGGTGTTAGACTGATATGACAAAGAGAATGAGATGAGTGAGACATAGGGTGTTAGGCTGATATGACAAAGAGAATGAGATGAGTGAGACATAGGGTGTTAGGCTGATATGACAAAGAGAATGAGATGAGTGAGACATAGGGTGTTAGGCTGATATGACAAAGAGAATGAGATGAGTGAGACATAGGGTGTTAGGCTGATATGACAAAGAGAATGAGATGAGTGAGACATAGGGTGTTAGGCTGATATGACAAAGAGAATGAGATGAGTGAGACATAGGGTGTTAGGCTGATATGACAAAGAGAATGAGATGAGTGAGACATAGGGTGTTAGACTGATATGACAAAGAGAATGAGATGAGTGAGACATAGGGTGTTAGACTGATATGATAAAGAGAATGGGATGAGTGATGTTGTCATATCATGCCCACCACCTTTACTTCTCAGAACCATTCAGGTACCCAACTGAGGCTGGGTTGACCTGAGAGCTGTTGCATTCTTAAAACTCCTTCTCTAGCTGGGGAAAATTGAAAACAGAAACATGTCTGTGAAGTAGGTGAACTAACCACAGTTCTTCAGTGGCTATCAAGAATCTCAACTTTAAGAGGGTTTAATCCCATATAAAGCAAACAGATATCATAAATGAACTTGTTTTAGCAGGATTACTTTGGGAGATGTCAGTTGTGTAACAATCTAAGATTGATATCATAAATGAACTTGTTTTAGCAGGATTACTTTGGGAGATATCAGTTGTGTAACAATCTAAGATTGATATCATAAATGAACTTGTTTTAGCAGGATTACTTTGGGAGATGTCAGTTGTGTAACAATCTAAGATTGATATCATAAATGAACTTGTTTTAGCAGGATTACTTTGGGAGATGTCAGTTGTGTAACAATCTAAGATTGATATCATAAATGAACTTGTTTTAGCAGGATTACTTTGGGAGATGTCAGTTGTGTAACAATCTAAGATTGATATCATAAATGAACTTGTTTTAGCAGGATTACTTTGGGAGATGTCAGTTGTGTAACAATCTAAGATTTGATATCATAAATGAACTTGTTTTAGCAGGATTACTTTGGGAGATGTCAGTTGTGTAACAATCTAAGATTGATATCATAAATGAACTTGTTTTAGCAGGATTACTTTGGGAGATGTCAGTTGTGTAACAATCTAAGATTTGATATCATAAATGAACTTGTTTTAGCAGGATTACTTTGGGAGATGTCAGTTGTGTAACAATCTAAGATTTGATATCATAAATGAACTTGTTTTAGCAGGATTACTTTGGGAGATGTCAGTTGTGTAACAATCTAAGATTGATATCATAAATGAACTTGTTTTAGCAGGATTACTTTGGGAGATGTCAGTTGTGTAACAATCTAAGATTTGATATCATAAATGAACTTGTTTTAGCAGGATTACTTTGGGAGATGTCAGTTGTGTAACAATCTAAGATTGATATCATAAATGAACTTGTTTTAGCAGGATTACTTTGGGAGATGTCAGTTGTGTAACAATCTAAGATTTGATATCATAAATGAACTTGTTTTAGCAGGATTACTTTGGGAGATGTCAGTTGTGTAACAATCTAAGATTTGATATCATAAATGAACTTGTTTTAGCAGGATTACTTTGGGAGATGTCAGTTGTGTAACAATCTAAGATTGATATCATAAATGAACTTGTTTTAGCAGGATTACTTTGGGAGATGTCAGTTGTGTAACAATCTAAGATTTGATATCATAAATGAACTTGTTTTAGCAGGATTACTTTGGGAGATGTCAGTTGTGTAACAATCTAAGATTGATATCATAAATGAACTTGTTTTAGCAGGATTACTTTGGGAGATGTCAGTTGTGTAACAATCTAAGATTTGATATCATAAATGAACTTGTTTTAGCAGGATTACATTGGGAGATGTCAGTTGTGTAACAATCTAAGATTGATATCATAAATGAACTTGTTTTAGCAGGATTACTTTGGGAGATGTCAGTTGTGTAACAATCTAAGATTGATATCATAAATGAACTTGTTTTAGCAGGATTACTTTGGGAGATGTCAGTTGTGTAACAATCTAAGATTTGATATCATAAATGAACTTGTTTTAGCAGGATTACTTTGGGAGATGTCAGTTGTGTAACAATCTAAGATTTGATATCATGAAAACAACACAATTATTCTGTGATAACACAATAACATTTGGATAGCAAAACAATAACTGTTTATATACAAAACAATAACTGTTTATATACAAAACAATAACTGTTTATATAAGTATTTATGTTTTTGTGGACAATGGAATGAAAGATTTGTTCATCTTTGGTGTTGGTTGTGACAACATTAATTGTAACGTTGATAAATATTTCTCTTTTTGTGGACCACAGAATGATTGATTAATTGATTAATAGGATCATCATCATCATTGCACTTCGATGAGTAACTATGTGTGCTCCGGTCACTTTCTTACAAAGGAAGATCTCAGCATCTGTGCACAAACTCTGTAGCTGGAAAGAATATCCTGGTGGCTCCATGAGGGAGCAAACCAAGTGCTTTTTGGAACAAGAGGCAAGCACCTTACCTCTGCACACAGAGACCCTCTGTGGACAACAGAGTGAATGATGTGTTTCTTCATTGTTGGTTTTGACAACATTAATTGTATCGTTGATAAATATTTCTCTTTTTGAAGACAACAATATGGATATGTTAGTATTTGATGTTATCATTTCTCATATATATATATATATTTGATCTTGTTTTATTGATTGCTGCCATTTATTTGAAAATATCAGTGATATTGTACATAACGTATGGGCAACAATTTATATCCGTAGTAAAACTCTCTGTCTAGGCTTGCATTGTACATAGCAAGGAATACCTTGCTGCATATATTTCAGGAGCTCATTCCTTGAGGCAAGCATAGTACTGATGTCAACCATGACTTTTCTTCTTCGAACACTCCATATCGATCACTTGTCAACCACTCTTTGTGACTTGTTTGTGATCTGAGCCTAAGAGAAATTGTACGTTGTGTCAGTTACGCGCCTACAAGTAGGCCAGCACATCTGATTTCTGCACTGCTTTTTATTTACTAGGTAGCATCCCTAGGGCCTACATCAGTCGCCTCTTATGACATGTATTGTAAGTTGCAGTGGTACTATTCTTTGCTTCTCTTAGGGCCCTGACACCACACAGGTGTTAACCATGACTAAAGAAGTCTCCATGACAATGATATCATTAAGAATTCTATTTGATAAACTCTACTTGAAACTTGTTTAATTATTTGTATTTTATATGTTTAACATTGCTTACTATATGCTTCCCAAGTCATGTTGGCATATGTTTTGAGATTCAACTATTTTTGCTATATAAATCCTAGAGAGATGTGCCCTAGGGTTAACATGTCCGACCAGTTATATGCCTCTGTATATCATGGACAGAAGACTTCTTCTTCAGTAATCTCTGGTCATTCTCTTTACTGTGGACTACAAACTTGGCAGTCAGCTTCAGGTCTCCCAGGTTTTCCTAAAGCTTAGTTTTCAGGTCGACTTGGGTGTGGCCACATGCTCCTTCTTAGCTCACCCAGGAGAGAAGTCTTGCAGGATATGTTCCGATGTCTGTTCCGTCTTCTGACACTGGCAGAGAACTGTTCGACTTATTCCTAGTCTATATAAGTGTTGAGTCTGCAGTGTCCGGTACATAGTCGACAAGAGAACTCAAAGAAAACTGACTGATGCTACAAATAAGAATGAGAAAATTGAAGTATTTTGGAACTATTGAAGGACACGAAGGGCTGTAGAAGACAATCCTGGAAAGAGTTATCCCAGCAAAGATGAGAAGAGGAAGACCATGGAGAAGATGGATTCATGATGTAACTGATGGTTTGTGCATGCCAGCTGCAGAGGCGAGACATCAGGCCTATGAGAAAGAGAAATTCTGAAGGGTTGTTAAGGTGGCAAAGTTCTACTCAGGACAAGCTATTTGATGATGACGATGATATACAGAATGTATGAATATATTTCCAATATGACTTTCACTGAATCAAGTGCTTTTATGTTTCATCCTCACAGTTACTGTGCACATTGAAGTGATATGTTTCATCCTCACAGTTACTGTGCACATTGAAGTGATATGTTTCATCCTCACAGTTACTGTGCACATTGAAGTGATATGTTTCATCCTCACAGTTACTGTGCACATTGAAGTGATATGTTTCATCCTCACAGTTACTGTGCACATTGAAGTCATATGTTTCATCCTCACAGTTACTGTGCACATTGAAGTAATATGTTTCATCCTCACAGTTACTGTGCACATTGAAGTGATATGTTTCATCCTCACAGTTACTGTGCACATTGAAGTGATATGTTTCATCCTCACAGTTACTGTGCACATTGAAGTCATATGTTTCATCCTCACAGTTACTGTGCACATTGAAGTGATATGTTTCATCCTCACAGTTACTGTGCACATTGAAGTGATATGTTTCATCCTCACAGTTACTGTGCACATTGAAGTCATATGTTTCATCCTCACAGTTACTGTGCACATTGAAGTAATATGTTTCATCCTCACAGTTACTGTGCACATTGAAGTGATATGTTTCATCCTCACAGTTACTGTGCACATTGAAGTGATATGTTTCATCCTCACAGTTACTGTGCACATTGAAGTGGTATGTTTCATCCGCACTGTTACTGTGCACATTGAAGTAATATGTTTTATCCTCACAGTTACTGTGCACATTGAAGTGATATGTTTCATCCTCACAGTTACTGTGCACATTGAAGTGATATGTTTCATCCTCACAGTTACTGTGCACATTGAAGTGATATGTTTCATCCTCACAGTTACTGTGCACATTGAAGTGGTATGTTTCATCCTCACAGTTACTGTGCACATTGAAGTCATATGTTTCATCCTCAGTTGCTGTGCACATTGAAGTCATATGTTTCATCCTCACTGTTATGTGCACATTGAAGTCATATGTTTCATGCTCACTGTTATGTGCACATTGAAGTGATATGTTTCATCCTCACAGTTACTGTGCACATTGAAGTCATATGTTTCATCCTCACAGTTACTGTGCACATTGAAGTGATATGTTTCATCCTCACAGTTACTGTGCACATTGATGTGATATGTTTCATCCTCACAGTTACTGTGCACATTGAAGTCATATGTTTCATGCTCATGGTTGAGTAGACAGAAGAAAAATCCTAGCAGTAAGGTCATATGTATGTTTCGTGAATATCATTAGCTTCTGTACCGTAACGTAGTGATCTTGTGTGTTCTTCTCTTCCACCATTTACATCTTTATAGAAGTGTTGGGGAGGGGGAACATAGTGTTCTTGTGTGTGCTTCTTCTCTTCCACCATTTACATCTTTATAGAAGTGTTGAGGGGGAACGTAGTGATCTTGTGTGTTCTTCTCTTCCACCATTTACATCTTTATAGAAGTGTTGGGGGAGAAACGTAGTGATCTTGTGTGTTCTTCTCTTCCACCATTTACATCTTTATAGATGTGTTGGGGGGAAACGTAGTGATCTTGTGTGTGCTTGTTCTAAGACACTTTGTAAGCTGATAGTCATTTTCGTAAGGCTGTTCTTGATGCCGTCATTCAATCTTTTGCGTGGTCTTCCTCTTGCTTTGTATTCATTATACTTTTTCTGTGTGGCTCTCTGTGGTAGGCAATCACATTACACAATACATCGATCATATTACACAATACATCGATCATATTACACAATACATTGATCATATTACACAATACATAACTGAAAATAGTGGCATATTCTTTACAGGATGTCGCCACCAACAACAGTAATCAAGTTGTCGATTTTATAGGCACCACTTATACTTTCAGTAGTTTGCCATTGCTTTCTGAATGAGGTCTGTAAAAAATACCATTCATAAAATTCCACACAAACATATTTGCTTCCAACGGACTGCCGGCCATGGAGCTTGAACAGGTACACTTATGTTGTGATTAAGCTCACTACCGCATAATCTACAGACACACCCACAATATGTAGCTAGCAGTGTCAATGTATTGTTATAACATAACTAGCAGTGTCAATGTATCATTCACATTATTAACTACATAACTGTGTCCACCAGTTCTCATATTACACATCACATAACTAGCAGTGTCAATGTTTTGTTATAACATAACTAGCAGTGTCAATGTTTTGTTATAACATAACTAGCAGTGTCAATGTTTTGTTATAACATAACTAGCAGTGTCAATGTTTTGTTATAACATAACTAGCAGTGTCAATGTTTTGTTATAACATAACTAGCAGTGTCAATGTTTTGTTATAACATAACATAGTTTTGTGTATGATAGCATCTATGTCATCCTAGCTATTTGTTTCTAACCAATCAGACTGACATCAAGAACAGATGATGAAGTAGAAATCTAGGGACTGCATCTGTCTGCTTGAACACATTCATCATAATAAAGAATCACATTGGAATGTCTGTGGTTGGCTGTTTGATATTGAACATCCACATTTCATATGTTTTTATTTCTTTGTATATCTTGTAGAAACTTATCTGCTTTTTAAATATATATAACAAAATTAGAGTACCATACACGCCACACATTCTGCTATTTTTTCTATTTATTTGTTTATCATTTGCAACAATTGATTTGTTGATTTGAATTTGATTTGTTTCTTTCTGTTAAATTTTATTGGTTTGTTAAGATGGTCAACACTTTGTGTTTTATTTTGTGTAATCAATACAGCAGGTTATTTTCTGCACCTGAGTTGATTCTCAGTGTTTTCTCTTTATTCACATCAGACAAAATCAAAATCATTATACTTCCATTTTGACAGAATTGTTTTGTTTTCTTGAGTTTATTTGGTAAACCTTTTTGCTTTTGAATAGTGGTTTCAGAAGAATTTAAGGGGGCGGGGGGCGATCAGGCATTGCAAAATGTATGTCTTGCGGCTCGAAAATGTTTGGGAACCTATGGTTTAGCCCAATAATGACTAAATGTTGCATCTCAGTTCTTGCTTGCCTGAGAGAGGCAAGAAATATTGGTCTCAGTTCTTGCTTGCCTGAGAGAGGCTAGAAGTATTGGTCTCAGTTCTTGCTTGCCTGAGAGAGGCAAGAAGTATTGGTCTCAGTTCTTGCTTGCCTGAGAGAGGCAAGAAGTATTGGTCTCAGTTCTTGCTTGCCTGAGAGAGGCAAGAAGTATTGGTCTCAGTTCTTGCTTGCCTGAGAGAGGCAAGAAATATTGATCTCAGTTCTTGCTTGCCTGAGAGAGGCAAGAAGTATTGGTCTCAGTTCTTGCTTGCCTGAGAGAGGCTAGAAGTATTGGTCTCAGTTCTTGCTTGCCTGAGAGAGGCAAGAAGTATTGGTCTCAGTTCTTGCTTGCCTGAGAGAGGCAAGAAGTATTGGTCTCAGTTCTTGCTTGCCTGAGAGAGGCAAGAAGTATTGGTCTCAGTTCTTGCTTGCCTGAGAGAGGCAAGAAGTATTGGTCTCAGTTCTTGCTTGCCTGAGAGAGGCAAGAAGTATTGGTCTCAGTTCTTGCTTGCCTGAGAGAGGCAAGAAGTATTGGTCTCAGTTCTTGCTTGCCTGAGAGAGGCAAGAAATATTGGTCTCAGTTCTTGCTTGCCTGAGAGAGGCAAGAAGTATTGGTCTCAGTTCTTGCTTGCCTGAGAGAGGCAAGAAATATTGGTCTCAGTTCTTGCTTGCCTGAGAGAGGCAAGAAGTATTGGTCTCAGTTCTTGCTTGCCTGAGAGAGGCAAGAAGTATTGGTCTCAGTTCTTGCTTGCCTGAGAGAGGCAAGAAGTATTGGTCTCAGTTCTTGCTTGCCTGAGAGAGGCAAGAAGTATTGGTCTCAGTTCTTGCTTGCCTGAGAGAGGCAAGAAGTATTGGTCTCAGTTCTTGCTTGCCTGAGAGAGGCAAGAAGTATTGGTCTCAGTTCTTGCTTGCCTGAGAGAGGCAAGAAGTATTGGTCTCAGTTCTTGCTTGCCTGAGAGAGGCAAGAAGTATTGGTCTCAGTTCTTGCTTGCCTGAGAGAGGCAAGAAATATTGGTCTCAGTTCTTGCTTGCCTGAGAGAGGCAAGAAGTATTGGTCTCAGTTCTTGCTTGCCTGAGAGAGGCAAGAAATATTGGTCTCAGTTCTTGCTTGCCTGAGAGAGGCAAGAAGTATTGGTCTCAGTTCTTGCTTGCCTGAGAGAGGCAAGAAGTATTGGTCTCAGTTCTTGCTTGCCTGAGAGAGGCAAGAAGTATTGGTCTCAGTTCTTGCTTGCCTGAGAGAGGCAAGAAGTATTGGTCTCAGTTCTTGCTTGCCTGAGAGAGGCAAGAAGTATTGGTCTCAGTTCTTGCTTGCCTGAGAGAGGCAAGAAATATTGGTCTCAGTTCCATGGAGAAGATTGACCGAGGAGGCACCTAGGATAGAACGGTTAGAGAAATTGCTTACATATGTAACATATAACATATAACGGTGCAAGAAGAAGTATTATTAATCACAAAAATGTAAGTCATCAATAAGATCGTAATTGTATAAATAACAACGTAACAGTAACCCAAACGCTGTGTGCTGCCGGGGCCCTAAACGGGAGGAAAGAATATGCAGCAATGTCTACCTGCCAGGCATGTCATAAGAGGCAACTAAGCTGGGATGAGCATGGGACTGGCTACCTCATCCCATAGAAAAATAGAGTCAATATCTTCAACAAACAAGGAAAGCACAACTATAAGAAATAACTTACTGTTTTGGAAACTGCAGGGAAAGAGGAGTAGGGGAAGGCCTAGACAGATCTGGAGAAGAGAGCTGGAGACTGATATGAAATGGATAGGTAAAACATGGATAAGATTTGGAAGGGATGGCAGTAGAGAGGAAGGAGCTGTGCTCCATTGGGAGTTGAAAGGTGAAGAAGCAGTAAGCTAAACAAAACCCAGCAGTAAATTTTGTAACAAATCATTACATTAATTAGCCACAAGATGACAACCATCAGCAACAATGTGATATCAAACAACTTCACACACAAAATGTAACAAGAAGAAGTGTGCATCCATCAACATAAACATCACAAATTGTCAAGTACCATACTGCAATATAGGTGGAGATATGATCAACAAATATCAAAGCATGCATTGAAGTGGGATGCAAAGGGTTCAAGAAAGAGAGGAAGACCCTGAAACGAACTTTGCTGAGAGAGGCAAGAAATATTGGTCTCAGTTCCATGGAGGAGACTGAGTGAGTTGCCCAGGATAGAGCGGTATGGAGAAATTACTTGCAGGCCATATGTAACGTATAACGGTACGAGAGGAATTGTTATTATACTTCAATATACACAGACACATATGATATGTACACAAAAAAACAATGATGACGCTATCTTCATCGAATTTAAAGTTTAATTCATTATCATTCCATATCTGGTATCATCTGATAAATAAAGGATGTGAATAGTTCAAGCTGATATAACATATTGCGAAGCTTTACAAAGACGATTTATAATGAGTGAGTTTTAGTAGATCTCGTTAATTAATTCGGTTGGAGAATCTCACACCCATTTAGCCAGTACGTGGCTGGGAGACAGTGACTGGTCTTTGAAAATTTCCACTCTTGATTGCATCTAAAATAGGCTTGTAAGGATTCGGAGTGTTGGGGAATGGCCAGCAATCCATCTGTCTATTCACCTTGTCCTGGTGTTGGACATATTGTCGAGTCTGGCAGGCGGCGGTGGGATCTTGTCCAAATGGAGTATAGTCAATACAGGCACCAGTTTCCTGTGTTAGGGAAAGAAAGGAAATCAAGTTTGAGAATGGCCATATAAGATGAGAATGTAAAGTATGATTATTAGCGACATGATGATGTTGAATGTGATGTATTCTTCTCATTCGACCGCTATGAACACCGGCATAGTCTAACCATTTCTCTGATTTCATCACTTCTAAGTTCGTCACATTTTATGTTCATAACTTTTTTGCAGACACCTATTTTCAAATTCATTCAACTTTCTATAATATTAGTAATTTTCGAACTCTCACTGGCATATATTAGAATTGAGATAACATTGCAATTGTAAATTTCTCATTTAGTTTTAATACTATATAACTTACGTGTGTTACACCCTAGTTTATTCAAACTTTTAAAAGCTGTTTTAAAGAAAGTGCCATATAAAGATATCAAACAATTTTCAGAGCCAGTAACAAAATTTGACATTTAATCAATCCATACTATGGGGTGTTAAACAAGGACATTTAACAAGGCAGTGGGAAAGCATATATGTACTTTTGAATATAAGTGTTACAGAAGAGTACTTTGTGTATCATGGACACAGAAGAGAACAAATAGATCTGTTCAGAAAGAACTCAACCAAAATAAGAGAGAAAACTTCAAATAAGAGAGAAAACATCAAATAAGAGAGAACTTCAAATAAGAGAGAAAACTTCAAATAAGAGAGAAAACATCAAATAAGAGAGAACTTCAAATAAGAGAGAACTTCAAATAAGAGAGAACTTCAAATAAGAGAGAACTTCAAATAAGAGAGAAAACATCAAATAAGAGAGAACTTCAAATAAGAGAGAAAACTTCAAATAAGAGAGAAAATTGAAGTGTTGTGGACATATAGACATGAAAGGTTGGAGGCCATCATGGAAGCTGGCATACCAGCAAAGAGAAGAAGAGGAAGACCACAGAGAAGATGGATTCATGGTGTGACTGACGATTTGTGTAATAGTGCTGCAGAGGCTTATGAAAGAGAGAAATTCCAAAGGACTATTAGGGTGGCAAAGTTCTGCTCAGGACAAACTATTTGATGATAATGGAAGAGTTAAAAGTAACAATATACATATAACCAACATTAAATAACTTACCAAACTGAAAAATAAACCTTCACCACAGAACGTACAAGCTGGGAACAGAAATGCAGAGCTGCATGTGTAGAATGCGTTACAAAGTTGAGGATGTGCCACATGAAATGCTTCACTTGGATTTCCTGGATTGTTTCTGCAGATTTGATTGGAGTCAGCTGAGAGAGGAGCTGTGAATAAAATATTGACTTTTGTTAGAAAATGTGAACACTGACTCGGTTCTCAAACTAAGTTTGTAAGACTATATTATACAAAATGTGAACACTGACTCGGTTCTCAAATTAAGTTTGTAAGTGACTCGGTTCTCAAATTAAGTTTGTAAGACTACATTATACAAAATGTGAACACTGACTCGGTTCTCAAACTAAGTTTGTAAGACTATATTATACAAAATGTGAACACTGACTCGGTTCTCAAATTAAATTTGTAAGACTACATTATACAAAATGTGAACACTGACTCGGTTCTCAAATTAAGTTTGTAAGACTATATTATACAAAATGTGAACACTGACTCGGTTCTCAAACTAAGTTTGTAAGACTACATTATACAAAATGTGAACACTGACTCGGTTCTCAAATTAAATTTGTAAGACTACATTATACAAAATGTGAACACTGACTCGGTTCTCAAATTAAGTTTGTAAGACTATATTATACAAAATGTGAACACTGACTCGGTTCTCAAATTAAGTTTGTAAGACTATATTATACAAAATGTGAACACTGACTCGGTTCTCAAATTAAGTTTGTAAGACTATATTATACAAAATGTGAACACTGACTCGGTTCTCAAATTAAATTTGTAAGACTACATTATACAAAATGTGAACACTGACTCGGTTCTCAAACTAAGTTTGTAAGACTATATTATACAAAATGTGAATACTGACTCGGTTCTCAAACTAAGTTTGTAAGACTATATTATACAAAATGTGAACACTGACTCGGTTCTCAAACTAAGTTTGTAAGACTACATTTGAGAAAATGTGAGATACTGACATTACTCTTTGTTGTCAATTAGCATGACTATCACGGGTGACATGATGGATGACAATGATGTTAGCATTCTCAGCTTCTAAAATGTTTATCTGTTACATACCTCTCTGTAGGCATACACACATGCACTGCGTACTGACATAACTAAAGCAAGGTTTGTACTTAGGTTGAAAGTGGTGTGCCTCAGTGGAAAGAGGCTTTAATCCTCTATATAGCAAACAAACAAATGTCTTGGGGAAAATTTGACATACTTCATGAAACGTGCTATATAGCAGCATAACTTCATGAAACATGTGCTATATAGCAGCATAACTTCATGAAATGTGCGCTATATAGCAGCATGCACTTATTGAAACGTATACTATGTAGCAACATACAATTCATGAAACGTGCTATGTAGCAACATATACATCTCAAAACGTGTGCTATGTAGCAACATACACTTCATGAAATATGTGCTATTTAGCAACATACACTTCATGAAACTTGTGCTATGTAGCAACATACACTTCATGAAACGTGTGCTATGTAGCACCATAGAGTATATGACCCAACAAAAAGAGCCTATGAGCCAACAAAGAGGGAATACGAGACGACAAAGAGAGTATAGAAATCAACAGTTACAATTTATCAGTGAACAAACAAAGTCTAGAAATGAACAAACGCAGTTAAAGAACAAATAAAGGTTTACAATCCAACACACAGTCTATTAACTGATTCACTACCGGGTTTTTTTCGCTCTGGACGGAATTTTTTTTTAGTTTCCAAAATATTGCACACATACTTTAACTAAACTAAAATATTGTTTATAAATATGATTTCAATTTTAACTTATTATATATCAAATTAAAGATAAATGAATGTACTTTCATAAAATATTTATTGTGTCCAAAAATATAATGTTGTGTTTACTATGCTTGAAAAATATTAGCATGTATTTAAAAAAAATAATGGAAATTGTGAGAACGAAAATCCAACTTTTCAAGGGCCTTGATGAACATTATGTGGAATAAATCAGTCTAACTGCTCTCTTTATATATGTAATCCATTTATGAATACACAAACATTAAGAAAATAGTGAAGGAGTGTATGGTTTATTAACTGTTCACAAAGTAGCATCATGAACATTCATAAAAATCGCTAGTTTTTTTACAATCACAGGGTATCCTAATATGATTGATAAACTCTGTTTTAATTCGAATTCTAGCATAAGTCATGCTGCTATGTATTCGTTTACCCATCACTTCTAAGTAGTTTCCAGTTAATATAAATCTTCAATCGAACAAAAATAATAAAACTCAACAAAATAGTAATCGTCTTTTGAGCGACGCTGGCCAAGCAGATAAGAAATAGTTACACTTGAGTGTTCCACGGACTGGAATCAGTTAACTCATAGAATGAGATAAACCACATGACAAATCATTCAGACAGTACCGGTTCTTCGACAAAATACTTCACCTTCCAAAATGTTTTGTTTTTAAAAATAAGTTATTTGGGGGATCAGGTTGATGCTATTTTTGATAGTGATTTGTAGAAGACATCAGGTAACTATATTCAATAGAAAAATGTCCAAATTCTGGTATATGAAATAGTAATATGGTGTCTCATTACAAATTGTAATCTTAAACCTACTCTTAAAAACTTTGTTTGAATGTGCGCATACTAGGCGCTAACCAACAAAAACAGTAGATGATTCAACAAGGGCAAACTATGAACCAGCAAACAGTCTGACTGCCAAAATACAATGTCTACGAACTAACAAACACACCTTAGTAACCAACAAACAGTTTCTATGAGCCAACAAACTTCTTCTTCTTCGAACGCTCCATATCGAGCACTTGTCAATCCCTCTGTGTGATTTGTATGTGATCTGAGCTTAAAAGTGATTGTACATTGTGCAGTTATGCGCCTACAAGTAGACCAGCACATCCGATTTCTGCGCTGCTTTTTATTTACTCGGGTAGCATCCCTAGGATCTACATCAGTCGCCTCTTACGACATGCATTGTAGGTCGCAGTAGTACTATTCTTTGCTTCCTTGGACCCCAGCACCACATGGGCGCTGCCAACAAACACATTAAATAAACCAACAAACAGATTAAATAAACCAACAAACAGATTAAATAAACCAACAAACAGATTAAATAAACCAACAAACAGATTATATAAACCAACAAACAGATTAAATAAACCAACAAACAGATTATATAAACCAACAAACACATTAAATAAACCAACAAACACATTAAATAAACCAACAAACAGATTAAATAAACCAAACATGACCTATAAACTAACAAACAGATTATATAAACCAACAAACAGATTATATAAACCAACAAACATGACCTATAAACCAACAAACACATTATATAAACCAACAAACATGATCTATAAACCAACAAACATGACCTATAAACCAACAAACAGATTATATAAACCAACAAACATGACCTATAAACCAACAAACACATTATATAAACCAACAAACATGACCTATAAACCAACAAACACATTATATAAACCAACAAACACACTCTAGGTACATACAAATACAGCCTATGTATGATTCATTAGAAACAACTTATGCCAGTTTGTCTTATTGTCCACTTACCGTCCCTGCCAGCACAGCCAGGATTCTGAACTTGATGTGGCCAATCGCAGAAGCCAGACTGAGGGTTATAGATCAGCTGTGCTGTACAATCGATCAGCGTTGCCACGCCTAAGCTACATGAGTAATATCTAGTACAGTTGCCAGGGTAATCATAGTGGCCATTTTCCTGAGGGCAAGTAACTGGGAAGAAAGTTTATAGTAAACAAGTATTAATAGTAACACATAAGATATTTAACACTTTGTCAGTAGGACTTGGACCAGTGGCGGCTCGTGTATATGCAGAACTGCAGCACCCCCTATTTACACTCGATATTATTGACAACATTTAATATAATGAGTCTTAATTGTATATTATATAATCCTCAAGCTATTCACTAGTTAATGTAAAAATTACAAAACTCCTTTATTTTTTTTTTTAAACCGAACCAGAAGCACATGAGCTTACAGCTCTTCGGTTCGGTGCCATGGACATCGTAACCCTTCGGCTCGGTGTGACGAACACCGTGAATCTGGTGAACCTGTGGCTTTTTTGCCAGCCTGCAGAATTGAACCGCACTTACAGGGAGCTTGTCACCCGTAGTCCAACGCGCTACAAACACGCTGGGCAGGCGGGCAAACTCCTCTTATGAGAATGTACGCTTTACAATGCCATCAACGCTGCGTTTGGTTGTTGTACACATGTCATACCGAGATCAGAATCGGCGCGCTAGGTAGAGAGATCTCTTGCACTGTCGCTTACGCAGTGCCGACCATGTTCGTGGCTCCCGGCAACATATGTTATCGGAGGCCAAGCTCTGTTGCACCGACCTCTTTTTGTGAAAAGTAAAACAAGAAGAATGGATTCAGTTTTGAAATGAATGGACCAAGCTCAAACCATAACAAATTATGCTATTCTTAAGTCAAAAATATTTGTTTCCTAGCCACTGGTTTTCTTTCGTTTTACACAATATTAAAACACAGGCTATAAATTTATGAAGCAGCACCACGCCCTTCTCCCCACTCATTTTAGCTACGAGTCGCCACTGACTTGGATACAATAGAACTAGTTAATAATGAGATCACTCTCAGTGCACCAAGAAGCAAGTGCTCTGATCTCATCTTCAGTATAAACGTCAGTACCCTGAGACCGGTAGTTCTACGCTGAGACTGACAGTTCCAGTCTTGTGTTGGTTAAGGCTTCTTCCTAATTACGCTCATGATATCAACAATGTTCATTATACTACCGCATGCCACTAAAGTCGTGCCTACAAGTAGGTCGTCTGCTTGTTGATTTCCTTTGATTATCTTGTTGTGTGTGTGTGTGTGTAGACAGTTAGAGTCTGTGTTGAGTTAAGGATTGCAGAGTCACATTCATTGTCATGTTCATACCCTGATGACTGCATGATGGAAATTCTGTTAATTCATCATTGTGGATTCCAGTATACGATATCTGCATTACTTGTCATATGTGTCTTTATTACAGTTATCTTATCGTAGCTTCATCGCAGTCTAACTTTTGACGCTACCAATGATATCTGTTTTTGTGCGTGTGCTTATCTTGGTTGACGGGAAGAGTGAAAAGTGTGTTTAATCAGCGAGCCACGGGAACCATCAGTATGCATACTCTTCGATATCCATGGGGGAGACTGAGCACCTATGGTTCTGCCCGGAGTGAATGACATCAGTTTAGTAACCAATAACCAATCTTGGTTGTTTTTACTTAAAAAAGACAATATCATCTGTAAAATCTAATGCAGTGTAAAATTTAATTTCAGTGTAGGTGAGATCGAGTTCCTAGTCTTATCGGAGACGGGCGATAAAACGTAGGTGCTATCTTCAATTTGAGCACGTAAAAGAACCCGTTGCAGTTCAAAATCGAGAAGGTGCGGCAAGACGGGAAAACCACGAGAGAAACCCAGTAGATACATCAATCAACAGAGAACGGGAGTTGTTAGCTAAACACACTGAGATACATGCTTGGGGGGAGATCGGAGCAATTATGGACGTTGGGAGGAGATCGGAGCAATTATGGACGTTGGGAGGAGAACGGAGCAATTATGTACATGTCCAATGTGCGATGAAGACGATCCTAAAATGAACAATGAAATCGAGAAGAGCACTCTGTAAAACCTCTGCGCGGGAAATATCGAGAAGAGCACTCTGTAAAACCTCTGCGCGGGAAATATCGAGAAGAGCACGCTGTAAAATCTCTGCGCGGGAAATATCGAGAAGAGCACGCTGTAAAATCTCTGCTCGGGCAAAATTATTTAGACACATTTAAAACAAAATTCCTACAAAATATTTTCGCAGTCGTCTACGTTACACCGTGGACCCTTGCCTGTGCTACGGAGTTCATGCACTACAGCTGAGATCTGTTTGTGTATGAAAGAGATTGGATCACACATGGCACTACAGCTGAGATCTGTTTGTGTATGAAAGAGATTGGATCACACATGGCACTACAGCTGAGATCTGTTTGTGTATGAAAGAGATTGGATCACACATGGCACTACAGCTGAGATCGGTTTGTGTATGAAAGAGATTGGATCACACATGGCACTACAGCTGAGATCGGTTTGTGTATGAAAGAGATTGGATCACACATGGCACTACAGCTGAGATCTGTTTGTGTATGAAAGAGATTGGATCACACATGGCACTACAGCTGAGATCTGTTTGTGTATGAAAGAGATTGGATCACACATGGCACTACAGCTGAGATCTGTTTGTGTATGAAAGAGATTGGATCACACATGGCACTACAGCTGAGATCTGTTTGTGTATGAAAGAGATTGGATCACACATGGCACTACAGCTGAGATCTGTTTGTGTATGAAAAGATTGAATACACATGGCACTACAGCTGAGATCTGTTTGTGTATGAAAGAGACCATGCCTTGGATCGTTTTGTATAAAGTGGATCACATGGATACAGCTGAGATCTGTTTGTGTATGAAAGAGATTGGATCACACATGGCACTACAGCTGAGATCTGTTTGTGTATGAAAGAGATTGGATCACCATGGCACTACAGCTGAGATTGTTTGTGTATGAAAGAGATTGGATCACACATGGCACTACAGCTGAGATCTGTTTGTGTATGAAAGAGATTGGATCACACATGGCACTACACCTGAGATCTGTTTGTGTATGAAAGAGATTGGATCACACATGGCACTACACCTGAGATCTGTTTGTGTATGAAAGAGATTGGATCACACATGGCACTACACCTGAGATCTGTTTGTGTATGAAAGAGATTGGATCACACATGGCACTACACCTGAGATCTGTTTGTGTATGAAAGAGATTGGATCACACATGGCACTACAGCTGAGATCTGTTTGTGTATGAAAGAGATTGGATCACACATGGCACTACACCTGAGATCTGTTTGTGTATGAAAGAGATTGGATCACACATGGCACTACAGCTGAGATCTGTTTGTGTATGAAAGAGATTGGATCACACATGGCACTACAGCTGAGATCTGTTTGTGTATGAAAGAGATTGGATCACACATGGCACTACAGCTGAGATCTGTTTGTGTATGAAAGAGATTGGATCACACATGGCACTACAGCTGAGATCTGTTTGTGTATGAAAGAGATTGGATCACACATGGCACTACAGCTGAGATCTGTTTGTGTATGAAAGAGATTGGATCACACATGGCACTACAGCTGAGATCTGTTTGTGTATGAAAGAGATTGGATCACACATGGCACTACAGCTGAGATCTGTTTGTGTATGAAAGAGATTGGATCACACATGGCACTACAGCTGAGATCTGTTTGTGTATGAAAGAGATTGGATCACACATGGCACTACAGCTGAGATCTGTTTGTGTATAAAAGAGATTGGATCACACATGGCACTACAGCTGAGATCTGTTTGTGTATGAAAGAGATTGGATCACACATGGCACTACAGCTGAGATCGGTTTGTGTATGAAAGAGATTGGATCACACATGGCACTACAGCTGAGATCGGTTTGTGTATGAAAGAGATTGGATCACACATGGCACTACAGCTGAGATCTGTTTGTGTATGAAAGAGATTGGATCACACATGGCACTACAGCTGAGATCTGTTTGTGTATGAAAGAGATTGGATCACACATGGCACTACAGCTGAGATCTGTTTGTGTATGAAAAGATTGATCACACATGGCACTACAGCTGAGATCTGTTTGTGTATGAAAGAGATTGGATCACACATGGCACTACAGCTGAGATCTGTTTGTGTATGAAAGAGATTGGATCACACATGGCACTACAGCTGAGATCTGTTTGTGTATGAAAGAGATTGGATCACACATGGCACTACAGCTGAGATCTGTTTGTGTATGAAAGAGATTGGATCACACATGGCACTACAGCTGAGATCTGTTTGTGTATGAAAGAGATTGGATCACACATGGCACTACAGCTGAGATCTGTTTGTGTATGAAAGAGATTGGATCACACATGGCACTACAGCTGAGATCTGTTTGTGTATGAAAGAGATTGGATCACACATGGCACTACAGCTGAGATCTGTTTGTGTATGAAAGAGATTGGATCACACATGGCACTACAGCTGAGATCTGTTTGTGTATGAAAGAGATTGGATCACACATGGCACTACAGCTGAGATCTGTTTGTGTATGAAAGAGATTGGATCACACATGGCACTACAGCTGAGATCTGTTTGTGTATGAAAGAGATTGGATCACACATGGCACTACAGCTGAGATCTGTTTGTGTATGAAAGAGATTGGATCACACATGGCACTACAGCTGAGATCTGTTTGTGTATGAAAGAGATTGGATCACACATGGCACTACAGCTGAGATCTGTTTGTGTATGAAAGAGATTGGATCACACATGGCACTACAGCTGAGATCTGTTTGTGTATGAAAGAGATTGGATCACACATGGCACCTGAACAGATAGAGATTGGTAAGTATGTGAAATGAGATTGGATCACACATGGCACTACAGCTGAGATCTGTTTGTGTATGAAAGAGATTGGATCACACATGGCACTACAGCTGAGATCTGTTTGTGTATGAAAGAGATTGGATCACACATGGCACTACAGCTGAGATCTGTTTGTGTATGAAAGAGATTGGATCACACATGGCACTACAGCTGAGATCTGTTTGTGTATGAAAGAGATTGGATCACACATGGCACTACAGCTGAGATCTGTTTGTGTATGAAAGAGATTGGATCACCATGGCACTACAGCTGAGATCTGTTTGTGTATGAAAGAGATTGGATCACACATGGCACTACAGCTGAGATCTTTTTGTGTATGAAAGAGATTGGATCACACATGGCACTACAGCTGAGATCTGTTTGTGTATGAAAGAGATTGGATCACACATGGCACTACAGCTGAGATCGGTTTGTGTATGAAAGAGATTGGATCACACATGGCACTACAGCTGAGATCTGTTTGTGTATGAAAGAGATTGGATCACACATGGCACTACAGCTGAGATCTGTTTGTGTATGAAAGAGATTGGATCACACATGGCACTACAGCTGAGATCTGTTTGTGTATGAAAGAGATTGGATCACACATGGCACTACAGCTGAGATCTGTTTGTGTATGAAAGAGATTGGATCACACATGGCACTACAGCTGAGATCTGTTTGTGTATGAAAGAGATTGGATCACACATGGCACTACAGCTGAGATCTGTTTGTGTATGAAAGAGATTGGATCACACATGGCACTACAGCTGAGATCTGTTTGTGTATGAAAGAGATTGGATCACACATGGCACTACAGCTGAGATCTGTTTGTGTATGAAAGAGATTGGATCACACATGGCACTACAGCTGAGATCTGTTTGTGTATGAAAGAGATTGGATCACACATGGCACTACAGCTGAGATCTGTTTGTGTATGAAAGAGATTGGATCACACATGGCACTACAGCTGAGATCTGTTTGTGTATGAAAGAGATTGGATCACACATGGCACTACAGCTGAGATCTGTTTGTGTATGAAAGAGATTGGATCACACATGGCACTACAGCTGAGATCTGTTTGTGTATGAAAGAGATTGATCACATGGCACTACAGCTGAGATCTGTTGTGTATGAAAGAGATTGATCACACTGGCACTACAGCTGAGATCTGTTTGTGTATGAAAGAGATTGGATCACTGGCATCAGCTGAGATCTGTTGTATGAAGATTGATCACATCTTCGCAGACTGATTGGTCCTATCATTCAACATTGTATATATATACCAGAATGTATGTACATATGTCCATTATATACAGAATGTATGTACATATGTCCATATATATACCAGAATGTATGTACATATGTCCATATATATACCAGAATGTATGTACATATGTCCATATATATACCAGAATGTATGTACATATGTACATATGTCCATATATATACCAGAATGTATGTACATATGTCCATATATATACCAGAATGTATGTACATATGTCCATATATATACCAGAATGTATGTACATATGTCCATATATATACCAGAATGTATGTACATATGTCCATATATATACTAGAATGTATGTACATATGTCCATATATATACTAGAATGTATGTACATATGTACATATGTCCATATATATACCAGAATGTATGTACATATGTACATATGTCCATATATATACCAGAATGTATGTACATATGTACATATGTCCATATATATACCAAAATGTATGTACATATGTCCATATACATAGACATGCTTGTACACATATATGCAAACATACAAATCTACACGCATACAAGTATTCATGAAATAAAGGGAACTTACAAACTCCACCAGTAGCACGAACATTTGGTGACACATTCTGTGATAATACCACACCAACAGTAAGCAGGCAGAGTGTAACTTGTTCCAATAGAGCGGTCATGCTGAGGAGATATATATATACATCATTAGTGTTGATAGCCAATAGAGCGGTCATGCTGAGGAGATATATATATATACATCATTAGTGTTGATAGCCAATAGAGCGGTCATGCTGAGGAGATATATATATACATCATTAGTGTTGATAGCCAATAGAGCGGTCATGCTGAGGAGATATATATATACATCATTAGTGTTGATAGCCAATAGAGCGGTCATGCTGAGGAGATATATATATATACATCATTAGTGTTGATAGCCAATATCATGGCTTATGGCCACATGCTTAATGAGTATGGTCATTTCAGCTTTAGGGTCAAGGGTCACGACACTGACCAATAACCTAACTCTCCTCTTTATGGTGTCTCTATAAATAGAATGCAACGATAAAGACTTGGGAAATGTGTAGGGATCGAAAGGGAAACTACCCCATGAGATAAGGTATTAGTCTGACTTCAGTTATCTATAATGTGGGATATGCTCTCACTGCAGGCGAGAAACATTCTAGAATGTCTGCACTTAAACGATTACTATGATCAACGTCTGGAGCACGTGTACTAGGTCAGCTTCTGCACAACCATGGTCATGACATTTATGCAGACATGCAGGTCAACTTCTGCACAACCATGGTCATGACATTTATGCAGGCTAGCTTCGTATTTTGGAGACAAATAAAGCCGTCATGAGAGTCTAACTGGTTGGTCAGACCATAATAAAACACATAGGGAAATAGAAACAAGCTGAATATATTCAGAAGGAATGCATACATACATTTAGGCATTTGTTGTTCTATTTGTTGTTCTATTTGTTGCTCTATTTGTTGTTCTATTTGTTGTTCTATTTGTTGCTCTATTTGTTGTTCTATTTGTTGCTCTATTTGTTGTTCTATTTGTTGTTCTATTTGTTGCTCTATTTGTTGTTCTATTTGTTGCTCTATTTGTTGTTCTATTTGTTGTTCTATTTGTTGTTCTATTTGTTCCTCAAGAGACTCATCCATTGTTGAGATCAGAAATATGTTTGGCATTCTGTCACTACGTTGACGTCATACTATCGCTGAAACCAAAGCCTATATGCAGGTTACTGTGGATCAGACACCCACTGCACAAGGATGCTGATAATTTTCAGAGCACGAAGATCAAACGTGACATGGAAGAGATGGCCCAAGCTGAGAGAACAACTAATCCCATTTACGACTCTACCGAAGGGGGCAAATATTTTCCGATGGTAGCATGTCAACTTCCGCAATCGTACTATTACCCGTGTGACAATATAAACGCTGACTTAACTAAGTAATCTTACTATTACTGGTGTCAATATAAAAACTGAATTAACTAAGTAATGTTTCTATTACTGGTGTCAATATAAACGTTGAATTAACTAAGTAATGTTACTATTACTGGTGGTAATATAAACGCTGAATTAACTAAGTAACTGATAGCAGATAATGCAAGTGATAGCAGATATAATGAAACTGATAGCAGATAATGCAAGTGATGATGATGTGAATACCGATGGTTCTGTACATCGTGGGAAGATATCAGGCGCTGGGGCTTCCTAGCTAGCAAACATGAAAGTGTCTGCCGAACGGAATGGAGCATACATGACAAAACTTTCAGTTTGAGTTTGGAAGATGAGGCCGTACATGTTGCCCTTCAGCGGCTCTCGTGGATTTCATTTACTGGATCCGTTGTTGTATCTAACACTTAGCCAATGCTTTGGAAGGTTTAAAGTGTTAGGTAGCGGCATGAGTAGATGTCTTCTATTCGAATATGCAACCTTTAGACGCGTACTTTGATCTACAGTGTCAAGAACATGCGGGTGTTTGTGGCAATGAGAAAGCAGACAGACTTGCACCGACAGCATAAATCATTTTTGAAAATTGAAGATGGATATGGAGATCCTCCTACGGTCTCTTGACGATCGTCTGTTGGATGAAGACAATGAGATAGCAGACAGACTTGCACCGACAGCATAAATCATTTTTGAAAATTGAAGATGGATATGGAGATCCTCCTACGGTCTCTTGACGATCGTCTGTTGGATGAAGACAATGAGATTGATATTGAATCTATCCAGCGATTGAAGAATTTTAGAAGTATGCGTTGTACAAGAAAATAGTTGAAGACAGAATATCTTGAGGGACGCCATGGCACAGTCGATTTTTTTACTTTGGAGATCATCTATATACTCTTCTCTAAGTATGCTTTTATCCACCTGTATATTTATCATTTATTCGAACAATTTCTATCTTTAACAGTCCTTCATTTCTAACCTTGTCAATCGCTTTCTTTAGTCTATCCATTTTGTTAGTACCAGTTTCTTATCTTGGAACGCATCTTCAATCTCATGAGAAAGGTACGTTGCTTCCTCTTCAGTAGAGTAGCTCTTCAGTAGAGTAGCACTGTCTGAGACCTGCCTGCTGTGACACAAGAATGTTTTTCACTTTCAAGATACCAATATAGTCGGTGATTGATCCAATGTTCCATTGTTTTGTAGAGACAACTTGTAAGACTGAACGGTATGTAGCTGGAAGCAGCAGAACCATCTTCTCCTGGTTTTGAGAGAGGTATCATGATTTCTTCTCTCCAGGTGGGTGAAACTTGACCCAAAATCCAACATTTATTGTAAACCTGCAACAGTTTTGTTTTTGCTGCTGTTTCCAAATTCTTAACCATTTTACTTGACATCCCGTCAACTCCTGGCGACTTTCTCATTTTTAATTAGGATATTGTGGCAATTTGTCTAAGGCTGCCTCTGTGATTGAAAAGAATTCAGAATGATACCGACTAAATCTGAGACATCAGTGCTAGGACAGTCCATTTATGTCTCCTTTCAGGGTATGGATAAAAAGCTTTCAGAACCCGCAGCTCTACAATTCCATACGTACAATACAAGTACTCTTATAATACATTGTGACAAAGGACATGAAAGCGTCGCTGAATAGAATAAATAAATAAATAAGAACAAACTAGCAACAACATGATAGTGTTGAAAGTTGAAATAAAACATTAGAGAAAGTGTACAGAGATATTGTATGAGACTGTGGTAAAGTTAGAGAAAGTGTACAGAGATAGTGTATGAGACTGTAGTAAAGTTAGAGAAAGTGTACAGAGATATTGTATGAGACTGTGGTAAAGTTAGAGAAAGTGTACAGAGATATTGTATGAGACTGTGGTAAAGTTAGAGAAAGTGTACAGAGATATTGTATGAGACTGTGGTAAAGTTAGAGAAAGTGTACAGAGATATTGTATGAGACTGTGGTGAAGTTAGAGAAAGTGTACAGAGATATTGTATGAGACTGTAGTAAAGTTAGAGAAAGTGTACAGAGATATTGTATGAGACTGTAGTAAAGTTAGAGAAAGTGTACAGAGATATTGTATGAGACTGTGGTAAAGTTAGAGAAAGTGTACAGAGATATTGTATGAGACTGTGGTAAAGTTAGAGAAAGTGTACAGAGATATTGTATGAGACTGTGGTAAAGTTAGAGAAAGTGTACAGAGATATTGTATGAGACTGTGGTGAAGTTAGAGAAAGTGTACAGAGATATTGTATGAGACTGTAGTAAAGTTAGAGAAAGTGTACAGAGATATTGTATGAGACTGTGGTAAAGTTAGAGAAAGTGTACAGAGATAGTGTATGAGACTGTAGTAAAGTTAGAGAAAGTGTACAGAGATATTGTATGAGACTGTGGTAAAGTTAGAGAAAGTGTACAGAGATAGTGTATGAGACTGTGGTAAAGTTAGAGAAAGTGTACAGAGATATTGTATGAGACTGTGGTAAAGTTAGAGAAAGTGTACAGAGATATTGTATGAGACTGTGGTGAAGTTAGAGAAAGTGTACAGAGATAGTTCATAGTTCATAAGTACGGTTCTAACTTCACTGCAACGGGTCACCCCATAATTGCTCCGTTCCTGTGCCAATGAATATCACACGAAATGCTAACACCTGTGAAAAGTTTCCTGTGTGAACTAATTCCAGAATGAAACAGCCGCGTACCGCCACAAAAAGCAACCTGCACCGCATAATATGCATATGGCCGTCGCGAATGTAGCAACACAAAACTGTTCATCACTTAAATAGCAATTCTTGTCGAAGGGGACATCAATCACGGCAAAATCCAGCTTTCTGCACTCGCAATATAACTGCATACGGCAGTTTGAGCTTGTTCGTCATAACCGCTGTTCGCCATTTTCTGAATACACACAACAAACGCACGGTTGACACAGCAAAAGCATTACATGTAACAGTCACAGCGTTGCTCAAGCACTAAATCAGTAGCTCGGCAAACGAAACCGGAAAATACCCGACCAAACATGGCGGGAATGCGCTAGCAAAGTCGTGTTCAGAATCAAACAGTTCTGACTCTGAATGGCCATCCCGCATTCCGCCATTGCTGGCCAGATTTTTCTGTGTGTGTACAGAGATATTGTATGAGACTGTGGTGAAGTTAGAAAGATGAAATAAAACAGATAAAGTTTAGTTTTAGTTTAGTTTAGTCGTTGGATCACCATCACTGCAACTCGAACAAATTAGTCCATAAGTGCTCCGATCTCTCCCTCAGTATGTCCCTCAGCGTGTGGCGACTAACGACACCAGTTCTTTGTTGGTTTACAATTCTTCTTTGTCTGCCAGCATAGTGTTCTTGTCTAACTACATCACACTTAATTTGGAGTTCTTGCACTCTGGTTAGAGCTGTAGATTCACCGCTATTACGTGAATCATGTACACGTCCTCTCTCCTTAGGGAATTTATAATATCAGACTGGTCCATTGCTCGCTCACTTTGTACAGCAGCCATACCTGCAAGCCTATCCGCACGTTCATTCCCCTTACACCTGCATGCCCTGGCACAAAAATAAAAGTGATCTTTGTCAGCCTAGACGTCCCCAGCGATTCTATCCAATGTCTCCTAGCCCATCCTGTTTCAATCTTCCTGAGCATACTCATTGAGTCACTGAGAAAACATGCATGGATAAAAGTCTGTGATTCCAGCCAAATCATCGCTTTAGTAACCGCCATGATTTCCATAGTGAGACTGCTCGTAGTCACGGCAAAACCACCACTGTCTTCTTTTACAACATCCCATCCGAACTGAGCAGTGAAAGCCCACAAGCTCCGCACATATCAAATCACCGAATCATCCGTATAAATGATTACATCATGCTCAGATGCGTTCTCAGAAATTAATGCCTGAACCTCTGCCTCCACGACAAGTGGGTTGTGTTGTCTGCATTCTTTACCAAGTTTGATGCATACAGAAAAAGACGTATTGATTAGAAAAAGTGTACAGAGATAGTGTATGAGACTGTGGTGAAGTTAGAAAAAGTGTACAGAGATAGTGTATGAGACTGTGGTAAAGTTAGAAAAAGTGTACAGAGATAGTGTATGAGACTGTGGTGAAGTTAGAAAAAGTGTACAGAGATAGTGTATGAGACTGTGGTGAAGTTAGAAAAAGTGTACAGAGATAGTGTATGAGTGTGGTGAAGTTAGAAAAAGTGTACAGAGATAGTGTATGAGACTGTGGTGGTTAGAAAAAGTGTACAGAGATAGTGTATGAGACTGTGGTGAAGTTAGAAAAAGTGTACAGAGATAGTGTATGAGACTGTGGTGAAGTTAGAAAAAGTGTACAGAGATAGTGTATGAGACTGTGGTGAAGTTAGAAAAAGTGTACAGAGATAGTGTATGAGACTGTGGTGAAGTTAGAAAAAGTGTACAGAGATAGTGTATGAGACTGTGGTGAAGTTAGAAAGGTTAGAAAACTGTTGAAAATTAACCTTTTACTTTTCGTAACAGCTCTCAAGCAGTTGTAGTTATCTACCAGTGGCCATTTATAAGACAATCACAATGTGTGAGACAATCACAATGTGTGAGACAATCACAATGTGTGAGACAATCACAATGTGTGAGACAATCACAATGTGTGAGACAATCACAATGTGTGAGACAATCACAATGTGTGAGACAATCACAATGTGTGAGACAATCACAATCTGTGAGACAATCACAATGTGTGAGACAATCACAATGTGTGAGACAATCTTCTCTTGACAATTGCTGAGAGCAAATTATAGGCTAAATAGAATTGATAACTTTTGTTGTTAAATTGTCTTATTTTAAATTGCAATAATTGAACAAGCAAAGTACATGGTCATCTCAACTATCAACTTACTTGGTTTCTATATGTCTTGCTTGTAGAGATCAAAATACAGCTTTTCCTTCAAATTCGGAATGTTTTAACACTCGACTTGCGCTCAGTTCTCTCCTGCAGCTATGATCAGGTTTCAGAAATGTTCAAACTTATATACTAGCCCCAAGTTGTCGAGAGGAGCAAGGCCAAATTTATATTGCATACTCAGCAATTATTGAGACATTTTTAATTTTTTTAACCTTTGTTGAGTGCAAAAATCGGCATACTCTACGACAGTCGCAGTGGACAACATTTGGGGAGGGGGACCTCGGGGTTGTTTCAGCTTAACTAGAAGGCGTGCTAGCAACATTTAAGTACAACACACACTAGCAAGTGTGCTTGGAACATTTAACTTCTTGTGGGTCAAACGTCACATTACATGACTTTGGGTTGGATGCTTTTTTACCAGGAGCCTTACCAGGAGCCTTACCAGGAGCCAGACTAAAGGGCGTTTTTATTCTAAAAACAAATGGCTTGTAAAAAGATGAATTTTGCCCTGGTCCACTAAGAGTTAAATATGAACTAGAAGGTGTGCTTGGAACATTTGTCAAGTTATATTTTAACCTGTCTCCAGATCACACCTATATCGAAGACTTGAAAGAGAACATTGATCTTTTTCTATCTCACACACACCAGTCACAGATAGTGAAGCTATCACACATCAGTCACAGAAAGTAAAGCTATCACACATCAGTCACAGAAAGTAAAGCTATCACACACCAGTCACAGAAAGTGAAGCTATCACACATCAGTCACAGATAGTGAAGCTATCACACATCAGTCACAGAAAGTGTAGCTATCACACATCAGTCACAGAAAGTGAAGCTATCACACATCAATCACAGAAAGTAAAGCTATCACACACCAGTCACAGAAAGTGAAGCTACCACACATCAGTCACAGAAAGTGAAGCTATCACACACCAGTCACAGAAAGTGAAGCTATCACACATCAGTCACAGAAAGTAAAGCTATCACACACCAGTCACAGAAAGTGAAGCTACCACACATCAGTCACAGAAAGTGAAGCTATCACACACCAGTCACAGAAAGTGAAGCTATCACACATCAGTCACAGAAAGTAAAGCTATCACACATCAGTCACAGAAAGTAAAGCTATCCCCACCAGTCACAGAAAGTGAAGCTATCACACATCAGTCACAGAAAGTAAAGCTATCACACACCAGTCACAGAAAGTGAAGCTATCACACATCAGTCACAGAAAGTGAAGCTATCACACATCAGTCACAGAAAGTGAAGCTATCACACATCAGTCACAGAAAGTGAAGCTATCACACATCAGTCACAGAAAGTGAAGCTATCACAAAAAAGAATGGTAAAGTATGTCAATAACTCGTACTCATACAATTGTCGTATGTTAAAGAATATGGTGTTTTATTCATATTTGTCTTTGACATACTGTACACGGTGGGTTATGTGGTCAACATCACGCCTAGCACCTTACTTTTCATTGTTGGACAGTGTGATATCATAAATAGATGGACAGTGTGATATCATAAATAGATGGACAGTGTGATATCATAAATAGATGGACGTGATGTATCGTAAATAGATGGACAGTGTGATATCATAAATATCTGGACAGTGTGATATCATAAATAGATGGACGAGTGTGATATCTAAATAGATGGACAGTGTGATATCATAAATAGATGGACAGCATGATATCATAAATAGATGGACAGCGTGATATCATAAATAGGTGGACAGCGTGATATCGCAAATAGATGGAAGCGTGATATCATAAATAGATGGACAGTGTGATATCATAAATAGATGGACAGTGTGATATCATAAATAGATGGACAGCATGATATCATAAATAGATGGACAGTGTGATATCCATAAAGATGGACAGTGTGATATCGCCAATAGATGGACAGTGTGATATCGCCGAATAGATGGACGTGATATCGCCTGTAGACGAACGGCATGATATCAAATGACGGACAGCCTGATATCGCCAAATAGATGGACGCGTGATCATAAATAGATTGACAGTGTGATATCGTAAATAGATGGACAGTGTATATCATAAATAGATGGACAGCGTGATATCATAAATAGATGGACAGCGTGATATCATAAATAGATGGACAGCATGATATCGTCAAATAGATGCACAGCGTATATCATAAATAGATGGACAGCGTGATATCATAAATAGATGGACAGCCTGATATCATAAATAGATGGACAGTGTGATATCATAAATAGATGGACAGCGTGATATCATAAATAGATGGACAGCGTGATATGTAAATAGATGGACAGCGTGATATCAAATGATGGACAGCGTGATATCATAAATAGATGGACAGCGTGATATCATAAATAGATGGACAGCGTGATATCATAAATAGATGGACAGCATGATATCATAAATAGATGGACAGCGTGATATCATAAATAGATGGACAGCGTGATATCATAAATAGATGGACAGCGTGATATCATAAATAGATGGACAGTGTGATATCATAAATAGATGGACAGCGTGATATCATAAATAGATGGACAGCGTGATATCATAAATAGATGGACAGCCTGATATCATAAATAGATGGACAGTGTGATATCATAAATAGATGGACAGTGTGATATCATAAATAGATGGACAGCATGATATCATAAATAGATGGACAGCGTGATATCATAAATAGATGGACAGCATGATATCATAAATAGATGGACAGCGTGATATCGTAAATAGATGGTCAGCGTGATATCATAAATGATGAGCAGCATGATATCGCAAATAGATGGACAGCGTGATATCATAAATAGATGGACAGCATGATATCATAAATAGATGGACAGCGTGATATCGTAAATAGATAGACAGTATGATATCATAAATAGATGGACAGCGTGATATCATAAATGATGGACGCATGATATCATAAATAGATGGACAGCGTGATATCATAAATAGATGGACGCATGATATCTAAATAGATGGACAGCGTGATATCATAAATAGATGGACAGCGTGATATCATAAATAGATGGACAGCGTGATATCATAAATAGATGGACAGCGTGATATCATAAATAGATGGACAGCGTGATATCATAAATAGATGGACAGCGTGATATCATAAATAGATGGACAGCGTGATATCATAAATAGATGGACAGCGTGATATCAATAGATGGACGTGATATCGTAAATAGATGGTCAGCGTGATATCATAAATAGATGGACAGTGTGATATCATAAATAGATGAACAGCGTGATATCATAAATAGATGGACAGCTTGATATCATAAATAGATGGACAGTGTGATATCATAAATAGATGGACAGTGTGATATCATAAATAGATGGACAGTGTGATATCATAAATAGATGGACAGTGTGATATCATAAATAGATGGACAGTGTGATATCATAAATAGATGGTCAGTGTGATATCATAAATAGATGGACAGTGTGATATCATAAATAGATGGACAGTGTGATATCATAAATAGATGGACAGTGTGATATCATAAAAAGATGGTCATGTGATATACATAAATAGACGGACAGTGTGATATCATAAATAGATGGACAGTGTGATATCATAAATAGATGAACAGCGTGATATCATAAATAGATGGACAGTGTGATATACTAACTAGACGGACAGCATGATATCATAAATAGATGGAAAGCCTGATATCATAAATAGATGGACAGTGTGATATCATAAATAGATGAACAGCCTGATATCATAAATAGATGGACAGTGTGATATCATAAATAGATGGACAGTGTGATATCATAAATAGATGGTCAGTGGGATATCATAAATAGATGGACAGTGTGATATCATAAATAGATGGACAGTGTGATATCATAAATAGATGGACAGTGTGATATCATAAATAGATGGACAGTGTGATATCATAAATAGATGGACAGTGTGATATCATAAATAGATGGACAGTGTGATATCATAAATAGATGGACAGTGTGATATCATAAATAGATGGACAGTGTGATATCATAAATAGATGGACAGTGTGATATCATAAAAAGATGGTCAGTGTGATATCATAAATAGACGGACAGTGTGATATCATAAATAGATGGACAGTGTGATATCATAAATAGATGAACAGCGTGATATCATAAATAGATGGACAGTGTGATATCATACTAGATGGACGCATGATATCATAAATAGATGGAAGCCTGATATCATAAATAGATGGACAGTGTGATATCATAAATAGATGAACAGCGTGATATCATAAATAGATGGACAGTGTGATATCATAAATAGATGGACAGTGTGATATCATAAATAGATGGTCAGTGGGATATCATAAATGAATGGACAGTGTGATATCGATAAATAGATGGACAGTGTGATATCATAAATAGATGGACAGTGTGATATCATAAATAGATGGACAGTGTGATATCATAAATAGATGGACAGTGTGATATCATAAATAGATTGACAGTGTGATATCAAAAATAGATGGACAGTGTGATATCATAAATAGATGGACAGTGTGATATCATAAATAGATTGACAGTGTGATATCATAAATAGATGGACAGTGTGATATCATAAATAGATGGACAGCATGATATCATAAATAGATGGACAGCGTGATATCATAAATAGGTGGACAGCGTGATATCATAAATAGATGGACAGCGTGATATCATAAATAGATGGACAGCGTGATATCATAAATAGATGGACAGCGTGATATCATAAATATACGGACAGCATGATATCATAAATAGACGGACAGCCTGATATCATAAATAGATGGACAGCGTGATATCATAAATAGATGGACAGTGTGATATCATAAATAGATGGACAGTGTGATATCATAAATAGATGGACAGCGTGATATCATAAATAGACGGACAGCATGATATCATAAATAGACGGACAGCCTGATATCATAAATAGATGGACAGTGTGATATCATAAATAGATGGACAGTGTGATATCATAAATAGATGGACAGTGTGATATCATAAATAGATGGACAGCCTGATAACATAAATAGACGGACTGCATGATATCATAAATAGATGGACAGTGTGATATCATAAATAGACGGACAGCATGATATCATAAATAGATGGACAGTGTGATATCATAAATAGACGGACAGCATGATATCATAAATAGATGGACAGTGTGATATCATAAATAGATGGACAGTGTGATATCATAAATAGATGGACAGTGTGATATCATAAATAGAATGGACAGTGTGATATCATAAATAGATGGACAGCGTGATATCATAAACAGATGGACAGCATGATATCCAACAGATGGACAGTGTGATATCATAAATAGATGGGCAGCGTGATATCATAAATAGATGGACAGTGTGATATCATAAATAGATGGACAGGTGATATCGTAAATAGATGGACAGCGTGATATCATAAATAGATGGTCAGTGTGATATCATAAATAGATGGACAGCATGATATCGCCAATAGATGGACAGTGTGATATCATAAATAGATGGACAGTGTGATATCATAAATAGCTGGACAGCGTGATATCATAAATAGATGGACAGCATATCATAAATAGATGGACAGCATGATATCATAAATAGACGGACAGCCTGATATCATAAATATGTGGACAGTGTGATATCATAAATAGATGGACAGCGTGATATCATAAATAGATGGACAGTGATATCATAAATGATTAACAGCGTGATATCAGCAAATAGATGGACAGTGTGATATCATAAATAGATGGACAGTGTGATATCATAAATAGATGGACAGTGTGATAAAAAAAAAAAAAAAAAAAAAAAAAAAAAAAAAAAAAAAAAAAAAAAAAAAAAAAAAAAAAAAAAAAAAAAAAAAAAAAAAAAAAAAAAAAAAAAAAAAAAAAAAAAAAAAAAAAAAAAAATTAAAAAAACAATTTGCCACTGATTACACGACCTGATTTCATTAAACCTGTACTCTGTGACATGTTCATCAACCATGTTCAGCAGTCTGACAATGGTAAAATTATGTTCTCCTATGTTGACAATGGCAGTAAGATTATTTTCCTTCAGCAAGGAAAAATTTTTCCCATCAACAATGGATGAGAAATTAGTGTTGGCCATCTGACTTGGGAATTAATGTTTGGCCACAATCTACAATGGAACATGTGTCACGTCTGCAATGGCGTAATTCAATGTTTGTGTCCATACTCTACAAAACAATGTTGTGCCAATCAGTCGACAGGGTAAATTAATGTGTCACATGTCAGACATGGAGAATTCAATGTGTGGCCTACAGTCAGACAAGGTAAAGAATTAATGCTCCCCTCATAAATGGCGAATTCAATGTTTGTCACTCAGTCTGACAATGGGCGTAATTAATTTGTAAGCAACAATGTGCAAAAAAATGTTGGTCCACAGCGACAATGGCAGAAAATTAATGTTCTGCCCACAGGCGACAATGGTTAATTCAAGTTGTTCCATCAGTCAGACATGGGATGTGGCCCAAGTCTGACAATGGGCAGTAAGACTCAATGTTGTGTCCATGTCTGACAATGGATATATTTGCTCCTCATGACAATGCGATTAATGTGTCCCGTCAGACAATGGCATAAATTAATGTTGTGTCCACTTACGAATGTGGAAATTATTGTTTCACCAGTTAACATATAAACAATGGTGGTCACTCACAGGTATGTGCATAATCAATGTGTTGCCATATTGACAATGGATGAGAATTAGTGTGGCCACCATCATGACAATGTAATTAATGTTTGCCTATAGTCGACAATGAATAATGCTTCACCAGCGACAGGAAAAATTAATGTGCCACCATGTCGACTGGAAAAATGTGCCATCAGTCTAATGTCAATAATGTTGTCTATGCATGAGAATTCATTGTGGCTCCCCTCGTCAGACAATGGCAATTCAATTTTGGCTCCCACGTCGACAATGTAATAATTCTGTTCCTCACGTCACAAGGGGCGAAAATCGTTCCACATCCAAATGTATAAAATTATGTTGTCCACATACGACAATATAATTAGTTTTTCATCATCAGCAACAATGGAGAATTAGTTGCCACATCATCAACAGGCATAAATTAATGTCTGGCCCACATAGGCGACAATGTTAATTAGTTTGTGCCACATCAGTTAGACAATGGTAATTAATGTGGCTCTACGCAGAAAGGCAGAAACTAATGTGGTCACCACAGTCGACAATGGCAAAATTAGTTTGGCTCACCACATAACAATGGAATTAATGTTTGTGTTCACTCAGCAGACAATGGCAGAGAATTAATGTGTTCATCATGTCTAACAATGGCAGTAAACTCAATGTTTGTGCACCATCACAGACAATGGCAAATAATGTTGCCACCTCGCAAAATGGCAAATAATTGCCCACAGTCGACAATGGCAAAATTAATGTTGCCCACAGCGACAAGAACAATGTTCATACGCAGACAATGGAAAAATTAATGTGTCCAGTCGACAGGACGAAATTAATGTCCATCATCAAAAGGGCAACAAGTTTGTGCCATCAGCGACAATGGAGTAAGATAATGTTGCTTCCACCATGTCAGAAATGGGCTAATTAATGTTTCCCCCATCGTCGACAAGGCAAAAATTAGTTGTGTCACTCATAGACAGGAGTATCAATTGTGGTCACCATCAGCAACAGGCGAGATTAATGTTGTGCTCACACGTCTGACAATGGGTAGATTCATGGTCCATCAGTCAACAATGGCAGTAATTCAATGTTTGTTCCACGCGCAATGGCATAAATGCTTCATCAGGCAACAATGTGCATAATTAATTTTTTTTCCACGGGACAATGGTGCAGTAATAATGTTTGTGGCCCATCTAGAAAGCTAAATTCAATGTTTCTCCACGTCAACAAGGCAAATAATGTTGTGGCTCCACCATCAGGCTAGACAAGGTGAAGAATTATTGTTCTTCATAGATGGAAACAAGTTTTTCAACTACGCAGACAATAGTAAACAATGTTTGTTTCCATCAGTCAGACAATGGCAGACAATGTTGTCTCCCTCTCAGTAACAATGGCAATAATGTTTGCTTCTATCAGTTAACAGTGCATATCAATTTTCTGGTTCCACAGGCAACAATGGCTAATCAATTGTGGTTCACTATCAGGCAACAATGGTAAGAATTAAGTTGCCACCTATTAACAATGGAAAATTAATGCCATCATCAGACAATGGATATAAGAATTCTGTGGCCCACATCAGGCTAACAATGGATGTAAATTATGTCTATCAGTCCAAGGATCATAATAATTTGTCTTCCACGTCAGACAATGGCAGAATAATGTGCCACCATCAGTCAAGGGCAGAAAATTATGTGGCTCCACCATCAGCAGACATGGGAACAATGTTCTTCCACAGCGACAAGGCAGTCTCTTCATCGTGACAATGGAAACATGTTGTCACTCCACGACACATAAAATTCAGGTGTCCCACATCTGAAGGTATAAAATTCAATGTTCTGGTCACCACAGGTAGCAATGGTAAATTATGTGGTTCCACGGTGACATAGTAAATTTGTACTCTTGTAGACAATGTGCAATAATGTTTCATCTGTCAATATGGTATATGTTTTCTTCCATCAGAACAATGGAAATAATGTTGGCTCCATCACACAAGATAATAATGTCATTCACAGACAATGGTGATAATTATTGTACCCGACAATGGAGTAAGAATCATTTCCCGTCACAATGAGAAAACGTTTTGCACCACGCAAAAGGCGAATCATGCTCACTCACATTAACAATGCAAATAATGCTCTATATTAAATATAATCATTTTCACCACGTCAATAAAATCAATTTGTTCACATCAAACAAGGGGAATATGTTTCCACTACAGACAATGCATAATCAATGTTTGTGTCACCATCAGTCAGAAAGCGTAAAATTGTTGCTTCATCAGAAAGTCAGGAATCATTTTGGCTCACATCAGGTGAAAGGCAATCAATGTTGCCACCACAGCAACAATGGCAAAACATGGCCTCTGCTAGAATGGTAAACAGGGTCCATCAGGTGACAATGTCAGAAAATGTGCTAATGTCGACAATGGAATATTGCTCACTCTCAGCAGACAATGGGCATAATTAGTGTGGCCAATCATGACAATGGGTAATTAATGTGCCTATAGTCGACAATGGCGAATCAATTTTGTCTTCACCATGCTGACAATGTGGAATAATGTGTATACAGCGACAAGTGTAAAATTAATGTGTGGCCATACTACAATGGC
Source organism: Arion vulgaris (assembly GCA_020796225.1). Lineage (NCBI taxonomy): Eukaryota > Metazoa > Mollusca > Gastropoda > Stylommatophora > Arionidae > Arion > Arion vulgaris. The sequence continues at coordinate 38,214,364 of CM036770.1, forward strand.
AGAAATTGTTTCACCATCGTTAATAGAGAATCAATGTGTGCCCACACAAAAGGAGAATTAATGTTTACTACGTCAGAAATGGGATAAGTTGCCCTTCGACATGTAATTAATGGTTTCCATGTTGAAGGATAATTAAGTGTGCTCTTGTCTACAATGGCAAACAAGTTGCTCCCTCAGCGACAAGGCAAAAATTAATGTTGGCTCCATCAGGTAGAAGGTAATAGTGTTGCTCATGCAGCAATGGCAGTAATTAATGTTTGTGTTACCATCAGTCTAAATGGCTAATTATGTTGCCCCTAGTGACAAGCAGAATAAGTTTGTGCTTCACTCCAGGCAAATATTGGCTTCACATCACTAGAAAGGCAAATTAAGTGCCCTTGACAATGTAATAAGTTGGTTCCCATCAGCTAGACAATGGATACAAGTTTCCCACAGGCTAACAATGGCATAGATAATGTTTGCCCATCTAGACAATGGCAGAGAATAATGTTGCTCCCTGCAACAATAAATTCATTTGTCTTCCCCATCGTAAACAATGCAGTAATCAATGTTTTTTCATACGCGACAAGGAGTAAATTAATGTTTGCTTCCATCAGCTGACAATGGTGCAAATTCAATTTGCTTCCACTACAGGCAGACAATGGCGTAAAATTAATGGCTCCCACAGTCAGACAATGGAATTAGTGTGGCACTTCAGTAGAAATGGCAGTAAACATGTTCCCCATCAGGCAGACAATGCAGAAAATGTTTGTGGCCCACCTCAGTCACAATGTAGTAGATTATTTTTGTCACTTCAGTCTAGAAGGCAGTAATTATTTGTTCCACGGTAGACAGGGTAAATTCAATTTTGTCCACAGGCACAAGGCAAATATTGTTCACAAGCAGACAATGGCGGTCAATGTGGCTCCAACGAAATGGCAATCAATGTGTCCCATCAGTCACAATGGCATAATTATGTTCCATCAGCAGAATGGCAGTAATTAATGGTGCTCAATCAGCACAACAGAAATCAATGTTTCTCACATGACAATGTAATAAGTATTCACTACGTCGACAATGGGTGAGATAATGTGGGCCATGTCAGAATGGGAGTAATTATGTGTCACTATCAGTTAGACAATGCAGAATCAATGTTCACCATCAGCTACAATGGCAAAATCAATTTTTGCTTCACTCACTCAGCAAGATGATTAATGTTGCTCACACGTCTGACAACGTAAAATTGTGCCACCACAGTCAGACAATGTTAATAATTTCTTAACTCATCAGTAACATGTAAATAAAGTTTCACATAGAATGGCAGTAAGAATCAATGTTTCACCATAGAACAATGGGCATAAGAATTCAATGGTGCCCATCAGTCAGGATGGGTCAGTAAATTAGATGGCCCACTCATCAATTAGAACAATGTGCATAAGAATTCAATTGGTCCTCGAACCACAGACTAATGGGTCATAAGATTCAATACCCTGTGCTTCCACCATCAGTCTGACAATGGGTCAATAAAATTCAATGTTCTGAGACTCCACTCATCAGTCTAGACAATGGGTGCAGTAAGAATTCAATGTTTGTGCTTCCACTCATCAGTCTAGACAATGGGTGCAGTAAGAATTCAATGTTTGTGCTTCAACTCATCAGTCTAGACAATGGGTGCAGTAAGAATTAAATGTTTGTGCTTCCACTCATCAGTCTAGACAATGGGTGCAGTAAGAATTCAATGTGTGTGGCTCCACTCATCAGTCTAGACAATGGGTGCAGTAAGAATTCAATGTTTGTGCTTCAACTCATCAGTCTAGACAATGGGTGCAGTAAGAATTAATGTTTGTGCTCCACTCATCAGTCTAGACAATGGGTGCAGTAAGAATTCAATGTTTGTGCTTCCACTCATCAGTCTAGACAATGGGTGCAGTAAGAATTCAATGTTTGTGGCTCCACTCATCAGTCTAGACAATGGGTGCAGTAAGAATTCAATGTTTGTGCTTCCACTCATCAGTCTAGACAATGGGTGCAGTAAGAATTCAATGTTTGTGGCTCCACTCATCAGTCTAGACAATAGGTGCAGTAAGAATTCAATGTTTGTGCTTCCACTCATCAGGCTAGACAATGGGTGCAGTAAGAATTCAATGTTTGTGCTTCCACTCATCAGGCTAGACAATGGGTGCAGTAAGAATTCAATGTTTGTGCTTCCACTCATCAGTCTAGACAATGGGTGCAGTAAGAATTCAATGTTTTGGCTCCACTCATCAGGCTAGACAATGGGTGCAGTAAGAATTCAATGTTTGTGGCTCCACTCATCAGGCTAGACAATGGGTGCAGTAAGAATTCAATGTTTGTGGTTCCACTCATCAGTCTAGACAATGGGTGCAGTAAGAATTCAATGTGTGTGGCTCCCATCGTGACAATGGTCAATTCAATTGTGCTCCCATCAGGACAATGGGTGCAGTAAGAATTCAATGTTTGTGCTTCCACTCATCAGTCTAGACAATGGGTGCAGTAAGAATTCAATGTGTGTGGCTCCACTCATCAGTCTAGACAATGGGTGCAGTAAGAATTCAATGTTTGTGCTTCCACTCATCAGTCTAGACAATGGGTGCAGTAAGAATTCAATGTTTGTGCTTCAACTCATCAGTCTAGACAATGGGTGCAGTAAAATTAATGTTTGTGCTTCCACTCATCAGTCTAGACAATGGGTGCAGTAAGAATTCAATGTGTGTGGCTCCACTCATCAGGCTAGACAATGGGTGCAGTAAGAATTCAATGTGTGTGCTTCCACTCATCAGTCTAGACAATGGATGCAGTAAGAATTCAATGTGTGTGGCTCCACTCATCAGTCTAGACAATGGGTGCAGTAAGAATTCAATGTTTGTGCTTCCACTCATCAGTCTAGACAATGGGTGCAGTAAGAATTCAATGTTTGTGCTTCCACTCATCAGTCTAGACAATGGGTGCAGTAAGAATTCAATGTTTGTGCTTCCACTCATCAGTCTAGACAATGGGTGCAGTAAGAATTCAATTTTGTGGCTTCCACTCATCAGTCTAGACAATGGGTGCAGTAAGAATTCAATGTTTGTGCTTCCACTCATCAGTCTAGACAATGGGTGCAGTAAGAATTCAATGTTTGTGCTTCCACTCATCAGTCTAGACAATGGGTGCAGTAAGAATTCAATGTTTGTGGCTCCACTCATCAGTCTAGACAATGGATGCAGTAAGAATTCAATGTTTTGGCTTCCACTCATCAGGCTAGACAATGGGTGCAGTAAGAATTCAATGTTTCTGGTTCCACTCATCAGGCTAGACAATGGGTGCAGTAAGAATTCAATGTTTGTGCTTCCACTCATCAGTCTAGACAATGGGTGCAGTAAGAATTCAATGTTCTGTTCCACTCATCAGGCTAGACAATGGGTGCAGTAAGAATTCAATGTTGTGTCTCCACTCATCAGTCTAGACAATGGGTGCAGTAAGAATTCAATGTTTCTGGCTCCACTCATCAGGCTAGACAATGGGTGCAGTAAGAATTCAATGTTTGTGGTTCCACTCATCAGTCTAGACAATGGGTGCAGTAAGAATTCAATGTGTGTGGCTCCACTCATCAGTCTAGACAATGGGTGCAGTAAGAATTCAATGTTTGTGCTTCCACTCATCAGTCTAGACAATGGGTGCAGTAAGAATTCAATGTTTGTGCTTCCACTCATCAGTCTAGACAATGGGTGCAGTAAGAATTCAATGTTTGTGGTTCCACTCATCAGGCTAGACAATGGGTGCAGTAAGAATTCAATGTGTGTGGCTCCACTCATCAGTCTAGACAATGGGTGCAGTAAGAATTCAATGTTTGTGGCTCCACTCATCAGTCTAGACAATGGGTGCAGTAAGAATTCAATGTTTGTGCTTCCACTCATCAGTCTAGACAATGGGTGCAGTAAGAATTCAATGTTTGTGCTTCCACTCATCAGTCTAGACAATGGGTGCAGTAAGAATTCAATGTTTGTGCTTCCACTCATCAGTCTAGACAATGGGTGCAGTAAGAATTCAATGTTTGTGCTTCCACTCATCAGTCTAGACAATGGGTGCAGTAAGAATTCAATGTTTGTGCTTCCACTCATCAGTCTAGACAATGGTGCAGTAAGAATTCAATGTTTGTGCTTCCACTCATCAGTCTAGACAATGGGTGCAGTAAGAATTCAATGTTTGTGCTTCAACTCATCAGTCTAGACAATGGGTGCAGTAAGAATTCAATGTTTTGCTTCCACTCATCAGTCTAGACAATGGGTGCAGTAAGAATTCAATGTTTTGGTTCACCCAGTCTTAGACAATGTGTTCAGAAGTCTGAATTCTAATGTTTTGTAGCTCCCAAAATAGGTGGTTCAGACAAGCGTGTGCAACAGCAATTCAATGATTTGCTGGCAGCACCACAGTCTAACAATGGTGCATAAGCAATTAATGTTTGTGCTCCAAACTGAAACATCAGGTCATAGCATCATCAAGAGATCAGATAAGAATTATTTTGAAACAATGGCTAACACTAATAACAGTACTATAGTTTTACAAATGACAAACATGCAATAAGTCAATGTTTCTGGTTCCATCAATCAACGATACAATGGGTGAGATCAAGTAAATCAATGTGCAGGTGATGCTTCCATCACAGGCTAGAACAATTTAATTCAAATGTTTCGTTTGTTCCTCTGTGCTATGACAATGGGCAGTAAGATTACATGTCTTGTGTGTCCGACATCAGTCTAGACAATGGGTGCAGAAGAATTCAAGTTTTACTTCCACCAGAACATGGAAAAGTTAGAATAATTGGGAACAAGAAGATAAAATCAATGATATTGTGAGTTCACAGCTTTTGATCTTAGAGAAGTGACATAGATATTAATGAGTTCAATGCTTTTGATCTTAGAGAGATAGACAACGATATGTGTTCAAGAAGCTTTGATCTTAGAGTGAGCTACGATACTATGAGTTCAGAAGCTGATCTTGAGATAGTAGACATATCAATGTTATGTGGTTCAACTATATCTAGAAAGAGGTAGACATAGAATTAATGAGTTTAGATGCTTTATCTAGGAGAGATGGGTCAGTAAGAATTCAATGGTGAGTTCGAGACACTCAGTCTAGAAATGGCAGTACAGATATCTCAATATCTAGTTATCATAGCAGACAATGGTTGTGCACTGAAGGATGCCACTGATGTGGTTCACTTGCCAGGTTGTAGACAATGGCTGGACATAAGAATTACATGATTTGTGTTCACTCATTAGTTTAAGACTAATGTGAGAAAATTAAATAACTGCTCAACCATGGAAGTCTAGACATATACAATTAAGTGTTAAGACCAATGTTTGTTCTTCCAACATTGGCTGAGACATGGACTTTAAGCAGAAGAATTAATGTTGATGGCTCACTCATCAGTTACAAATGGTATGCAGAAAGAACAATGTTTGTGCTTCCACTCATATTAAGAAGTTGGCAAAATAAAATCTGAATGGAGCTCACTCATCAGCTAGACAATGTTGCAGTAAGAATTAATGTTGTCTACATACAACATAACAAGATACAACAATGCACGGTTTGCAGTAAGATATAATCAATGATCGACAAATTTCCATCATCAGTCTAACATATGGGTCGTAAGACGAAATGTTTGCTCACTGCATAGAACAATGTGAAGAAAATAATGTTTGTGTCATAACTAGTCAGAAATGCGTGTATTGTATGAATTATGTTTGCTACACTCATCAGTCTAGACAATGTTGGCAGTTAAGAAACAATCAAGAAATTTAAATATTCCACCATCAGGCTAAGACAATGATGCAGTAAGAATTAATGTGAGTGGTTCACTCATCAGGCTGAGACAAATGCAGTAAGAGATTCTCTAATGTTTGAAGCGTCACTCATTAGTTTTAGACAGCTGCATGGCAGCCAGATTCAGAGGGAAGCTCACTTGATTAATTCTTAAAATGTTCGTAAGAATTCAATGTTTAGTGCTTCCACTTCCCTATCAGGCTTTTTGACAATGATGCAGTAAAAATTACAATGTGTGTGCTCACTATCAGTCTAGACAATGGATGCAGTAAGAATTAATGTTTGTGCTTCCACCATCAGTCTAGACAATGGTGCAGTAAGAATTCAATGTGTGTGGCTCCACTCATCAGTCTAGACAATGGGTGCAGTAAGAATTCAATGTGTGTGGCTCCACTCATCAGTCTAGACAATGGATGCAGTAAGAATTCAATGTTTGTGCTTCCACTCATCAGTCTAGACAATGGGTGCAGTAAGAATTCAATGTTTCTGGTTCCACTCATCAGTCTAGACAATGGGTGCAGTAAGAATTCAATGTGTGTGGCTCCACTCATCAGTCTAGACAATGGGTGCAGTAAGAATTCAATGTTTGTGGTTCCACCATACAGTCTAGACAATGGCAGTAAGAATGCAATGTTTCTGGTTCCACTCATCAGGCTAGACAATGGGTGCAGTAAGAATTCAATGTTTGTGGCTCCACTCATCAGTCTAGACAATGGGTGCAGTAAGAATTCAATGTTTGTGGCTCCACTCATCAGTCTAGACAATAGGTGCAGTAAGAATTCAATGTTTGTGCTTCCACTCATCAGGCTAGACAATAGGTGCAGTAAGAATTCAATGTTTGTGCTTCCACTCATCAGGCTAGACAATGGGTGCAGTAAGAATTCAATGTTTGTGCTTCCACTCATCAGTCTAGACAATGGGTGCAGTAAGAATTAATGTGTGTGGCTCCACTCATCAGTCTAGACAATGGGTGCAGTAAGAATTCAATGTGTGTGGCTCCACTCATCAGGCTAGACAATGGGTGCAGTAAGAATTCAATGTGTGTGCTTCCACTCATCAGTCTAGACAATGGGTGCAGTAAGAAATCAATGTTTGTGCTTCCACTCATCAGTCTAGACAATGGGTGCAGTAAGAATTAATGTGTGTGGCTCCACCATCAGTCTAGACAATGGGTGCAGTAAGAATTAATGTGTGGGCTCCACTCATCAGTCTAGACAATGGGCAGTAAGAATTCAATGTTTGTGCTTTCAACTCATCAGTCTAGACAATGGGTGCAGTAAGAATTAAATGTTTGTGCTTCCACTCATCAGTCTAGACAATGGGTGCAGTAAGAATTCAATGTGTGTGGCTCCACTCATCAGGCTAGACAATGGGTGCAGTAAGAATTCAATGTGTGTGGCTCCACTCATCAGTCTAGACAATGGGTGCAGTAAGAATTCAATGTGTGTGGCTCCACTCATCAGGCTAGACAATGGGTGCAGTAAGAATTCAATGTGTGTGCTTCCACTCATCAGTCTAGACAATGGGTGCAGTAAGAATTCAATGTTTGTGCTTCCACTCATCAGTCTAGACAATGGGTGCAGTAAGAATTCAATTTTTGTGGCTCCACTCATCAGTCTAGACAATGGGTGCAGTAAGAATTCAATGTGTGTGGCTCCACTCATCAGTCTAGACAATGGTTGCAGTAAGAATTCAATGTTTGTGCTTCAACTCATCAGTCTAGACAATGGGTGCAGTAAGAATTCAATGTTTGTGCTTCCACTCATCAGGCTAGACAATGGGTGCAGTAAGAATTCAATTTTGTGGCTCCACTCATCAGTCTAGACAATGGGTGCAGTAAGAATTCAATGTTTGTGCTTCAACTCATCAGTCTAGACAATGGGTGCAGTAAGAATTAAATGTGTGTGCTTCCACTCATCAGTCTAGACAATGGGTGCAGTAAGAATTCAATGTTTGTGCTTCCACTCATCAGTCTAGACAATGGGTGCAGTAAGAATTCAATGTTTGTGCTTCCACTCATCAGTCTAGACAATGGGTGCAGTAAGAATTCAATGTTTGTGCTTCCACTCATCAGTCTAGACAATGGGTGCAGTAAGAATTAAATGTTTGTGCTTCCACTCATCAGTCTAGACAATGGGTGCAGTAAGAATTCAATGTTTCTGGTTCCACTCATCAGGCTAGACAATGGGTGCGAAGAATTCAATGTTTGTGGCTCCACTCATCAGTCTAGACAATGGGTGCAGTAAGAATTAAATGTTTGTGGCTCCACTCATCAGTCTAGACAATAGGTGCAGTAAGAATTCAATGTTTGTGCTTCCACTCATCAGGCTAAACAATGGGTGCAGTAAGAAGTCAATGTTTGTGCTTCCACCATCCCGGCTAGACAATGGGTGCAGTAAGAATTCAATGTTTGTGCTTCCACTCATCAGTCTAGACAATGGGTGCAGTAAGAATTCAATGTTTGTGCTTCCACTTATCAGGCTAGACAATGGGTGCAGTAAGAATTCAATGTGTGTGCTTCCACTCATCAGTCTAGACAATGGGTGCAGTAAGAATTAATGTGTGTGGCTCCACTCATCAGTCTAGACAATGGGTGCAGTAAGAATTCAATGTTTCTGGTTCCACTCATCAGGCTAGACAATGGGTGCAGTAAGAATTCAATGTTTGTGGCTCCACTCATCAGTCTAGACAATGGATGCAGTAAGAATTCAATGTTTGTGGCTCCACCATCAGTCTAGACAATAGGTGCAGTAAGAATTCAATGTTTGTGCTTCCACTCATCAGGCTAGACAATGGGTGCAGTAAGAATTCAATGTTTGTGCGTCCACTCATCAGGCTAGACAATGGGTGCAGTAAGAATTCAATGTTTGTGCTTCCACTCATCAGTCTAGACAATGGGTGCAGTAAGAACTCAATGTTTGTGCTTCCACTCATCAGGCTAGACAATGGGTGCAGTAAGAATTCAATGTGTGTGCTTCCACTCATCAGTCTAGACAATGGGTGCAGTAAGAATTCAATGTGTGTGGCTCCACTCATCAGTCTAGACAATGGGTGCAGTAAGAATTCAATGTGTGTGGCTCCACTCATCAGGCTAGACAATGGGTACAGTAAGAATTCAATGTGTGTGCTTCCACTCATCAGTCTAGACAATGGGTGCAGTAAGAATTCAATGTTTATGCTTCCACTCATCAGTCTAGACAATGGGTGCAGTAAGAATTCAATGTGGGGGCTCCACTCATCAGTCTAGACAATAGGTGCAGTAAGAATTCAATGTGTGTGGCTCCACTCATCAGTCTAGACAATGGGTGCAGTAAGAATTCAATTGTGTGGCTCCACTCATCAGTCTAGACAATGGTGCAGTAAGAATTCAATGTTTCTGCTTCCACTCATCAGTCTAGACAATGGGTGCAGTAAGAATTCAATGTTTCTGCTTCCACTCATCAGTCTAGACAATGGGTGCAGTAAGAATTAATGTGTGGCTCCACTCATCAGTCTAGACAATGGGTGCAGTAAGAATTCAATGTTTGTGCTTCAACTCATCAGTCTAGACAATGGGTGCAGTAAGAATTAAATGTTTGTGCTTCCACTCATCAGTCTAGACAATGGGTGCAGTAAGAATTCAATGTGTGTGGCTCCACTCATCAGGGGTAGACAATGGGTGCAGTAAGAATTCAATGTGTGTGGCTCCACTCATCAGTCTAGGCAATGGGTGCAGTAAGAATTCAATGTGTGTGGCTCCACTCATCAGGCTAGACAATGGGTGCAGTAAGAATTCAATGTGTGTGCTTCCACTCATCAGTCTAGACAATGGGTGCAGTAAGAATTCAATGTTTGTGCTTCCACTCATCAGTCTAGACAATGGTGCAGTAAGAATTCAATGTGTGTGGCTCCACTCATCAGTCTAGACAATGGGTGCAGTAAGAATTCAATGTGTGTGGCTCCACCATCAGTCTAGACAATGGGCAGTAAGAATTCAATGTTTGCTTCAACTCATCAGTCTAGACAATGGGTGCAGTAAGAATTAAATGTTTGTGCTTCCACTCATCAGGCTAGACAATGGGTGCAGTAAGAATTCAATGTGTGTGGCTCCACTCATCAGTCTAGACAATGGGTGCAGTAAGAATTCAATGTTTGTGCTTCAACTCATCAGTCTAGACAATGGGTGCAGTAAGAATTAAATGTTTGTGCTTCCACTCATCAGTCTAGACAATGGGTGCAGTAAGAATTCAATGTTTGTGCTTCCACTCATCAGTCTAGACAATGGGTGCAGTAAGAATTCAATTTTTGTGCTTCCACTCATCAGTCTAGACAATGGGTGTAGTAAGAATTCAATGTTTGTGCTTCCACTCATCAGTCTAGACAATGGGTGCAGTAAGAATTCAATGTTTGTGGCTCCACTCATCAGTCTAGACAATAGGTGCAGTAAGAATTCAATGTTTGTGCTTCCACTCATCAGGCTAGACAATGGGTGCAGTAAGAATTCAATGTTTGTGCTTCCACTCATCAGGCTAGACAATGGGTGCAGTAAGAATTCAATGTTTGTGCTTCCACTCATCAGTCTAGACAATGGGTGCAGTAAGAATTCAATGTTTGTGCTTCCACTCATCAGGCTAGACAATGGGTGCAGTAAGAATTCAATGTTTGTGCTTCCACTCATCAGTCTAGACAATGGGTGCAGTAAGAATTCAATGTGTGTGGCTCCACTCATCAGTCTAGACAATGGGTGCAGTAAGAATTCAATGTGTGTGGCTCCACTCATCAGGCTAGACAATGGGTGCAGTAAGAATTCAATGTGTGTGCTTCCACTCATCAGTCTAGACAATGGGTGCAGTAAGAATTCAATGTTTGTGCTTCCACTCATCAGTCTAGACAATGGGTGCAGTAAGAATTCAATGTGTGTGGCTCCACTCATCAGTCTAGACAATGGGTGCAGTAAGAATTCAATGTGTGTGGCTCCACCATCAGTCTAGACAATGGGTGCAGTAAGAATTCAATGTTTGTGCTTCAACTCATCAGTCTAGACAATGGGTGCAGTAAGAATTAAATGTTTGTGCTTCTACTCATCAGTCTAGACAATGGGTGCAGTAAGAATTCAATGTGTGTGGCTCCACTCATCAGGCTAGACAATGGGTGCAGTAAGAATTAATGTGTGTGGCTCCACTCATCAGTCTAGACAATGGGTGCAGTAAGAATTCAATGTGTGTGGCTCCACTCATCAGGCTAGACAATGGGTGCAGTAAGAATTCAATGTGTGTGCTTCCACTCATCAGTCTAGACAATGGGTGCAGTAAGAATTAAATGTTTGTGCTTCCACTCATCAGTCTAGACAATGGGTGCAGTAAGAATTCAATGTTTGTGCTTCCACTCATCAGTCTAGACAATGGGTGCAGTAAGAATTCAATTTTTGTGCTTCCACTCATCAGTCTAGACAATGGGTGTAGTAAGAATTCAATGTTTGTGCTTCCACTCATCAGTCTAGACAATGGGTGCAGTAAGAATTCAATGTTTATGCTTCCACTCATCAGTCTAGACAATGGGTGCAGTAAGAATTCAATGTTTGTGGCTCCACTCATCAGTCTAGACAATAGGTGCAGTAAGAATTCAATGTTTGTGCTTCCACTCATCAGGCTAGACAATGGGTGCAGTAAGAATTCAATGTTTGTGCTTCCACTCATCAGGCTAGACAATGGGTGCAGTAAGAATTCAATGTTTGTGCTTCCACTCATCAGTCTAGACAATGGGTGCAGTAAGAATTCAATGTTTGTGCTTTCCCCTCATCAGGCTAGACAATGGTGCAGTAAGAATTCAATGTGTGTGCTTCCACTCATCAGTCTAGACAATGGGTGCAGTAAGAATTCAATGTTTGTGCTTCCACTCATCAGTCTAGACAATGGGTGCAGTAGAATTAATGTGTGTGGCTCCACTCATCAGTCTAGACAATGGGTGCAGTAAGAATTCAATGTGTGTGGCTCCACTCATCAGTCTAGACAATGGGTGCAGTAAGAATTCAATGTTTGTGCTTCAACTCATCAGTCTAGACAATGGGTGCAGTAAGAATTCAATGTTTGTGCTTCTACTCATCAGTCTAGACAATGGGTGCAGTAAGAATTCAATGTGTGTGGCTCCACCATCAGGCTAGACAATGGGTGCAGTAAGAATTCAATGTGTGTGGCTCCACTCATCAGTCTAGACAATGGGTGCAGTAAGAATTCAATGTGTGTGGCTCCACCATCAGGCTAGACAATGGGTGCAGTAAGAATTAATGTGTGTGCTTCCACTCATCAGTCTAGACAATGGGTGCAGTAAGAATTCAATGTTTGTGCTTCCACTCATCAGTCTAGACAATGGGTGCAGTAAGAATTCAATGTTTGTGCTTCCACTCATCAGTCTAGACAATGGGTGCAGTAAGAATTCAATGTTTGTGCTTCCACTCATCAGTCTAGACAATGGGTGCAGTAAGAATTCAATGTTTGTGCTTCCACTCATCAGGCTAGACAATGGGTGCAGTAAGAATTCAATGTTTGTGCTTCCACTCATCAGTCTAGACAATGGGTGCAGTAAGAATTCAATGTTTGTGCTTCCACTCATCAGTCTAGACAATGGGTGCAGTAAGAATTCAATGTTTCTGCTTCCACTCATCAGTCTAGACAATGGGTGCAGTAAGAATTCAATGTTTCTGGTTCGATCCCAGTGTTTGGTAAATTGTTTTTGTTCCGGAAGTCCTTAATTCTAGTTTATTGTTTTTCTAATACCCAAAATAAGGTTGGATTGACCTGAGAGCGTTGTTGCAACATGCCACTTCAATTGGGAAATTTGACCCTAGGACAAGGCAACCACGAAGCAAGTGTATTAACTGCTATACTATCATGGCTCTCACAAACTGAAACAGGTAGGGTTCAGATAGTCATCATGCAAGAGAACTACAAGATATGAATCGTATTCTTGGACAAAAACAATAGCAAAACACGTAATAACAAAGTACTATAGTTTTACAAAATACAAAAACAATGACAATACAGCAACGTTTCGACCAAAATGCCTTTATCAATCAAACGATACAACTGGAATGACGAATTTCACAGCACAATACATATCGACTACGACAAAAGGATGATGCTCGTCCATCACGGGTGATGATGACCACACAATTTTAATCCAAGGGAATGTAGTTGCGTTATGTTTGTCTGTGCGTAGATGACTAGTGAGCCCGATGCGAGCTTGACATGTTCTTGTACAGTGTGGACAAGGTATGCTTGCACTTGTGCGGAGTTTTATCACGACAGAATATATTCCAACGCAAGAACAATATAGGAGAATAATGTTTAGCGGGAAATGAATTTGTGGAAAAAAAACAAGAAGAATATATAAACCATTTGATAAATTTGAGTTCAGAGAAGCTTTTGATCTTAGAGAGAGAGATAGACATACGATATTATATGAGTTCAGAGAAGCTTTTGATCTTAGAGAGAGATAGACATACGATATTATGTGAGTTCAGAGAAGCTTTTGATCTTAGAGAGAGATAGACATACGATATTATGTGAGTTCAGAGAAGCTTTTTATCTTAGAGAGAGAGATAGACATACGATATTATGTGAGTTCAGAGAAGCTTTTGATCTTAGAGAGAGAGAGAGAGATAGACATACGATATTATGTGAGTTCAGAGAAGCTTTTTATCTTAGAGAGAGAGATAGACATACGATATTATGTGAGTTCAGAGAAGCTTTTGATCTTAGAGATAGATAGACATACGATATCTCAAACAATATCACATAGTTACAGTGAGACCGAAAACATTAAGATTGCTGCTACCCTGGAGGATGGCGCACGCATGAATTTGTTCAATGTGCCAGGTTGTAGATCAAAGGAACTGAGACATAAGAAAGACATGAACATTTTTGTAATATGTAGTTTTAAGGCTGAGAATTGCTTTGAGAAAACTAAAATAACTAACTAACCTATGGAAGGGAGCTGACATATTAACAAATATTAAGTGTTTAAGAGCCATAATTTATTTCCTTAGAGACATTTGGCCGTGAGACATGGAACATTTACAAAACGGCAGAGAAGATCGTTAATGCCTTTGAATGCAACTGCTACAGAAGATTACTTAGAATATCATGGACAGAGAAAGAACAAATGCTTCTGTTCTGCAATAGCTTGATATTAAAGAGAGTTGGCTATTAAATAACATATCTGGATATAGGGGGAGACTGTAGTAAAAATATGACAAATGTTGAAACACGTAAAAAAGTACTATAGTTTTACAAAATACAAAAACAATAACAACACACAACAACGTTTCGACCACAAGGCCTTTATCACGCAAACGATATAACAGAACCGACAAATTTCACATCACACTACATATAGACTAAGACAGAAATGATTTCCAACGGGCAGAAAATCAATTTGTGAAAAAAAAGAAAATATCGTTTGCTTGATAAAGGCTTTTTTGGTCGAAACGTTGCCGTGTATTGTCATTGTTTTTGTATTTTGTAAACTACAGTACATTTTTTATGACATGTTTGGCTATTAAATAACACAAAATCAACGAAATTTAAATATTTCTAACACATCAAACGACATGAGTGCCTAGAGAAGTTAATATTGAGGGAATGGTGCCTGGAAGAAGAATGAGAGGAAGACATAGAAGACGATGTGTGCAAGATGTCATTGACGATCTGAGAATGACTGCTGCTGAAGTCGGTCAACTTGCACATAATAGAGAGTTTTTCAGGACTGCTGTCATGGCAGCCAGGTTCCGGAAGGGACAAGCTACTTGATTTAATTTTAAAATTCAAGTTTCTCTGTTCATTAGATTTTATCTCGCACTTTCGTTATCTTTTTTTATCTCTCTCCTATTTTCTTCTCTCTCCTTTCCTGCTTTATTTTTTCACTTGATATATATAGTCAAGATATAAATTATTTAGGTCATGTGTGATTCCTGTACTGACCTACGGTTGTGAAAGTTGGAAATCAACAAAGAAAATTGATAAGAAACTTGACAGCTTTGAGAATAAATGACTCCGAAAATTACTAAAAGTAAAATGGAGTGATTTCGTTTCTAACAACACAGTGAGAGATAGAACACACCAACAACCCGTATCAAATATTATAAGGAAGCGAAGGTGGAAATATTTAGGTCATGTTCTTAGAGCAGACGAAAAGACTAAATCGACAAGTCCTTATGTGGTCACCAGTTGGGAAAAAAAATGTGGAAGACCAAAGACCACTCTTCGAAGAACCATCCAACAAGAAAATAAACTGTTGGGATGTAAAACCATACAAGATCTGCAACTGCTAGCAACGAACTGCATCACATGGAGATCTAAAACCTCTGCCCTATGTCCCGCCTTTGGCACGAAAGGAACAAACTAACTAGCTAACTAACTAACAAACTAACTAACTATATATAGTAAATCTGCAATGTTCTCTTGTAAATGTTACTGTCCGATGTAGTCTGTCCATATAGAGATCCGTGCAGTTATCTTTCTCGAGTGTTGTTTCCTTATAGTAGTAACGAACCGATATAAGTTTGCCTGGTTTGGACATATATTGAGGTACAAGTTTGCCTGGATCGGACATATAATGAGGCACATTTCATTTTCTAAGATTATTTTACAGGGGACAGTTGAAGGTGAAAGGAGAAGAGAAAGGCAGCGAAAATCTTGAATTGACAACACGAAGAGCTGGTCACGACACAACTTTTGGATTGACGACACCAAGAGCTGGTCATGACACAACTTTACACTTGTTTGAAAAGTTGAAGACCGAAAACTATGGCGGTCTTTGTTCTGACGTCTTCACTGTGACACGTCTACGACGCTAGCGGGTCATGGGTCTTATTATTATTATTATTAGCAATATTAGTATTATTATTATGTTTTGTTCTTGTTCCATTGAATTTGTCTCGGTATAATATATTCGGAGCAATTTTAATATATGTAAATGCATGTCAACATGTACACATGACTGAACTGACAGTCTTGAATATTGTTTACATATTGCTGCGATGTGACATTCAACAATAGATGCCTGCGCAGGATACTCCATCTGCGATGTGACATTCAACAATAGATGCCTGCGCAGGATACTCCATCTGCGATGGTATGACAAGATCACAAACAAGAAACTGTGAAATAGAACATGAAAACGGCAAGTGGAGCAAGAGATTAGAGGCAGAAGTTGACGATAGATAGGATACACGCCGAGGAGACCTCCTGCAAGCATCACCAGACAAACCCTAGGCTGGAACCACAGGTAAAGAAAGGTACGGGAACAAAATGAAGCGGGAATTGGAAACGGAATGCAAGAAAATAGCGAAAGAGTGGAGAGATCTGGACAAGAAGGGCTTATAAAACCTTGATTGCTGACCTATGCCTCTTTAGGGATGAAGAGCGAAGTAGAAGAATTATTGCGATGTAGAAGTTTGTGTTCTTCTTTGAGACGTAGAATTACAACTTGATCTAATCTGTTCATCTCTCTCTCTCTCTCTATATATATATATATATATATATATATATATATATATATATATATGGCCCTTTTCATCTTTACAGACGGTCAATAGGCAAGTGTTTTACTGTGACAACTTCTGAGTTTTCGCTTTTCTCTCTTGTCGTTCAGCTCATACATAAGTCTCTTCTCAAAAGACTGCGCCCTTTCGCAAATTGGCTTTCCACACAACTCTGTCATCAGCTAGTTTTTCCCATGTGCTGGGACCTATAGAAAAGTTTTTCATTGAGGCTTTGCAGACATCCTTATATCTGACCAGTGGTCTGCCCTGGTGCCTCTTCCCCTCCGAAAGTTCACAGGACAACATTTGTTTTGGTATGCGACAAGTTTCCATTCTTCGCACATGCCCCAACCATCTTAGTCGTCTACTCCTGAGCATGCCCATGATGGAAGGCAGGTTTGCACGTTGCAGTACTTCAGAGTTGGTTATCTTGTCGTACCAACCATCTTAGTCGTCTACTGCTGAGCATGCCCATGATAGAAGGCAGGTTTGCACGTTGCAGTACTTCAAAGTTGGTTATATTTGGGTATATATATCCACCTTTCCCTTATTACGTATTTACTACCTTCTCTTGACAATTTT
This sequence comes from Arion vulgaris, assembly GCA_020796225.1. Taxonomy (NCBI): domain Eukaryota; kingdom Metazoa; phylum Mollusca; class Gastropoda; order Stylommatophora; family Arionidae; genus Arion; species Arion vulgaris. The sequence goes on from CM036770.1 coordinate 38,231,270, forward strand.
CTTTATGTTTACTCAAAGATCACTTCTCCTTATTTCAAAAGCACCCTGGAAATCCCAAAATACCGTTGACATTTAGAGCTCGCTACTTTCTGTATCCACATGCACACAAGTACTTCCGTGTCATAGTGATCTGACACAGGGATTCTCAAGCAGTGACAAATGAAGTCTCAAAACTATCCCTCATTATTTTTCTGCCACTGCGGTTTCAGTAGCAACAACATTACCTACACTTGTATTGTAATATCTCATTCTGTCCTGTAACATCATGAATTACCTACACTTGTAATGTAATATCATAGCTAAACACGTAAAAACAAAGTACTATAGTTTTACAAAATACAGAAACAGTGACGATAAACAGCAACGTTTCGACCAAAAGGCCTTTATCAAGCAAACAACACAACAAGAATGACGAATTTCGAGGAACACTACAAATGGACGATTACATGTGGAAACATAAACCTATCTAATGAAAATCTGGGAATAAAAACGAACAACGAAATGAGTGCAACACAAAAACCGAAAGTGGAAAAGAAGAGAAACAATAAACAATATAGTGGATAAATAACACATATATGGAGCAAACACACATATAGAATACAAGGCACGAGATAAGACAGTACTAAGAAGCATAGGAATGTAATGCGTTGAGTCCAAGAGGTCGCAAAGTGCCATAGAATGAAATAAAACGGTTCTCCAGGGCGAATCGACTGCGATCATCGGAGGAACATGATCGGATGGCTGTGACCTGGACATCGTCAACTCCTGAATGGCCAGTATCATTGAAATGAGTGGCCACAGGAGTGACAGAGCAATGGCGAATATCGCGTAAGTGTTGGGCGAATCGGTCACTGAGCCTCTTACCGGTTTCACCAATATAGGCCTTGTTGCATCGTTTGCAGGTGATAGCATAAATGATATTGCGGGACTCACACGTGAAACTGTCTTGAATGGCATACGTAGCTTTTGGAAAAGCGACAGTGCGGGTCTGTATTACATATGCACATGTATTACAGCGCCGACGGCCACACTGGATGGTGCCAAAGTGACTCTGGATATTAGGCTTGAGGCGACTGTGTACCAACAAATCCTTGAGGCTTCTGTCCCGTCTGTACGCCACCAAAGGATAGTGTTGGAATACTGAACGTGTCTCAGGATCAGACTGAAGAATAGGAGATGATGGAATAAGACCTTTTCACCAGGGAACTATGAGGGTGGAAAGTTAAGATAAGTTTAACCCTGTCAGAATTGGGGGTTCTATGTATGTGAGAAAGGGCCTCCTGGCGAGCAATTAGCTGAACCAGATGCATGGCAGATGTAAGCACATTCTCCGGGTATAGGCGCTGGCGGAAGAAATCAAGCATCTCGTGAGCTCTATCAAGAAAATCGTCGTCCTCGCTACAGAGGCGACGAAGGCGCAAGAGTTGAGAGAAAGGTAAAGAGTCACGACAGGCCTGGGGATGGGAAGAGGTATACAGAAGAAAGCTATGTGTATCAGTAGGCTTGTAGTATACTGATGTAGTGATAGTGGATAGGCTGATGGTGATAGTGATGTCAAGAAAATTGACACAGGAAGTAGAGATGTGAGAGGTGAACCGAATAGCAGGATTGAAGGCATTGATGAAGGTAATGAAGCGTGACAAATCGGCTTCAGACATATCGGTAATTCCAATACAATGATCGATGTATCTATGATACACGGACGGAAGAGGGCCATCATAGGTGTTCCATACTAAGTGTTCAAGATGACCCATGAATAGACAAGCATAGCTGGGTCCCATTTTGGTACCCATGGCGACACCACTAATCTGTTCGAAGAACTGGTCATTAAACTGAAAGGAGTTGAGAGTGAGAACCAGTTTTTTCTCGACAGGAGAACTAACCCTCTTGTCTCCACCTCGACTCTCCTTCGTCTTGCAGAACTAGTTCTCACTCTCAACTTCGACCTCTTGGACTCAACACATTACATTCCTATGCTTCTTAGTACTGTCTTATCTCGTGCCTTGTATTCTATATGTGTGTTTGCTCCATATATGTGTCATTTATCCACTATATTGTTTATTGTTCCTCTCCTTTTCCACTTTCGGTTTTTGTGTTGCACTCATTTCGTTGTTCGTTTTTATTCCCAGATTTTCATCAGATAGGTTTATGTTTCCACATGTAATCATCCATTTGTAGTGTTCCTCGAAATTCGTCATTCTTGTTGTATTGTTTGCTTGATAAAGGCCTTTTGGTCAAAACGTTGCTGTTTATCGTCACTGTTTCTGTATTTTGTAAAACTATAGTACTTTGTTTTTACGTGTTTAGCTATTTTTCCAAGTTTTACTGCAGTCTCCACCCTTTTTCGATAATGTAATATCTCATTCTGTCCCGTAACATCATGAATTACCTACACTTGTAATGTAATATCTCATTCTGTCCCGTAACATCATGAATTAGCTACACTTGTAATGTAATATCTCATTCTGTCCCGTAACATCATGAATGATTGGTAGACGCAAGAAAGAAACAAAACACGTCTAACGATTATCTTGTGCTATGTCTACTATATGCAAGTCAATGATGGACATTGCAAGACTTATATGAGAATATTAAAATGTGTTTCAAATGCGATACACTAATGGTTCTTCTAGAGCACACAGGGCAACAATCTACGAGATGTTGGAAATGTAATGGTGTTTTCAAAACTGGGACTCTCTCCTCCACCAACACCGCTTTGATAACTACAGTCCGTTCAACAACGCATGCCCACAGTACAATGCGAATTGTAGCAAAATCATCAGTTCCACAGTAGCGAAACGTTCCACTCAATCTTAGAATTATACCGACGCAAATGTCTAATAAAAGAAATTGCTATAGGAAACCAGGATTTTGTAATATAACGGTTTCCTTTGATGTTGGCGGCATATTTGGCAAGTCTGAAACGAAATTTTAGTTTTTACTGTAAACGCAGACATATGACATTTAATGACAAGTCTCATGCAAAGGCGTATCATCTCAGCTTATACATGGGGGCCAATGTTGATACTTTCAATACAGTCATGAAATAAACAAGAAATGTAGACATAGTTGTATTATTGTTTTTAAATAACTTACATTACAGTTAAAATTAGCTGCCATGTCATAATACAATCCCCCTTTCACGTTCGGGTTTGGGACTGGCAATGGCGGAGCTCAAGTAGTAGCATGTCTCTTTCGGAACGTCGCATTCATCACATCCCTGCTGAAAAGCTATATGTCTCTTGCAAGTTATAATGCCTCTTACAGCGTCATGTTCAGGGTTTCTTTGATGTCCTGCTGCCATCTTCGTTCTTGGTCGTCCCATGCCTCGTTTTCCAGGAACCATGTCTTCCATTACCTTTTCTCTCCAGACCACTGTGGCGTTTAATGTGGCCAAAATATTTCATTTTCTGGAACATGATGCTACGAGTATTTATGAGACAATGCTCATTGATATTCAGGTCTTGTAGGATGTCTTTGTTTCTTCTCTTCTCTGTCTATGATGTTCTAAGAACTTTTCTATAGCACCTTGTTATGTCGGAGCTACTGGAGAGATTCTTTTCAAATTGCTTCTTCTTCGTTACAATGTGCGTGTGTTAACATATGTGGTAGGGAGGTATCACTACTTCTTCGTTACAATGTGCGTGTGTTAACATATGTGGTAGGGAGGTATCACTACTTCTTCGGTACAATGTGCGTGTGTTAAAATATCTGGTAGGGAGGTATCACTATAATAAAATAGCTTTTTTCTCTGGTTCTTGTATACTGTAGTACAGATGACCCATATGTGCTCTTTGCGGAAATGCGCATATAGCATTAATGATACTTTTGCATTGTAACTTCAAACTCATTAGAAATGTTATATCAATTTCTGTTTTGAGAAGTCAACAATATAACCCAATAGCTTCCCACTAATTTCGATATACGCCTTTAACTAAAAGTTCATCTCCCACTAATGACGTCATTTGTTTACCATGTTCAAGCTCGAGTCTATTTGGTGCATGGAAAATGCAAGAATTGTTTAAAAAACCACGGAATTCGTCCTGAATGTTGCTATATTCGTCATCAATGTTTTAAATGGATGTAAACATTAGTCTTCTCTAACCATGCCAATGGACGCGTTAAATATATAGCACAAAGAAGGAAACTTTTAGATGGTATGATTGTTTGAATGGTAAATAATATTTTGTAGCGTCGGGAACATGTGTAGTTCACATGCAAGTTTTCAAGTTATTTCATCAAATGTTACAAAGATACCAATTTTTATCTGTGACATGACAAGTTGAACGGACTTATAGATATTCCTGTGTCGGTTGAAGGACGAAAGCTTTATTAAGGATATCTAGAACGTTGATCTGTCTTCTTGCAAAAGAAATTTGAAGTGGTTCTTCTTTCGCTACAATGAACTCTGCAAGGGACACTTGAAGGAACACTTGAAGGGATACTTGAAGGAATACTTGAAGGAATACTTGAAGGAATACTTGAAGGAACACTGGAAGGAATACTTGAAGGAACACTTGAAGGAACACTTGAAGGGATACTTGAAGGAACACTTGAAGGAATACTTGAAGGAACACTTGAAAGAACACTTGAAGGGATACTTGAAGGGATACTTGAAGGAACACTTGAAGGAACACTTGAAGGAACACTTGTAGGGATACTTGAAGGAACACTTGAAGGAACACTTGAAGGGATACTTGAAGGAACACTTGAAGGAATACTTGAAGGAACACTTGAAGGGATACTTGAAGGGATACTTGAAGGGATACTTGAAGGGATACTTGAAGGAACACTTGAAGGAACACTTGAAGGAACACTTGAAGGAACACTTGAAGGGATACTTGAAGGAACACTTGAAGGAACACTTGAAGGGATACTTGAAGGAACACTTGAAGGAACACTTGAAGGGATACTTGAAGGAATACTTGAAGGAATACTTGAAGGAATACTTGAAGGAACACTGGAAGGAATACTTGAAGGAACACTTGAAGGAACACTTGAAGGGATACTTGAAGGAACACTTGAAGGAATACTTGAAGGAACACTTGAAAGAACACTTGAAGGGATACTTGAAGGAATACTTGAAGGAACACTTGAAGGAACACTTGAAGGAACACTTGTAGGGATACTTGAAGGAACACTTGAAGGAACACTTGAAGGGATACTTGAAGGAACACTTGAAGGAATACTTGAAGGAACACTTGAAGGGATACTTGAAGGGATACTTAAAGGGGATACTTGAAGGGATACTTGAAGGAACACTTGAAGGAACACTTGAAGGAACACTTGAAGGAACACTTGAAGGGATACTTGAAGGAACACTTGAAGGAACACTTGAAGGGATACTTGAAGGAACACTTGAAGGAACACTTGAAGGGATACTTGAAGGATACTTGAAGGATACTTGAAGGGATACTTGAAGGAACACTTGAAGGAATACTTGAAGGAACACTTGAAGGGATACTTGAAGGGATACTTGAAGGGATACTTGAAGGGATACTTGAAGGAATACTTGAAGGAACACTTGAAGGGATACTTGAAGGATACTTGAAGGATACTTGAAGGGATACTTGAAGGGATACTTGAAGGGATACTTGAAGGAAAACTTGAAGGAATACTTGAAGGGATACTTGAAGGACACTTGAAGGGATACTTGAAGGATACTTGAAGGAACACTTGAAGGGATACTTGAAGGGATACTTGAAGGGATACTTGAAGGGGATACTTAAAGGGGATACTTGAAGGATACTTGAAGGATACTTGAAGGAACACTTGAAGGAACACTTGAAGGGATACTTGAAGGGATACTTGAAGGAACACTTGAAGGGATACTTGAAGGAACACTTGAAGGGATACTTGAAGGAACACTTGAAGGAACACTTGAAGGAATACTTGAAGGGATACTTGAAGGAACACTTGAAGGAACACTTGAAGGAACACTTGAAGGAATACTTGAAGGAACACTTGAAGGAATACTTGAAGGAACACTTGAAGGAATACTTGAAGGAATACTTGAAGGGATACTTGAAGGAACACTTGAAGGGATACTTGAAGGAACACTTGAAGGGATACTTGAAGGAACACTTGAAGGAACACTTGAAGGGATACTTGAAGGGATACTTGAAGGAATACTTGAAGGAACACTTGAAGGAATACTTGAAGGAACACTTGAAGGAACACTTGAAGGAATACTTGAAGGAATACTTGAAGGAATACTTGAAGGAACACTTGAAGTAACACTTGAAGGGATACTTGAAGGAACACTTAAAGGGGATACTTGAAAGAACACTTGAAGGGATACTTGAAGGAACACTTGAAGGGATACTTGAAGGAACACTTGAAGGAACACTTGAAGGAATACTTGAAGGGATACTTGAAGGAACACTTGAAGGAACACTTGAAGGGATACTTGAAGGAACACTTGAAGGGATACTTGAAGGAACACTTGAAGGAATACTTGAAGGAACACTTGAAGGAATACTTGAAGGAACACTTGAAGGGATACTTGAAGGAACACTTGAAGGAACACTTGAAGGGATACTTGAAGGGATACTTGAAGGGATACTTGAAGGAACACTTGAAGGGATACTTGAAGGATACTTGAAGGGATACTTGAAGGGATACTTGAAGGAACACTTGAAGGGATACTTGAAGGACACTTGAAGGGATACTTGAAGGAACACTTGAAGGGATACTTGAAGGACACTTAAAGGGGATACTTGAAGGGATACTTGAAAGGATACTTGAAGGACACTTGAAGGGATACTTGAAGGAACACTTGAAGGGATACTTGAAAGGACACTTGAAGGGATACTTGAAGGGACACTTGAAGGGACACGAAGGGATACTTGAAGGGATACTTGAAGGGATACTTGAAGGAACACTTGAAGGGATACTTGAAGGAACACTTGAAGGGATACTTGAAGGACACTTGAAGGAACACTTGAAGGGATATTTGAAGGATACTTGAAGGATACTTGAAGGAACACTTGAAGGGATACTTGAAAGGATACTTGAAGGGACACTTGAAGGAACACTTGAAGGATACTTGAAGGACACTTGAAGGAACACTTAAAGGGATACTTGAAGGGACACTTGAAGGGATACTTGAAGGAACACTTGAAGGGATACTTGAAGGGACACTTGAAGGGACACCTGAAGGGATACTTGAAGGAACACTTGAAGGGACACTTGAAGGGATACTTGAAGGGATACTTGAAGGAACACTTGAAGGGATACTTGAAGGGATACTTGAAGGGATACTTGAAGGACACTTGGTGGGATACTTGAAGGGATACTTGAAGGAACACTTGAAGGGATACTTGAAGGAACACTTGAAGGAATACTTGAAGGGATACTTGAAGGGATACTTGAAGGAATACTTGAAGGAACACTTGAAGGGATACTTGAAGGGATACTTGAAGGGATACTTGAAGGAACACTTGAAGGAACACTTGAAGGAATACTTGAAGGAACACTTGAAGGGATACTTGAAGGAATACTTGAAGGAACACTTGAAGGAATACTTGAAGGAACACTTGAAGGAATACTTGAAGGGATACTTGAAGGAACACTTGAAGGGATACTTGAAGGAACACTTGAAGGGATACTTGAAGGAACACTTGAAGGAACACTTGAAGGGATACTTGAAGGGATACTTGAAGGAACACTTGAAGGGATACTTGAAGGAACACTTGAAGGGATACTTGAAGGAACACTTGAAGGGACACTTGAAGGAACACTTGAAGGGATACTTGAAGGAACACTTGAAGGAATACTTGAAGGGATACTTGAAGGGATACTTGAAGGAACACTTGAAGGAACACTTGAAGGAACACTTGAAGGAACACTTGAAGGGATACTTGAAGGAACACTTGAAGGGATACTTGAAGGAACACTTGAAGGGATACTTTAAGGAATACTTGGAGGAACACTTGAAGGGATACTTGAATTAACACTTGAAGGAACACTTGAAGGGATACTTGAAGGGATACTTGAAGGAACACTTGAAGGAACACTTGAAGGAACACTTGAAGGAACACTTGAAGGAACACTTGAAGGGATACTGAAGGAACACTTGAAGGAACACTTGAAGGGATACTTGAAGGAACACTTGAAGGTTGGACATAATTTTAAAAAAAACACATGAACTTTCCAGGGTCAGGTCCAGCTAAAGGATGACTTAAACACTGGTCTGAGAACTTGCACAGTCTGACTCTAGCAGATCGCTTCTGTAATGCGTGCCAGGAGAAAGTTGCAAGTCAAGCAATCCCATACCCATTCTCATCCCCCCTTATTAAAAGAGACTAAAAGAATGGCATCCCAGATCAGCTGATGTAACTGGCAGAGTCAAACAATCTCAATAAAAAAAACAGATACTAATTAGCTTGGATTAAACTATATTCAAACTGCAACAATAGGCATGCAAATCATGAACAATAAGCAGAGCAGAAAAGTCAATGATTAGAGGCTACAGAGGTATAATAAATAATAATAATTGCTCTCGTACCGTTATACGTTACATAGGCCTACAAGCAATTTCTCCATACCGCTCTATCCTGGGCAACTCGCTCAATCTCCTCCATGGAACCGAGACCGATATTTCTTGCCTCTCTCAGCAAAGTTCTCTTCAGGGTCTCCTTAGGTCGACCTCTCTTTCTTGAACCCTTTGCATCCCACATCAATGCCTGCTTTGATATTTGTTGATCATTTCTCCTCAAGGTGTGTCCAATATATCTCCATCTTCTCCTTCTTATAACAGTTGTCACTAGTGGTTGACCAGACATGTCTCCGATTTCATCACTTCTCCTGAATTCTTTCCATTTTATAGTCATTATTTTTCGCAGACGTCTATTTTCAAATGCATTCAACTTGCTTTCTATATCTTTAGTCATTTTCCAACTCTCGCTGGCATATGTTAGGATTGATACAACATTTGAATTGAAAATTTGTAATTTAGTTTTAATACTATATAACTTGCAGTTCCATATTTTATTTAAACTTTTAAAAGCTGATGTAGCTTTGCCAATTCGTATCATAATTTCTTTTTAACATTTCCTGTGCAATCAAAATTGCTACCTAAATAGGTGAACTGCTCTGTTATTTTTATCATTTTAGATTCCAGTGTGATATGTGCATTACTTGCCATAGGTGTCTTCATTATATGAATAAAGATTAGATTCCAGGATGATATCTGCGTTACTTGCCATAGGTGTCTTCATTATAGAGGTAAAGTTGTATAGAAAAATAATGAGAATATCGCAAGAGAAAATATGAAAAGTTATAAAGTTCTAAGAAAAAAGAAGAGAACAGATCGCTTATAAAGCACATCAGACAAAAACAATCAACTTTTTGTTATGACATATGAAAAGAGAGACGCTTGAATAAAAATGTGACGACAGACAAAATACAATGAACGACAGATACAGATCGATAGAGGGAAACGATTCTTTACAGTTTGACAACAGAGTACGGCGAAAAAACAGTTTCAGAACTCATAGACAAAAGAGACAATGAGTTGTGAATGGACATGATAACTTACGCCTGCCGGTATGGAACTTGATGATGATGATTAAACAATTGGGCATATTGAATTGTTTTATTTTAAGCACTGATGCTATTTTCTGGGTTTTTTTTTCTAAGCAAGAGCTTAACTCTTCAGTGTATCTTCTGCTTTTCGGGTGTTGCGGACTTGTGCATGTTTCCGTTTGTTCCCGGCTTAGGATAATCTACACGATTTAGCGACTGCCAAAAACACACTGCACTGACACGTACACTCTGCACTGACTGCTCTGTACATAATTTTGCAACAGAAAGAATGCATACAGCGTCTGCTCTGATTGATCTGAGAATAAGCATATGCAAATTCCCATATACAAAAACAAACATTGTCCGAAAGACATAGCAATGTGGACAAACAAACAGAAATGTAAGCGGTGGCTCTTACTATGTATTGTAGATCTGTCTGTCCTCAGGACCGACATTGTGTGTTTAATCCCAAACTGCCGGCTTACTGATCGGACCGTGAAGAACGTTGGTTTGTCTTATGTGACGTGAAAACATGCCGGCTTACTGATCGGACCGTGAAGGAACGTTGGTCTTTGTGTGGAAACATGCAGGCTTACTGCTCGGACCGTGAAGGAACGTTGGTCTTTGTGTGGAAACATGCCGGCTTACTGATCGGACCGTGAAGGAACGTTGGTCTTTGTGTGGAAACATGCCGGCTTACTGATCGGACCGTGAAGGAACGTTGGTCCTTGTGTGAAACTGGCCGGCTTACTGATCGGACCGTGAAGGAACGTTGGTCCTTGTGTGGAAACATGCCGGCTTACTGATCGGACCGTGAAGGAACGTTGGTCTTTGTGTGGAAACATGCCGGCTTACTGATCGGACCGTGAAGGAACGTTGGTCCCTATGTGCGTGAAACATTGCCTGGCTTACTGATCGGACCGTGAAGGAACGTTGGTCCTTGTGTGGAAACATGCCGGCTTACTGATCGGACCGTGAAGGAACGTTGGTCTTTGTGTGGAAACATGCCGGCTTACTGATCGGACCGTGAAGGAACGTTGGTCCTTGTGTGGAAACATGCCGGCTTACTGATCGGACCGTGAAGGAACGTTGGTCTTTGTGTGGAAACATGCCGGCTTACTGATCGGACCGTGAGAACGTGTTGTGAAACATGCGCATGATCGACCGTAAACGTTGGTCTGTGGAAACATGCCGGCTTACTGATCGGACCGTGAAGGAACGTTGGTCTTTGTGTGGAAACATGCCGGCTTACTGATCGGACCGTGAAGGAACGTTGGTCTTTGTGTGGAAACATGCCGGCTTACTGATCGGACCGTGAAGAAACGTTGGTCTTTGTGTGGAAACATGCCGGCTTACTGATCGGACCGTGAAGGAACGTTGGTCTTTGTGTGGAAACATGCCGGCTTACTGATCGGACCGTGAAGGAACGTTGGTCTTTGTGTGGAAACATGCCGGCTTACTGATCGGACCGTGAAGAAACGTTGGTCTTTGTGGAAACATGCCGGCTTACTGATCGGACCGTGAAGGAACGTTGGTCTTTGTGGAAACATGCCGGCTTACTGATCGGACCGTGAAGGAACGTTGGTCTTTGTGTGGAAACATGCCGGCTTACTGATCGGACCGTGAAGGAACGTTGGTCTGTGTGAAACATGCCGGCTTACTGATCGACCGTGAAGGAACGTTGGTCTTTGTGTGAAACATGCCGGCTTACTGATCGGACCGTGAAGGAACGTTGGTCTTTGTGTGGAAACATGCCGGCTTACTGATCGGACCGTGAAGGAACGTTGGTCTTTGTGTGGAAACATGCCGGCTTACTGATCGGACGTGAAGGAACGTGTCTTTATAAACGAGAGATTTAAAACGACAACCATTAGAAGACAGAATGAAGCAAGAAAGAAGAAAAGAAACAAACTGAAGAAGTTTGAGGAAAGGATGAAAATAATGCAGTGGGATTTTTGTGTGCTATTTGTCACACTATTTCTTTTCCAATAAAGTTGAAGAACAATTGAGAGAGAGAGAGAGAGAGGCACAGAGAGAGGCAAAGAGGGAGAGATACAGAGAGGTGAGCAGAGAAATATAGAGGCAAAGAGGGAGATAAATATGAATGAGTAGAAAAAGATAGATTTATTGGTCATATTCATTGGCTCTGTTGCTACCCCTGTGGTTCTATTAAAAAAACAACTCCTTATTCTCGCCTTACAACTGTATATCAGAAAGTTAGCAGTAGTTGTCATTCTCTTCCGGTTGTAGCAAATAATGTTTGATCTGTGACAAAATGGCGATCAGTATTTCTTTTACTTAATTCTCTTCTTCTCTTCCACCATTTACTTCTTTATAGAAATGTTGCCGGGGTGAATTGTAGTGATCTTGTGTGTGCTTGTTCTTCTTCTCTTCCACCATTTACTTCTTTATAGAAGTGTTGGGGGTGAAACGTAGTGATGTTGTGTGTGTGCTTGTTTTAAGGCACTTTGTAAGCTGATATTCATGTTCGTAAGGCTGCTCTTGATGCCGTCGCTCCATCTTTTGCTTGGTCTTCCTCTTGCTTTGTACTCATTATACTTTTTCTGTGTGGCTCTCTGTGGTAGGCGATACTAGGGCATTCTTGTCAGGTGTCCAAACCATTTAATCTGTTGTTCTTTTATGAATTGCATGACTGGTTTCACATCCAATCTTCTTCTGATTTCTTCATTTCTAATTTTGTCTCTTATTGTCACACCTGCAGCTCTTCTAAGACACATCATCTCTGTCGTTATGATTTTCCGCTCATTAGCTGCTGTTATTGGCCATGTTTGACACTGGTAACATAGTGTTGGCCAGAAAAACGTTCTTATGAGATTTGCTTTAGTTGTTAGCGGTATCTCTTTATGTGACAACAGTGGTGTTAGCTGTCCCAGTACTTGGTTAGCTTTTGTGCAACGATTGCTGATTTCGCTATCGATACTTCCATCTTTACTTAATTATCCCCCTCTCTAACCCTTAATTGATGTGTTTACTTAAAATACAAGTTAAATGTGCACTGATAGTTCTTCTTCTTCTTCTTCTTCTTCTTTGTGTTCATTCTTTACCATCAATTTTAATCACTCTTTGTGATATGTTTGATCTTTGTGTTCATTCTTTACCATCAATTTTAATCACTCTTTGTGATATGTTTGATCTTTGCGTTCGTTCTTTACCATCAATTTTAATCACTCTTTGTGATATGTTTGATCTTTGCCAAGAACGTGTATACGTTGCACATTAGTTTGGTAGGCCCCTAAACGCATAGACTTCTACACGTTTAGGACACATGCATCCGATTTCAGCCAAACCTCCTTAGGCGCCTCTTACGACATGCGGGGCAGGTAACAGTGGTTCTATTCTTTACATCTCACATTTGGGCCCCTGTAACCACTCGGGCGACACTGATAGTGAAAGAGATTGTTGTTGACTGAACGAGAGAAAATGGCAGCTGACATTGCTGAACAGAATGTCAATAAACGTATAAACATAGAATGTCACGGATAAGCCGTTGTTGAGAAACTTGATCACTTAAACAAGTTTGCACATCACTTCAAAGAGAAGGACTTTACAAACGTTCCAAATTTTGGTTGAAATATCTTCTGCTAAATATAGATTATGTTTCGAGCATTTCTTGTCTGCACGTGAAAGAAGGTCAGACTGTTTGACATTTGTAGCAGTTCTTCATTTTAGACAAGAACACACAAAACTTATCTCTGACGATATCGGTAACAAGCAGGTTTGGGCAGATCTTTCATGTCATAATTGACAATAATCTCAACACACTTTGAGTGCAAGCTACAGGCTTGTATGTTTTTCTCTAGAGATTATTGTTATTTTTCTCTAACATTTAACATATTAACGGTAGCCCGGTTTGGAGTTGTTCTTGTTGGTTCCCCGAGTTGAGCAGTCTATGCGGTAGCTCCCCTAGTTGAGCAGTCTATGTGGTAGCTCCCCTAGTCGAGCGGTCTATGTGGTAGCTCCCTAGTCGAGCGGTCTATGCGGTAGCTCCCTAGTCGAGCGGTCTATGTGGTAGCTCCCTAGTCGAGTGGTCTTGCGGTAGCTCCTAGTTGAGCAGTCTATGCGGTAGCTCCCGAGTTGAGCAGTCTATGTGGTAGCTCCCCGAGTTGAGCAGTCTATGTGGTAGCTCCCTAGTTGAGCAGTCTATGTGGTAGCTCCCTAGTTGAGCGGTCTATGTGGTAGCTCCCTAGTTGAGCAGTCTATGTGGTAGCTCCCTAGTTGAGCAGTCTATGTGGTAGCTCCCCGAGTTGAGTGGTCTATGTGGTAGCTTCCCTAGTTGAGTGGTCTATGTGGTAGCTTCCCTAGTTGAGCAGTCTATGTGGTAGCTCCCTAGTTGAGCAGTCTATGTGGTAGCTCCCCGAGTTGAGTGGTCTATGTGGTAGCTTCCTAGTCAGGCGGTCTATGTGGTAGCTCCTAGTTGAGCAGTCTATGTGGTAGCTCCTAGTCGAGCGGTCTATGTGGTAGCTCCTAGTCGAGGGGGTCTATGTGGTAGCTTCCCTAGTCGAGCTGTCTATGTGGTAGCTTCCCTAGTTGAGCGGTCTATGTGGTAGCTTCCCTAGTCGAGCTGTCTATGTGGTAGCTTCCCTAGTTGAGTGGTCTATGTGGTAGCTTCCCTAGTTGAGCAGTCTATGTGGTAGCTCCCTAGTTGAGCAGTCTATGTGGTAGCTCCCCGAGTTGAGTGGTCTATGTGGTAGCTTCCCTAGTCGAGCTGTCTATGTCGTAGCTCCCTAGTTGAGCGGTCTATGTGGTAGCTCCCCGAGTTGAGCTGTCTATGTGGTAGCTCCCTAGTTGAGCGGTCTATGTGCTAGCTACCCTAGTTGAGCTGTCTATGTGGTAGCTCCCTAGTTGAGCGGTCTATGTGCTAGCTACCCTAGTTGAGCAGTCTATGTGCTAGCTTCCCTAGTTGAGCAGTCTATGTGGTAGCTCCCTAGTTGAGCAGTCTATGTGCTAGCTTCCCTAGTTGAGTGGTCTATGTGCTAGCTTCCCTAGTTGAGCAGTCTATGTGCTAGCTCCCCTAGTCGAGTGGTCTATGTGCTAGCTCCCTAGTTGAGCTGTCTATGTGCTAGCTCCCCGAGTTGAGCTGTCTATGTGGTAGCTCCCTAGTTGAGCGGTCTATGTGCTAGCTACCCTAGTCGAGCTGTCTATGTGGTAAAGTGAGTAAGCCATTTTGAAGGTCATGGATTGGAATGAAGGGCGCAACTTCTGTGCACGAGTACATTTTTTTCAGAAGATTCCTAGGATGTTTGTTTGAGCTTTGGAGCTTGTGCTTTGTGTAATAATTCCGGCAGGGGGCGGGCCATTTTCTGCGAAGAGGGATCGAGCTATATTGGTAAATCAGATGTAGCGAGGACAATCCTTCGCCTATAAACCTTCAATGGATTCTTAATTTGGGCGTACGATACTTTTCACCATCTATTGTTTTCAACAGATGGTCTTCAACATCCACACTTTCTGAGGGACAGTAATATGATGAGAGTGGAATACATCTGAGGGACAGCAATATGATGAGAGTAGAATACATCTGACGGACTGGAATATGATGAGAGTAGAATGCATATGAGGGACAGCAATATGATCAGAGTAGAATACATCTGAGGGACAGCAATATGATGAGAGTAGAATACAAAATTATTTAGATTGTTCTTGTGTGAATCTCAGGATTAAAACACTAACGAATAGCATAAATCACACGAGAAAGCGGACATGCCAGCACCAAAAGCATCGATTGTTAGGAAGATTAGGATGGACAAGGAGGAAGTTCTTCGGTCTCTCGACGATCTACTGTTGGACGAGGGGGCTTTCGGTCTCTCGACGATCTACTGTTGGACGAGGGGGCTTTCGGTCTCTCGACGATCTACTGTTGAACGAGGGGGCTTTCGGTCTCTCGACGATCTACTGTTGGACGAGGGGCTTCGTTCTCTCGACGATCTACTGTTGGACGAGGGGGCTTCGGTCTCTCGACGATCTACTGTTGGACGAGGGGCTTTCGGTCTCTTGACGATCTACTGTTGGACGAGGGGGCTTTCGGTCTCTCGACGATCTACTGTTGGATGAGGGGCTTTCGGTCTCTCGACGATCTACTGTTGGACGAGGAGGGCTTTCAGTCTCTCGACGATCTACTGTTGGACGAGGGGGGCTTTCGGTCTCTCGACGATCTACTGTTGGACGAGGGGGCTTTCGGTCTCTCGACGATCTACTGTTGGACGAGGGGGCTTTCGGTCTCTCGACGATCTACTGTTGGACGAGGGGGCTTTCGGTCTCTCGACGATCTACTGTTGGACGAGGTGGGGGCTTTCGGTCTCTCGACGATCTACTGTTGGACGAGGGGGCTTTCGGTCTCTCGACGATCTACTGTTGGACGAGGGGGCTTTCGGTCTCTCGACGATCTACTGTTGGACGAGGGGGCTTTCGGTCTCTCGACGATCTACTGTTGGACGAGGGGGGCTTTCGGTCTCTCGACGATCTACTGTTGGACGAGGGGGCTTTCGGTCTCTCGACGATCTACTGTTGGACGAGGGGGCTTTCGGTCTCTCGACGATCTACTGTTGGACGAGGGGGCTTTCTGTCTCTCGACAATCTACTGTTGGACGAGGGGGCTTTCGGTCTCTCGACGATCTACTGTTGGACGAGGTGGGGGGCTTTCGGTCTCTCGACGATCTACTGTTGGACGAGGGGGCTTTCGGTCTCTCGACGATCTACTGTTGGACGAGGGGGGCTTTCGGTCTCTCGACGATCTACTGTTGGACGAGGGGGCTTTCGGTCTCTCGACGATCTACTGTTGGACGAGGGGGCTTTCGGTCTCTCGACGATCTACTGTTGGACGAGGGGGCTTTCGGTCTCTCGACGATCTACTGTTGGACGAGGGGGCTTTCGGTCTCTCGACGATCTACTGTTGGACGAGGGGGCTTTCGGTCTCTCGACGATCTACTGTTGGACGAGGGGGCTTTCGGTCTCTCGACGATCTACTGTTGGACGAGTGGGGCTTTCGGTCTCTCGACGATCTACTGTTGGACGAGGTGGGCTAAAATGAAGGTGGAATGAATTCAGCGATTGAAAAAGTTTGGAGTTAAACGTTGTACAGCCTAATGCTTGAGGGGGGTAGCGAGAGAAGTATGTTTAACCAGCAAGTCACATGAACCACTAGTATGCATACTCTTTGACATCTATTGGGGGATAATGAGTACCCATTGGTCTGCCTGGAGTGCTGTGACTTCAGTAACCAATAAGCAATAAGCATTAAATCACATCACTCATGGTGTATTCTGAAAACATTTAAACTGATAGTATACGATTTGCTTGACCAACGTTTTAGAGATCAGGTTACAGTCTGCAGTCATATCGGTGTCCAACAATATGTAAGAGAGTTTTGCTCGCACTTGAGACGATTAATATCTCCAAGTACTAGAAACGAATGCCAGTTGGAATATCATGTTCCCAACAGCTACACGGTGGCTCTTGTCAGTTCAATTGACTGTTGGCAAATATTATATGTGCATGTCCTATCCGTGTTTCCGACAACTATAAGGAAACTAAGATTTGCTCATCACACACCAGACATAGAACATATCATAGCTTCAGCTACGAAGCGCTCACACACCAGACATAGAACATATCATAGCTTCAGCTACGAAGCGCTCACACACCAGACTCGGGAGTAGAAGACTGCCTAGTTTATAGCGTCGCATCGAGTCAAACATCCCCATGGAGTTTGAAGGGAAACTCGGAAAGAATACTTATTTAGAAATAGTTTTCAATGGAAAAAAAATTATATGTATGGAAAGCACAATATCTTAATCCTGGTACAATGAAAAATGATGCAAGCTCGTGATTTTCTCATGAGTCGCAAACAAACAAAATGAAAACAGCGACAGGAAGAAGACAGTATACGAGAAAGAGAGAAGAAACTAGATGGTGGAGCATTCTATCAAGAACATAATTGGTAAACGGTATTAGACATAGAAAGTAGTGGGAATCTGTGATCTATGTCACCCGACATAACACATTTATTATAGGGAGCTTGTGTGTGAGAATATGTACGTTTTACACAACATTGCGTACCATGCGTACCAGTCGTTAAGATACACAAAATGTGCATGATACACTTTTTATTTAATGAAAAATAAAACAAGTTGCCTAACTCAGATTTAACTAGGAGTTAAAAACAAAAAATACTGATTTAAAACTTTAAAATAGAAATAATTAATTTTCAGTTTGGAATTATCTTCATTGCACTCTGGACATGTTCATAGGTGATCCGATCTCATTCGCAATATCTCCAACAGCTTCAATCGGCTAACAGTACCAGTTCGATTTTGATTGATGAGCCTACTCATACGCCTGTTGTGTAGTTCTTTTCTGGTCACCCCAATCTTCAACCCAAGTTCTTGCAATCTAGCAGTAGGCCTACACTTGAATTAGTTTAGATATCTTCGTTGCGGCCGACACCATATGATGCCGTTTAGAGAATTGCAGTTCGATACGTCTGCTGCTTTCAGTTCATTGCCTGCGCACCGAACCAGCCTCCACGTTTCGGATAATACTCAATGAATCACTCAGAATGCAAGCATGGGTCGTTTTGTGACTCCAGCCAGAATAGTACGATGGACAACACCACGACTGCCATTGTCATGCTACTTGTGTATATATATAAAATATAACAATGCCTCTCGTACCGTCATACGTTACATATGACTTTACAAGTAAGAGAGAGAGAGAGAGAGAGAGAGAGAGAGAGAGAGACCAGGAAAAAGCATGGTTGGTTCACCCAACACTCTTCAGCATGATGTTTGCTGCCATGCTCACGGATGTCTTTTGAGAAGGCGACGAACATGGGGTAAAGATTAGATACAGGACAGACGGAAATCTATTCAATCTTCGGAGGTTAAAATCCTCCACCAAGGTAAAAGAATCAACTATCTCAAACCTGTTGTTTGCTGATGACTGCGCCCTCGCTACCAACTCTGTGGAAGAAATGCAGACTTACATGGACAAGTTCTCAATGGCCTGTGATAGGTTTGGCCTCACCATTAACACCAAAAAACAGAGGTCATGTTCCAGCCCGCCCCTAGAGAACAGTATTACGATCCAGTCATCAACATTAAACACCAGCGTCTCCAGTCAACGGACAACTTTGCTTATCTTGGCAGCCTCCTATCCAGATCGGCAAACATAGATTCTGAGGTCCACAATAGGATATCCAAAGCCAGTGCTGCGTTCGGAAGGTTACGTGTCACTGTGTGGGAACGGAAGGGATAAGCATAGTCACAAAGCTGAAAGTTTACCAGGCCATAGTGCTAACCACGCTGCTGTACGCAAGAGAGACATGGACAGCGTATAGCAGACACGCAAGAAAATTAAACCATTTCCACACAAGCTGTCTACGCAGAATACTAAAAATAAACTGGCAGGACAAAATTCCAGACAGCGAAGTCCTCACAAGAGCAAAGATCCCAAGCGTCAACACCCTGTTGCAGAAGGCCCAAGTGAGATGGGTCGGTCACGTTGCTCGGATGCCTGATAAACGCATCCCAAAACAATTGATGTATGGCGAGCTTGAAGGGGGCAGACGTTTAGCTGGTGGACAGAAAAACGCTTTAAAGACACTCTTAAAGTGTCTCTGAAATGCTTCGATATAGACAATACGTGCTGGGAATCCTTGCGCAAGATCGCCAAATGTGGCGCTGTAACAACAAAAGAGGAACCCGAATAGCTGAGAATCATCGTATTGTTGAGTCACAGAGAAAACGAGCAGCGCGAAAAGACAGAGCACACAACACGCACATGTCTAATCTTGATCATGTATGATCCACCTGTGGTCGGGGATTCTGTTCTAGGATTGGACTCTACAGTCACCTCCGCACACACCAGAGAGGTGCAACAGCACACGTCTGAGATTGTTGTCATCATCGCTTGCGATGGACGGCTATTATAAAAAAAAACTTGTGTAACTTGAAAAGGAAAACAATTGTCAGATAGAAACATTAATGAAACAAATAAAAATGTTCAATAACATCTGTAATCATCCTGTACCATCTCTACAGCACACAATGACAAAGGAGCCATGACAACACAGTTGTTTTCTTTCTAATCATTCATATGTAATGTTCACAATCAATGTGACTACATGGTTTATTGGAATGAAATTAAACGTAATGTTATGTTTAGATAACACCAGAATACTGCACCAATTGTAATAATTTTAATAATATTCACAGCTTGGTCATAGCTAAAATTAGATTTCGAGTAGGCCTACAGTTCCGTGGTAGTAGTATAGTAGTAATATTAATAGTAATATATCGGCGTGTTGTGTTTTAATCTGTCAAAACCTACACGTCAAACATGTTATGATGTTACACGGTACGGGTACGTACGTACCGTTATTGCAAACTCATGTATACATTCATATACTATACTCAAAATCTACCACTTCATTACTTATCAGTAACTGACTGCGAGTGAGTGTACTGTGTTTTATTTATGTTTGTTGTGATTCATACATTGATTTGATTATTTTACATGATAACATTATATCATTAACGTCATATCATGTATCTATATATATATATATTATATACTTTTATATTATATTAGATTATATATTATATATATATATATATATTTATTTATATATTAGTTTAGTTTAGTTGTCATTATCACAATCACTGCACATTGAGACAATTAGCTGGTAAAGGCTTGGATCTCTTCCTCAGTAATCTCACTTCAGCATGTGACATCTAATGACATCTGTTCTATGTTGATTTACTATTCTCCTTTATCTTCCAGTATAGTGCTCGTCTCTAGCTACACCACATTTCATTTGCTATTCGTACAGTCTGGTTATAGTTGCACATTCACCACCATTACTTAAATCATTTACATGTCTCCTCTTCCTTGGGAACTCGGAACTATCAGCCTGTTAAATATAATATATATGTGTGTGTGTATATATATATATATATATATCATATGGCCTTATTTCATCTTTACAGATGGTGAGTTTGCAAGTGTTTTACTGTAACAATATATGAGTTTGCAAGTGTTTTACTGTAACAATATATGAGTTTGCAAGTGTTTTACTGTAACAATATATGAGTTTGCAAGTGTTTTACTGTAACAATATATGAGTTTGCAAGTGTTTTACTGTAACAATATATGAGTTTGTGCTTGTCTCTCTTGACTTTCAGCTCATCACTAATTTGTTTTTTTAAAAGACTGCATCTGTGCGTAATGTTGTTCTCCGCATAACTCGGTCATCAGCTGGTTTTTCTCATTTGTTGGCACCGATAGAAAAGTTCCTCATTGAGGTATTGCAGACATCTTTATATCTGAGCAGTGGCCTGACTTGATGCCTCTTCCATTTCTGAAAGTTCACAAAACAACACTTGTACTATGCAGCTATTGTCCATTCTTCTTACATGCCCTAGTCATCTTATTCTTCTACTGCTGAGCTTGCCCATTATGGAAGGCAAGTATGCACTTTGCAGTACTTCAGAGTTGGTTATCTTTTCTACCACTTCAGGTTCATAATCTTGCGGAGACATCGAAATTGAAAGATTATTTATATATATATACATATATTATTCCATAATTTCTTCATAACATGACATAACATACTTTTATAATTTTAGCCATTTTCCAACTCTCACTGGCACATTGAGACAAACATTCAAATTGAAACTTACCACCCTCAACACAGCGCCAAAGATGGGTACTATGGTCTGTCCCATATCAAACAAGTTGTCATATTCCACCTCCGTACCAGCCATAACAGACTCCGGTACCACCTTTACAACAAATTTAAAATTGGCACAACTAGCCTGTGCCACTGCGAGAAGGCAGACATGATGGCAGAGCACCTACTGCAAGACTGCCCGCTGCTAGCAGGCCTGAGAAACAAAACCTGGCCAGAAAATACCAAGCTAAATGAGAAGCTGTATGGAGGGTCCCTAAAAACAACAGAAGAATTTATGAGGAAATCTGGTATATCAGTCTAAGCAATGATCACAAGCGCGAGAGAGAGAAATTTAAACTTTATAATCTAGTTTTAAAACTATATAATTTGGAGTTCAATATTTCTTCTTTTCTTTTTTCCTTCTCTGCTTTTTTGCCGCTAGGCGTAGCAGGTTTAACTGATGATCGGTTTCCCGAGATAGTGCACACTCGGTCGCTTGATATGGTGTGGTATTGTGGAGTTTTAAGATGTCTGTAACTCTATCAACCCATCTTTTCTTGGTCTGCCCTTTCCTCTTGATGATTCCATTTTCAGGTTGTACGCTCTTGCAACTGGTGTATTCGGGTTCATTCTGACCAAGTGGCCAAACCATTTGAGTCTCTGTTTTTCAATAAATCTAATAGCAGGTGTTGTTCCGACTGTTCTTCTAATTTCCTCATTTCTTATATGGTCTCTTCTTGTTTTATTTACTGCCTCAGGCATCTCATTTCGCATGTGGTAATTTTCCTTTCCTGTTCTTTTGTCAGTGCCCATGTTTGGCTCTGGTAGCACAGTATTGGTATAAAGATTGAATTTATAATCTGTCTTTAGTCACTACTGGAATAGCTGGGTGTTTCAAAATTGGGGTAAGCTGGTATGTAATGTTGTTGGCTTGCTGGATTCTAGTTTCGATCTCTCTCTGTCCAGTCTACTATCAGATGTGAAGATACTTCCAAGGTATTTGAATTCTCTCACCTGCTTTAGCGTTTGGTCATTTATTTGTATGTTGATATCTTTATGTTCTCTGCTTATAGTCATGACTTCTGTCTTTTGAATGTTGATCTTCATATTGTATTTGAGGCAACTATTGTTGAGTAAGTTTATGTGTTCTTGAAGCTGTTCAATATTATTATGGAATAAACACTGGTCATCAGCAAAGAGCAGTTCATTTTGTTGGTTTGCGTTGAGTGATGCTTCATCTATTTTGGTGATACTATCCATGTATATAGAGCCGCGGTAGCGTAGTTGTTAGTGAACTCGCTCGCAAGGCTGGTGGTCTGGGTTCAGCTCCGCAATGTGCGTGGAATTTTTCCCGACCACGACGGCTCTCAGGTCGACTCAGCCTCAACTGGGTACCAGACATGAGCTGGGAAAGTAAAGGCGGCCGGCGTGATGCTGACCACATCACCCATTGTGTGCCGACGGTCAATGAAACATACAGGCCTAACACTGTATTGACCTATATACCACGAGGTATGAAAGGGTTCCTTTACTTATTTTTATCCATGTATATAATAAAGAGGAGAGGTGATAAAACACATCCTTGCCGTACTCCTGATGTTACTGGAAACCAATTTGTGAGTCCGGCGCTTGTTCGTATGGCACTTTCACTTTCTATATATATGGCTCTAACACAGTCTAGCAGTTTTCGAGAACATCCCATATGTCTCTGTTAACCCTATCAAATGCCTTCTCTTGGTCTATGAAGGCTATATTCATTTGATTTTTGTGTTCTATTGTCTTTTCACTAATTTGTCTTAGGGTAAATATTGCATCTGTGCACCCTTTTCCTTTTCTAAACCCAAACTGTTGTGGGCTGAGTGCTGGCTCCACAATTGGTCTTATTCGTTGCTCCAGAACTCTTGCAAACATTTTTCCCACATGGCTTAGGAGCGAGATGCTTCTATATGTACTACAGTCTTGTTTTTTACCTTTTTTCTTCCATATTGGTACTATAATAGTTTTTTTCCAATCTGAAGGGACAGTTCTTTCTTCCCACGCCTTCTTGAAGATGTAATGTACCCAGGTTACTCCAATCTCTCCACACGCCTTTATTGCTTCTGCTATTATTCCATCAATTCCTGCAGCATTGTTCTTTGGGCTTCTCTTAATAGCTTCTCTTACCTCACTTACTAGTATTTCAGGTTCTTCGATGTTTGCAAGTCTCGGTTTGCATGATGTTTTATTCCCAGTATCTGGTATATTCAAGAGGTCTTTGAAGTATTCTTCCCATCTTTCTCTGATCTTAACTTCTTCATGTATAGGTTTACCTTGACTATCATTTATATATTCGGATGGCTGGAAGGGTTTCGTCCCTTATTCTCATTTTTGCTATGGCCTTATAAAATTGTCTGCTGGACTCTACACATAATCTTCTGAGATTTTTACCATACATGGTCCAAGATTTTTCTTTCTCTTGCTTGATTACTTTGGCCGATGTCTGCCTTGCCAGTCTGTATTCATCATAATCGTCTTCTGAGCGTGATCTTATCCAGGTCTTATATAGTTCTTTTTAAATTTTTATTGCTTCTTTAACTTCATTATTCCACCATGCTGTTCTCTTTTCTCTGTTCCTCCTTTAAATGTGGTGCCACAATGCGTTGTTAGACATTTCAAAAGAATACTCTTAAATTTTTGCCATGTTGTTTCAACATTATCTTCTGGTATATATGCTTCTACTATAGCCTCTGTCATTTCTGTATTTATTATTCTTTGTATATCTGGATCATTTATTTTTCTGACATCTATAATCTTGGTTCTTGCTGTTCTTCTATGTATTTTGCTAAGTGGTGTTTCATTGAGGTAGGCAATTAGTGGGCGGTGGTCTGTATTCACTGTTGTGTTTGGGATTACTCTGGCGTCTCTTAAGTTGGATCTTCTTGTTTTGTGGGTTAATATAAAGTCTATTTGAGCAGCTTGGTCGGGGTTGTTCCACTTGTACCATGTGTAGATCTGGCTCATAGGATGTTTATAAAAACTATTTGTGATGTAGAGTCTGTGTTCCACTTGTACCATGTGTAGATCTGGCTCATAGGATGTTTATAAAAACTATTTGTGATATAGAGTCTGTGTTCTGCACAGAGCTCTAATACGTGCTGCCCATTATCGTTACATTCTCTGTCGTTGTCTACAAAAGGTCCTAATTGTTCTTCCCATGATGTTCGTCTCCGGCCGACATGCCCGTTGAAGTCTCCCATTACGAATACATCGTCTTTACTATGTGTTTGACTAATAAGATTGGACACTTCAATATTTGATTTAGACATTTAAAAACGAATTTTGTTTTGGCTACAAATACAAATACATAACAATAAACCAAACAAATTATAGTGGATGTTTGAAATCAATGAATGCTTTTACATTGACTACATCATTTTGTTATTTATTTTTTTTCCAGGAAAAGTTTCCTAAAGACAGGATACTAACATAGAACTGTATCAATGGGTAACTGGTTCTGCCGAACTAAGAACATTAAAATTATAATACTAGGTAAGTCAACATCATGAACCTGTCAGTTTGTAGTAAATATATATGAAAATCGTGGCATTTTCCCGCATAAAGGACCTCTTCCCGCAGTAAGTTTTGACCACCCCCGTGATGGTAGGTCTGACATTCTAACTGCGTGGCTAAATCTCCAAGGCAGATTGGCGACCATAGAATCCATTATCCCATTCCTCATTGTGAGGGTCGTTGCACCATGTTATGCGCCTTACGGCCTGGTGCATCCGTTTTCTGCAAGCATTTGTTTCGGGTTAGCATTCCCTAGAGGACATGTGCATCCAACTTCAGCCAAACCTCCTTAGTCGCCTCTTACGACATGAGTGGCAGGTAACAGTTGTCAGTAGATTTCTCAGTGAGGCTTTGTGTGTCAGAGACCGGGGTCAAAGGCGCAAGGAAGCGGAGCGCCAGGATTAGGGAGATGGCTCTAATCCCCTGCTCTCAACTCCAAGTGGTGACCCTGTAACAGACGGTAGTTCCAGTCTGGCTAAGAGGGCAGGTGCCATGGGAGAGCTACTCTTGGGCAAGTAGAGATGCAAAGGTAGTCATGCTTAATGGGATCCGCAACATAGACGAGCGAACTCCCAGAGTGACTTTTAATGCTCACCTCTCCCAGCCGATGGGAAAAGCTAGAAGGATACATGTGGAACCTCGCGGGGCAGAACTCAGAGCCCGCGTATTCTCTCTCTTGATTCTCCTCTCTTGAGCCAATGAGTATGCTGGGTGATGAGTTTGGCTGCACGTTGTTCCACATAAGTCAAAGTCTAGCCCCATCACAGAGATTGGGGTACGAATCAAAACCATCAAAGGGACGTTGACCCATGCGTGGCGAAATTGTGGGGACAATCAAAGACTAGCGGAACAAACCGTACATAAACCTGAACGGGCGGCAAACCAAGGTATTCATTAAAACGACCGGTTTTGCTGGGCAGATGGCGCTCATATGCCCGGGAGGGAAGGCCGTCTAAGGGCTGCTACCCTAAAATAAAATGGCAACCTGCTGCCTTGTGGGTTTTGGCTGGGGACAGCCAAAGGCTAGCGGAGAGCGAACCGCACACAAACGCTGGCTGAAATCAAATACCCCACCTAAGGATAAGCAACTGTGCTCCAATAGGTGCTGAAGGCTGGTGCACGTACATTACATTCTGATGTTTGGCTGTTTATATATCACAGTAGAATGATAAAAATAGCTTTAGAACGATCGAGAGAGAGAGTCAGAGACCAGTGTTGTTGTTATATTGTACAACTTGTTTATTTTATTTATGTTGTTGCTATTTTAACCTTTTCACCCTTCTGAGCTGATATACCAGCTCGTGATATTTTTTTTAATGACACAAATCCATCATACATGCTAAATCATTATACATTGCAATTATAAATGCATTTAATAAAATAAATTACAGAGTAAAAAGGTTATCCTTTTATAATCGGAAGAAGAGAAATACTTAAACTAAGATAGGTTTACAATACACTGTTACTGTTATAAGGGAAAGACTGCAGTAAAACAATGAAGCAATGGAGGAACATGTAAATACAAAGTACAAAAACAATACACAGTGACACTTTAACCAAAAGGCCTTTATCTCAAGCAATGGATACACCAGAAGGGAAGAAATTCACTTCTCAAACGGCAGACACAACATTTACAATTAGACAGTAAATGGCTAACTGCCCTAAAATGAAAATATGTGACAATATATGTGAAAATATGTAAAAGTCGCTGTGTATTGTTTTTGTACTTTGTAAAACTACAGTACTTTGTTTTACATGTGTTCCGCCAATGTTACTGTCAACATCAAAGAAAGGAATTGAGAAATTTATAGTGGAAGTCAAAGTAAAAAGGGAAAAACAAAATCTATTTCTTAATGTGGCAAAAACAAAAATAATAACAACTGATAAAACAAACATAACAAAGGATATTTTTATCAACGGAGAGAAAATGGGAACAGTTTTGAAAATCTGAGTTCAATACAAACAAGAGATGGGAACAGTTTTGAATATCTGGGTTCAATACTAACAAGAAATAGGAACAGTTTTGAATATCTGAGTTCAATACTAACAAGAAATAAGAACAGTTTTGAATATCTGAGTTCAATACTAACAAGAGATGGGAACAGTTTTGAATATCTGGGTTCAATACTAACAAGAAATAGGAACAGTTTTGAATATCTGAGTTCAATACTAACAAGAAATAAGAACAGTTTTGAATATCTGAGTTCAATACTAACAAGAAATGGGAATGTGATGAAAGAAATGAAAAGAAAAATAAACATACATTTCACAAAATTAAACAACTAAAAACATTTTGGAATGAACTGTAAGGAAATCAAAGATCACAATACTAAGATCATAAATATTCACAGTGATAAAATTTGGGTGGACATTTAACCCTTTGAACCCTGACCACCTGTACCTTAAAAATCTCTTCCCAAAGCTCCTGGGCAAAAACAGTACACATCAGAGTTATATTAAAACACGATAATTTAGCACACTTAAGTGCTCTATAATTTGTTATTGACTTACTCCATCATCTCCGTTATTCCTGCTTATTATATATTTGAAGAATACTAAACTTTAAAATTTATTTGATTTAATATGTGGGCACAGCCGCGAATACTCACATATATGAAGATATGAAGATTAAATACTTAACTAATTATCTTATCAGTACAATAAAATCACACAACATCGTCCGCCATCTCATAAAACAATGTAGAACACATGGGTTGTGTTTTACGTTTCATTTGTACACAATTTATTTTTAAATACTGAAAAATAGTGACAAAATATGCTCAGACAAATATATCAGGAGCTCGGGGTATGTAACGCTTACATTCAATCCCGAAATATAGAGAGCCCGAGTTCTAAGGGTTAATAAGACAGTGGAAAAACATTTATGTGCTTTTAAATATAACTATTACAAAAGTGTCTTCCGAATATCATGAACAGAGAAGAGAATAAATAGATCTATCCAGAAAGAACTCAAAATCAAAGAGAAACTGGCTGATGCTACAAATAAGAAGGAGAAAAGTGAAGTATTTTGGACATATAAAGAGACATGAAGGGATGGATGGAGAATTATGGATGCTGCATCCCTGCAAAGAGGAAATATACGGAGAAGACGATTTCAGATTGAAACTGATGACTTAAGCAAGATGGCTGCAATAACCTCTCTCATCTGAACTATGAGAAAAAGAAATTCCTAAAGACTGTTACATTATGGTAAAGTTCAGTACAAGCTATTTGATTGTTACATTATGGTAAAGTTCAGTACAAGCTATTTGATTGTTACATTATGGTAAAGTTCAGTACAAGCTATTTGATGATGATGATGATGCTGTTTCTATTTTTTATCTGTAGCTTTTATTTGAGTTTGTTCTAGAATAACCAGTCTTTATGATTTGCATTCTCTGATTCACAGACATAACTTGCAAATAGAATGTTGAGTATAGCAAGCAAATAGAATGTTGAGTATAAAAGGAACCCTTTCATACCTTGTGGTATATAGGTCAATACAGTGTTAGGCCTGTATTTTCATTGACCGTCGGCACACGATGGGTGGTGTGGTCAGCATCACGCCGCCGCCTTTACTTTCCCAGAGCATGTCTGGTACCCAGTTGAGCTGGATCGACCTGAGAGCCGTCGCGATTGGGAAAATTCCACGCGCATTGCGGAGTTGAACCCAGACCACCAGCCTTGCGGCGAGTTCACTAACAACTACGCTACAGCGGCTCTTCGTGTTGAGTATAACATGCAAAAAGAATGTTGAGTATAACATGCAAATAGAATGTTGAGTATAACATGCAAATAGAATGTTGAGTATAACATGCAAATAGAATGTTGAGTATGACATGCAAATAGAATGTTGAGTATAACATGCAAATAGAATGTTGAGTATAAAATGTAAACAATATGAAATGTAACTTTATTTTTTGCTGCTGAAATTTAGGGTTGGATGCTTCTGGAAAGACAACAATGCTCTACCACATGAAGCTTGGGGAATTTGTGTCTACCATACCAACAATAGGTATATTTTTTTGATGTTGATAATAAGTTTCACCCTTTATCTCCATAATTTTGCTTTACCTCTGGGCGCATTTCTTCTGCAATGTGTATTGACTTTACCCTACATAAATGCTTTACCTCTGGGCGCATTTCTTCTGCACTGTGTATTGACTTTACCCTACATAAATGCTTTACATCATCTCTTATGCTAATTTCACAAGACAGTATATTGGACCAGAAAGGCGAATGGGTTAATGCGAGAGGTCAAGGGAATAATACCAAATGTAATAATGTCCAAGACAGGGGGGAGAAATAAATGCAGTGAACATGATGAGATTATTGAGAAGAAATAAATGTTTCCACAAGAGACAGAATGAGAACAGAAGGATAACATGTGAAATGGTGAAAGAATGGTATATGATGACATAATGAGAACAGACGGATAACATGTGAAATGGTGAAAGAATGGTATATGATGACAGAATGAGAACAGAAAGATAACATGTGAAATGGTGAAAGAATGGTATATGATGACAGAATGAGAACAGAAAGATAACATGTGAAATGGTGAAAGAATGGCATATGATGACAGAATGATAAATGCAAATAAAAATAGTCATACATGCATGCACATGCTTGAAATCCCTGACAAGTAGAAACAGCCTGTACCAGTTGTTACTGTCAAAAATGATGAAAGCAATGAAGACGGGAGTGTTATGTGTATAGTTTTGAGGTTGTGAACTTAAGTGAACTTGAAGCCCGTGTGCCCAGCGTGTTCATAGCGCGTTGGACTACGGGTGACTAGTCCTCTGTAAGTGCGGGTTCAACTCCGCGGACTGGCAGAAAAGCTACAGGTTCCCCAGATTTACGGTGTTCGTGGCACCGAACCGAAGGGTTACGATGTCCATGACACAGAGCCGAAGAGCTTTCAGCTCAAGTGCTTCTGGATCGAAAAAAAAAAAAAAAAGTGAACTTGAGAGATTAACTGTTATGGTAGAATTGGGACAAAAACATCAGTCAACACTGATAGTTTTTCTGACCTGTATAAAATATTTCAGTTTTGTTTACAATTAGCATAAAATATTTCAGTTTTGTATATAATTAGCATAAAATATTTCAGTTTTGTTTACAATTAGCATAAAATATTTCAGTTTTGTTTACAATTAGCATAAAATATTTCAGTTTTGTATATAATTAGCATAAAATATTTCAGTTTTGTTTACAATTAGCATAAAATATTTCAGTTTTGTATACAATTAGCATAAAATATTTCAGTTTTGTTTACAATTAGCATAAAATATTTCAGTTTTGTTTACAATTAGCATAAAATATTTCAGTTTTGTATCCTCTCTCTTTAGCCTGTTACGCCCTTGGCGTTTAGGGCAGCAACAAACGCACACCATTCTTCCCTGTTCATGGCCTTCCTCTGTATTGTGTTCCAGCTATGATTCATTTCCTTCAGTTCTTGCTCTATCGTTCTCCTCCAGGTTGTCTTGGGTCTTCCTGCTTCGCCTACCCTCTGGAGTCCATCTCAGTGCAGTTTTCGTGTCGGAGCCAGTCTCCATGCGCATCACATGTCTAATCCATCTCCAGCGCCATCTTCGGATGATAGTGCCCATATTCTCTTGTTGGCATCGTGCAAGCAATTCTTGGTTCGAGATAGTAGTCGCCCAGTACACGCGTAAGATTTTTCGCAGACAAGTTGTATGAAAGATGGAGAGTCTGGACATATCCTGTTCTGTCATTCTCCAGCATTCCGATCCGTACAGCAATGTTGACAACACACAGCTGTTGTAGATATTAGTCTTGGTTTTGATGCTGTATTGGGCAGATTTCCAGGCGGTCTGAAGGGTCATGAATGCACTTCGTGCCTTACTCAGTCTGTTTTTAATGTCAGATCCAGCACCTCCTTCATTACTAATAACACTTCCAAGGTATGTGAAAGCGGTTGTATCACGGAGGGTTTTACCTTCTAGCTTGACTGGTGCTGGGGTTGCTATGTTCAGAGTCATTATTTCAGTTTTCTTCTGATTTATTTTCAGCCCAACCATCTCACTATATTGGTTAAGGCGGCAGGTTTTTTCCTGGATATGTCTATGTGTATGAGATAGGAGTGCGATGTCATCTGCAAAATCTAGGTCTTCCAGAGTGGATGTGAGCATCCATCTAATACCTCTTGCCTTATCTTCCGTTGTTTTACGCATCACCCAATCTATGACAGTGTTGAATAATAGGGCTGACATAACACATCCCTGTCGCACGCCTGTTTTGACTTCAAACTTTAGCTCTGAGGTTTCAACACTGCATGCAAACTTGCTGTAGCAGCTTTTTATAATATTTATAAAACACAGTGGGATTCCATACCATCTTAGGATACGCTATAGACTTTCTCGATGTATGCTATCAAAAGCTTTTTCAAAATCTACAAAGTTGATATAGAGTTTGCTTTACCATTCTGTGCACTGCCCTATGATATTTCTAAGAGCAAATATTTGGCCTATACAGCTCCGTCCTCTCCGAAATCCTGCTTGTTCCTTTCTCAGTTTCTTATCCACAGCATCAGTAATGCTTTGTACGATGATTTTGCTTAAGATTTTACTTGGGACAGAAAGCAGTGTTATTCCACGCCAATTATTACAATCGGTAAGGGAGCCCTTTTTGGGTATTCAAGTTTTGTATATAATTAACATAAAATATTTCAGTTTTGTTTACAATTAGCATAAAAAATAATTCAGTTTTGTTTACAATTAGCATAAAATATTTCAGTTTTGTATATAATTAGCATAAAATATTTCAGTTTTGTATAAAATATTTCAATTTTGTATAAAATATTTCAGTTTTATGTACAGTTAGCCAAAAATATTTCAGTTTTGTTTACAATTAGCATAAAATATTTCAGTACAAATTAAATTGAAAAGGGAGTATTTATGATGCTCATATTTTTGGTCTGTTTAAAATTGTAGGATCAAGATTTCACTCTATATGTACGAGTATTATGTGTGAGTGGGGGGATGGATGCTGTTAATGTTACTAATTTATTCTGCATCAATTAACCTTCTAAAAACATAGCCTTAGGACTAACATCTGATTATTAACTGTAAACATACTTATATTTGATCATATCTGACAGGACATAATATTGAAACAGTGCACTTAGACGGCATTGACATCACATGTTGGGATCTCAGCAGTCGTGGTGTAATGGTTGGTTCTGTTTTGTGACTGTTTTATTTCTTGAATTATGAATAGATTGTTGCTGTTTATGTTGATATGTTTTACTATTACTTGCTACAACTGTTAGTAGTAATGTAATAAAAACAAAAGTTATTACTTCCTTATCTTATCTTAACCACATTTGCTGCGAAGCATCGTGGGGAGATTTAGTTTTCTATCTTGTGCCAGGTGTATTGAGCTTGACATTGTCAGTCCTTGCTTTGGCAGGGACTCTGAGATGTTATTTATCCATCGTGTTCTTGGCCTGCCTCATGCTCTGCGCCCTGAGTGTCGATTATTGTAGGCATGTGATGGTAGTAAATGTGGTTCCATTCTCATTAGATGGCGAACCACTTGATTCTTTGCTTCTCGATGTACTGTATGCATGGTATAGTACTAGCGATGGTTCTGATATTCTGGTTTCTCACTCTATCTCTCCTTGTAACGTTGACAGCTTTTTGTATACATCTCATTTCACATGTTGTAATCTTTCTTTCTTGTGTCTTAGTCAGGGGCCTTGTTTGGCACTGATAGCAGAGAGTTGGAATAAATATGCAGTTTATCAGTTGTCGTTTGACTGCCATGTTAATGCTTGGATGTTTTAATAGTGTTGACAGTTGGTATGTCACTACGTTTGCCTTCTGGCATCTAGTCTGATTTCTCTGTCCATCTTTCCATCTGCTGTGAATATACTCCCAAGATATTTGAATTCTGGAGTCTGTTGTAGTTTTACTTTATTCACCTGTATATTTAGTTGACCTGTTGACCTACTTATTGTCATGACTTCTGTTTTGGAGGTGTTAATTTTCATGTCATATTTTTCGCATGTCGCTTGCAGTGCATTTATGTGTTGTTGAAGTTTGTGTTCGTTGTCGTAAATAATACTCTGGTCATCTGCAAAGAGTAGTTTGTAGATTAAATTGTAGTTGTTATTGAGGTTGTTATCTGTCTTGGTTTCTTGTGTTATCCTGTCTATGTATATATTGAAAAGTATAAGTGAAAGCACACATCCCTGCCTTACTCCTGATGATAATTCAAATTCATCTGTCAGACAGTCGCTTGTTTGTACTACGCTTGAGCATTTTTGGTATAGCGCTCTAATATTGTCTAATAGTTGGCCCTGAATTCCATATTCACTTAGTATGGCCCATAGTTTGTTTCTGTTTATTCTATTAAAGGCCTTTTCTTGGTCTATAAATGCTAAGTTGAGCTGTTTGTCATATTCTATGGTGTTTTCGCTGAGTTGCCTTAGTGTAATTTCCTTACTTGTTTAATACTGTGCTGGTTGCTTAAATGAAAGTGAGTCATGGACAATAAATAAACAGCAACATTTCTGCATGTCACAGAGATGGTGTTCTATAAAAGAATGCTGAGAATATCATATGCTGATAAAATGGCTAAGGTTGGAAGAGATTCAGGCACATAGAAAACTCATAATTAACATAAAGGTAAAGAAATCATTTTTCATACCTCGAAGTCTCGTATATAGGGTAATACAATGTTAGATCCATATTTTTCATTGACCGACGGCATACGACGGGTGATGTCATTATCACACCAGCTTTCTCTACTTCCCAGTGCTTTTCCTGGTACCTAATTGAAGCTGGGGCAACCTGAGAGCCAGTATGGTCTGAAAAATATTCCATACCCACCGTGAAATTGAACCCAGACCACTTGCGTAGGAACCAAGTATAATTAACATAAGAAAGAGACAAATTATAATTTTTCCAGTTTGTCAATCATGAGAAAGTAAGGCTTAGAACACAGTCACAACATATTAAATCAATGGAGACAAGATGGAGAAACATTGAAAGAGAACATTCTAGATGGTCTAGCTTCATGGCACAGAAGAATATCAACATGTGAACTGATAGTCAGAACTCAGGACAGTGTTTGGCAGAGAGATCCGTGATCGCCCACATCAGCCAGCATGACACATGGTGATGACTATTTAAGACATAATTTTTGTCTGCTCAAAGTGTTGTAACATCTGTTGTATTTACAATAATATTTGTATGCAGCATGCATAAAACTTCATGTAGTGTAGATAAAGATAATTTGGAACACTATGCTGGTAGCCAAAGAAGAATAGTAAACGAACAAAGAACCAGTGTTGTTAGACATGCTGAGGAGGAGATCAGAGCACTTATTCACTAATTGGTTCAATGTGCATTGACTATGATACAACAACTAAACTAAACTTGAAGATGTTTACTTCACAATTATATCTACCTTGAAACTGTATGTTGCATTCTGTAGAATTGTAACAATTAAAACTGTATGTTGCATTCTATAGAATTGTACTCCCTTGAAACTGTATGTTGCATTCTGTAGAATTGTACTCCCTTGAAACTGAATGTTGTATTCTGTAGAATTGTACTTCCTTGAAACTGAATGTTGTATTCTGTAGAATTGTACCCCCTTGAAACTGTATGTTGCATTCTATATAATTGTTCTCCCTTGAAACTGTATGTTGCATTCTGTAGAATTGTACTTCCTTGAAACTGTATGTTGTATTCTATAGAATTGTACCCCCTTGAAACTGTATGTTGTATTCTGTAGAATTGTACCCCCTTGAAACTGTATGTTGCATTCTGTAGAATTGTACTCCCTTGAAACTGTATGTTGCATTCTGTAGAATTGTATATGCAAGGTGCAT
The DNA here is from genome assembly GCA_020796225.1 of Arion vulgaris. Classification (NCBI taxonomy): domain Eukaryota; kingdom Metazoa; phylum Mollusca; class Gastropoda; order Stylommatophora; family Arionidae; genus Arion; species Arion vulgaris. The sequence continues at coordinate 38,265,901 of CM036770.1, forward strand.
TTCTTACCATTTGTAATCAACAGAGTAAACTGTGGCAAGTCTACTATCCAAACACACAGGGCTTTGTCTTCATGATAGATAGCAGTAGACGAGATGAACTAGATGACTCATTGAATGAATTTCTCACATATGTTCTGAGGGTAAGAATTTGGTTGACACCTTTCAGACTTACTGCAGATGATAGTGTGTACATTGTATTTTCTTCTTCTTCAAACACTCCATATCGATCACTTGTTTAACCACTGTTTGTGATTTGTATGTGATCTGAGCCTAAGAGCGATTGTACTTTGTGCCAGTCATGCGCCTACAAGTAGGCCAGCACATCCGATTTCTGCAATGCGTTTTATTTATTAGGATAGTTTACCTAAGTTATGTTATGTTATGTTATGTTATACGATCGATGTCATGGCACATTGGGCATTCCCATGCATGCTCTGTCCTCCGCTGCAGCAGCCATCCTAAAGTTCATTTGCTCACCGTACCCATGAGAAGTTGATTACTATATCTTCTCTCTCTACCACGAAGACAACACTGCCTGGCATGTCCACACTTAACGCCTAATTCTCGAACTCGTCCCAGTGTCTGAGACGTGCCCATGTCACATAATTGAGAGCGTACTGCATTGATGATATCGGCTCTGTCCATACTTCTGCCCGTTTGAGTTGGGGCATTGTTTGCAAGAAAGTCTACACCCTCATTACCCTGCACTCCAGCATGTCCAGGTGTGTACAGCCAAGTCATTTTCTTGAGATGTGATCTCTGAATGCTGTTCACCCATTCCACACGCAACTTCCAGATTCAATCAATTGAAGCATATTCATCGAGTCTGATATGATGATCGTATGGGTAACCTGTTGCTCAGCCACCCATGTCTTCTATTCACTGTGATCTAGCAAGTTTCTCCAAATTCCACTCTTCTTTTATTCACTGTGATCTATAGCCCCCTGCTGCAAGTGATAATCTTCACCACCTGTATCATGAACAGTGGAGTCTGGATAAGTAGAAGTCACAGGGACCTAAGGAAATTGTTTCACTGATCAGGAATTCTACTTATACAGATAGCAGTACACATAGTAGAGAATGTACACTAATACCATAAAGTAGCATTGAGTAAAACAATTGTACTACTTAGGAAGCAACATAAGTTAACAAATAAATAGCAATACAATATCAGAAATGTTGAAATATTGAATTATTATTAAAAAAACAGAAAATTACAACCATTTGAAATTCACAAACTAATTAAAGAAAAAGTCTGTGATTTTGCTTTGCTGTTTGGCTTGTGAAAAGTGTCTTTTCATTGCCTGTTTAAAGGCCAAAAAATAGTGAGGTTACATCATCTAAACATCAAGTCTGCATCATGTAATTGTTAATTTTGTCCATACATGCCAAAACATCTGACTGATACAGGTTGTGTTTGCAGCCCACAGTCATCATCATCAGAGTCAGGAATAGTCTGTTGGTTGAATGGTTGGCGTACATAGCCCAATAATATCAGTGCTTGAGAGAGTGGCACTGGTAAAAACATCATTGTCAATGTTCACAAATTCCTCTGGTTCAATGTTCAGCTCTTGATATAACCTAGCAAGTAATGGCTCCACTGAAATATCAGCAACATTACCCTCACTTCTGTGATGGTGCGGAGTTCTCATTTACTGGGACATCTACTGCAGGTAAGAAGCCAGCTTGTCTAAAGCAGTTTGCAATTGTTGCAGGCAAAACTCTGTCCCATGCAGTTTTTAACATTAAAATAGCATCAAGGAGGGTTATCTTGAAATCATCAGAACTGAGGTCAGCATCCATATGACCTACAAGTTTTGACAACATTGTAGATCTGTAATGAACTTTCAGGTTTTCAATGATACCTTAATCACAAGCCTGAAGTATTGATGTAGCATTAGGCGGCAGAAACAAAAGTTCTGTTGCTTTCAAATTGTTCATTCTTGTGTTGACTGAACAAATGTCAACAATTAAAAGAACTTTTCTTTGTTTACTCATCATTGAAGAATAAAATTCTTGTAGCCACTTACTGAAAAGCTCAGACGTCATCCATGACTTTGAATTGGCTCTGTAATTCACACACAATTTGTTCAGGCCTTTGAAACAACAGAATTTTGAAATTTTCCAATCACAAATAAATATTATTTTTGACTACCATCCATATTGGAACACACAACCACTGTTATTCTTTCTTTTGATTTTTTCCCATGACACTTTTCATTTTTGAAAGAAAATGTTTTATCGGTTAACATTCTTTAAAATAAGCCAGTTTCATCAGCATTAAATACATCCACATAATTATATTTAGCTTGCTGTCTTTCACTGTTGATTTGACATTTGAAAAACAACTTACTGTAGCAGTCTTTATACTTTAAAATGCTTGAATGCGTCGATCTTGGAATAGCATATTCTCATATTCTCTAGCTATATCCATTTTCTTCTTACCATTATGTTCAACCTCTTCCAATAGCTCAAACTTTTTTGTTAAAGTAGTAAGCTTTTGACTGCCAGCCGCCATTGTTGATATGTAAGGAGATATCATAGGTACAAGATTACATGTTAAATAATTCTTTCTTGAAACAATTAATTTATTTGGATTTTTTTGGTGATCATGAACAGTTTGACTTAAACAACACGTATATAGTCAGTATTCATTTTTAGATACAATTAATCCAAATATTCGAGTTAACAGAATTTGACTTAACAAGACTTTTAATGCAATGATAAAGAAGGAAAATGGTAGGGACTAAGCTGATCATGTGGACTTAAGCAAAGTTCGTCTTATCGGAGTTCAACTTAAGTGGTTATGTTACTAAACCGACATTATTGCACTCCGGACAGACCCATAGGTGCTCAACTCCTCCAACAGATATCGAAGAGTATGCATACTGATGGTTCCCGTGGCTTGCTGGTTAAACACACTCCTCACTCTGCCCCTCAGACATCCAGTTCTACTTGTACAACGGGTAACTCCAAACTTCCTAAATCGCTGGATCGATTCAACATCTATTTTAGTGTCCTCATCCAACAGACAGTCGCAAGGAGACCGAAGAACATCCCCCTTATTCATCCTCAACTCTCCAACAATCGATGTTGGACTTAAGTGGACTCAATTGTATATTTTTCTTGAAGACATCTTTATACTGAAGTAGATGGTGGCCCCAAGATCTCCTACCCAGCTGTAGTTTCCTATAGAGATCTTTTGGCATTCTACCATCCTCCGAATGGGCGCCATCCTTCTCAGTCTGTGAAGATTGAGCTTGGAAAATATTGTTGTAATATTTGTTCTTTTCAATATCTCCTCATTGTTTCATAAAGAACATCAATTACTGCTTGTCAATTGATTGGGCCATCATCCTTGCACTTTGGTGAGTAACCATGTGTGCTCCAATTTCTTTCTCACACAGGAAGATCTCAGCGGCAGGACACAAACTCTGTAGAACTGACGAGGTTCCCCAATGTCATTTTGAAGATGGTGAAAATATTTGTAGAAATTTTATTTTTAATCTTTCTAATGAACTTTGCCAGGATGTGGCTTTCCAGCCTGTTTCTGATTATTACTTTCATGTTACTGTGCTAGTTAAGACTCAATGAATATGCTTCAACTGATTGAATCTGGAAGTATGCATGTGGAATGGGTGGAAAGCATTCGGAAATCACATCTCAAGAAAATGACGTGGCTGTACACACCTGGACATGCTGGAGTGCAGGGTAACGAGCGTGCAGACTTTCTTGCAAACAATGCCCTGACTCAAACGGGCAGAAGTATGGACAGAGCCGATATCATCAATGCAGTACGCTCTCATTTATGTGACATGAGCACGTCTCAGACACTGGAACGAGTTTGAGAATTAGGCGTTAAGTGTGGACATGCCAGACAGTGTCGTCTTCATGGTAGAGAGAGAAGATATAGTAATCAACTTCTCATGGGTACGGTGAGCAAATGGACTTTAGAATGGCTGCTGCAGCGGAGGACAGAGCATGCATGGGAATGCCCAATGTGCCATGACGTCGATCGCATAACATAACATAACATAACATAACTTTCATGTTCTTGTGTTGTTACTTTCTATTTATTCATCAGCATGAGCATACAATAAACAAAGTAATAATGATTGTAGCCAATAAACAAGATTTGAAAGGAGCTCTATCTGCACAGGAAATTGAGGATAGATTGTTAGAGAGATCACTGGCCAGTAGGCAGCACAGTAAGTATTTCACTCTTGATACAAGAGAAGACTGCAGTAAAACTAAAACTGGCACAGTAAGTATTTCACTATTGATACAGGAGAAGACTGCAGTAAAACTAAAACTGGCACAGTAAGTATTTCACTATTGATACAAGAGAAGACTGCAGTAAAACTAAAACTAGCACAGTAAGTATTTCACTATTGATACAAGAGAAGAATGCAGTAAAACTAAAACTGGCACAGTAAGTATTTCACTATTGATACAGGAGAAGACTGCAGTAAAACTAAAACTAGCCGTTGTTGTATCTGACTCTCAGTCGATGCTTCACAAGATCCAGAAGGGCAGGTTTCGGTATGAGTGGATGTCATCTATAGAAGTTTCTAACCTCCAGCGGCTTACGTGGATATATTGTCCTGTGCATGCGGGTGTTTACGGTAATGAGAGAGCGGAAAAGCTTGCATCAACAGCATCAATTGTTGGGGAGTTGAAGATGGATAAGGGGATGTTCTTTGGTCTCTTCGCAACTGTCTGTTGGATGATGACACTAAAATCGATGTTGAATCTATCAAGCGATTTAGGCAGTTTGGAGTTACCTGTTGTACAAGTAGAACTGGATGCCTGAGAGGCAGAGTGAGAGGTGTGTTTAATCAGCGAGCCATGGGAACCATCAGTATGCATGCTCTTCAATATCTGTTGCGGGAGACTGAGCACCTATGGGTCTGCCCGGATGGTGTAATACCGAGTAGTGTTAGTGGGACTTGACTTTGTAAATGATCTTGCCTTGCTCTGACACAAACTTCAAGACCTGCCGCTAAATATAGATGCTCTTGCAGAAATGCGCAGCAGGTCAGTCTATCTCTCTCACGATCACCGCTTAGACTGATGTACCAGACCTCATAAATTCTGCTGTTGTTTTTAGGTACTCCGTCCCTCCGTACAGCTTCTCATTTAATTCGATATTTTCCTGCCAGGTTTTGTTTCTCACGCCAGCTAGCAGTGCGCAGTCTTGCAGTAGGTGCTCTGCCGTCATGTCCGCCTGCTCGCACTGGCACAGGCTAGTTGTGCCAATTTTAAATTTGTTGTATGTGTGGTACCGGTCTGTTATGGCCGGTACGGAGGCAGAAAATGACAACTTGGTTGCTACTTGACAGACAATAGTACCCATCTTTGGTGCTGTATTGAGGGTGGTCTTGCGACCACTTATCTCTATATCACCATCTGATGGTTGATTTAGCCAGGTCAGTCTTAAAATTACCCAAGAGAAGAAAACCACACTGCAAAGCAACAATATACAAGAAGACCCGATATTGATGAAAGAAAGGGTTGTAGAAGATGTTGGTGAATTTGTCTACCGTAGCATTAAGAGCAGTCAATCAGGATTTACAGATGAGGACATTAACGCCAGGATTATAAAAGTGCATCAAGCCTCTGCTCTCCTACCCACAGCTTAGAAATCTACTGCCATCTCCATTAAAACAAAACTCAGCATATTCAGCTCAAATGTTTAATCTGTCTTGTATGGCTTGGAAACATGGCAAATCACCAAGCTAAATACAGATACTACTGCTGCCTTGTAGTTTGATTGGGAACTATCAAAGTCTAGCGGAGCAAACCGTACAAAAAACTGGACGGCAAGAAAACCAAGTAGTCCAGAAAAAGACAGGTTTTCTTGGCAGATGACGCTCAACAACCTGGGAGGGTAGGTTGTCTGTCGCTACCCTAAAAGAAAATAGCAACTTGCTACCTTTCAGGTATGTTGGGGACAGCCAAAGGCCGATGGAGAACAAACCCAGTAAACGCTAGTTGAAATCGAACACATCGCTGAAGGATAAGCACCAGAGCTCCAAATGGTACTGAAGGTTGTGAACACACACCCGTTCTTGGTGTTAGGCTGTTTATTTATCACAATTAGAATGATAAAAATGGTATTAAAAGAACGACCGTGAGAGAGAGAAATACAGATATGGTTCAGTCCTTTGTCATAAAGTGTAATTGATGGATTTTACAGACTGAGATGGTATGACAGTGTGTCAAACACAGACCTGTGGGTAAGAACAGGACAGGAACCCATGATGACCCAGATCAGGATGAAAAAATGAGTAGAGTATTAAAAGACAAATACTTGAGTGGAACCCATAAGGGAAACAGAAATGTGGATATCCTAACTGGAGCTAGAGACGGAGTCTTCTTGGGGAACTCAAGCATGCTGGACAGTCCTGTGAAGCTATAAGGGAAACAGAAATGTGGATATCCTAACTGGAGCTAGAGACGGAGTCTTCTTGGGGAACTCAAGCATGCTGGACAGTCCTATGAAGCTATAAGGGAAACAGAAATGTGGATATCCTAACTGGAGCTTGAGACAGAGTCTTCTTGGGGAACTCAAGCATGCTGGACAGTCCTGTGAAGCTATAAGGGAAACAGAAATGTGAATATCCTAACTGGAGCTAGAGACAGAGTCTTCTTGAGGAACTGAAGCCTGCTGGACAAGCCTGTGAAGCCATAAATCAAATGGCATGAGACCAGGAAAAGTGGAAGAAAACTGTTGAGGCCATATGCTCCACTAAGAGCAGAGTTGAAAAAGAAAATAAAGTTGGTGATGAGTACCTACCTCTGTCTTATTTCAAGGTCATAAATGTAATCTTTTCTCCTTTGTCAACAAATATGGTTATGCCAACTATATGAATTACGACCCTCTCACTATAGGCGGCAAATGCATACCAGAGCTTAGATATGCAGACGATACAGTATTATTATCCACCAGCAAAGAAGGTTTGGAAAACCTAATCATGACGACCAAGAAACATAGTGAAGACCAACATCTATATTTGAATACACAAAAACAAAAATCATGTCAAACTGACAAAGCAAAAGGCTCACCTAACATCCAAGTAAACAATGAAGAACTCCAATGTGTAGAGAGCTACGAATATCTGGGCTCAATAATTAACAATAACGGTGACTGCTCCAAAGAGATCTCAAGAAGATTGGCAATAGCGATCCAGAAGTTAACCACAATGAAGAACATGTGGCAAAGCACCAGCAAAATATTAAAATTAAAAATATTGAGATCATGCATTTTCCCAGTTGTTACTTATGGTTGTGAATCATGGACTATTACACAAAAATTAAGAACGAAAATCCAGTCCTTCAAAACTAAATGCTGCAGAAAGATCCTACGAATACCATGGACAGAAAAGAGAAAGAACACTGATGTCCTGAAAGAACTATATGTTAAAGAGAATTGGCTGATAAACAACATACTATACAGAAAAATTACATACTTTGGTCACAACAAGCGTCACGATGGCCTGGAAAGAACAATACTAGAGGGCAGGGTCCCAGGATGCAGAGGCAGACCAAGAAGAAGATGGCTACAAGATATTAAAGAAACCATGAACATGACCATCGAAGTGGGTGAACTGGCAAGAGACAGAGTGAATTTCAGATGTGCTGCAAAGAGAGCAACGTCCTATAAAGGATACGCACCTTGATGATGAAAATTTTAATGGAAATATAAATTTGATTAGACTTAATGTATTTAAAGGTGGAAAGTGAGTCACTATAGTATAGTGATTTGTAAACGTGTGGACGCAGAATAAATTCCACAACAGAAGGCCATTTTTTCATATAAAATATGTATTGACTTGCATGGTGATTTGTAGAAAAATAATTGTGCAGCTTTGATACTAAATGGTGTAGATATATTTATTTTCTGATTGCATAAAAATATCTTTTCCCGTTCATTTTATTTTGAAGTGAAGACAAAACTTTTAGCCTTCCTTATATATAACAGAAGACCAAAGATGAGTTTCCACTGGAAATATAAGAAAGCTGAGTGGACTTCATCTTTCTTCTAAAGCGATCTCTGCTCATGTGCTTAGTTTCTGTGGACCACAAACAGGACAGTCAGCTTTAGGTCTGTCATGTTTATCCAAAGCTTAGTTTTTAGGTCAATTGGGTGTGGCCACATGTTGCTTCTCAGCTCACACAGGAGAGGCCAGTCTTGTAGAACATGCTCATGTGTCTGTTCCACCTGCTGACACTGGCAGAGAGCTTTTTGAATTATTCCTAGTCTGTGTTTGTTGAGTCTGCAGTGTCTGGTACATAGGCGAAATATAATGACCTGATCTGTTCTGCTTAGGTCCTTGAGGAAGTCTTTTTCATAATCATATCCAGCGTTTGTCTTCCAGTCTACTGCAGATTTTCTCTGTATGAGGGTTTTGACCTCTTGAAAAGACAGGGGTTGGTAAATTTGCTCTTTGGCACTGATCTCCTTAGCTAAAGGCATCAGCACTTTCAGTGCCTGCAATGCCGCAGTGAGATGGAATCCACTGCAGGTCAATTTTTGCCGGAAAGGTGGGCATGTTTATTTTTAGGTTCCGTACTGTGCTGTCAGTGGATTTAGCCTCCAGGGCTTGTATAGCTGACAGTGAGTCTGTAGGAAATACCACCTTGCCTGTAGGTGCTTGCAGTTTATGCATGTGTTGTGCTGCCATCAGAAGGGCTAAGAGTTCTGCTTTGTGACCAACAAATTCGCAATATTCACAAACACTTACAGTGGAAACATTAACACACACACACACACTAAACGAAGGTAAAGAAGCAGATAGAGGAGATAACTAAGACAATCATAAGGAAACAATAACAGAATCTATACCCAGGGAAGCAAGAAGCAGATAGAGGAGATAACTAAGACAATCATAAGGAAACAATAACAGAATCTATACCCAGGGAAGCAAAAAGCAGATAGAGGAGGTAACTAAGACAATCATAAGGAAACAGAATCTATACCCAGGGAAGCAAGAAGCAGATAGAGGAGATAACTGACAATCATAAGGAAACAGAATCTATACCCAGGGAAGCAAGAAGCAGATAGAGGAGGTAACTGACAATCATAAGGAAACAATAATAGAATCTATACCCAGGGAAGCAAGAAGCAGATAGAGGAGGTAACTAAGACAATCATAAGGAAACAGTAACAGAATCTATACCCAGGGAAGCAAGAAAAGCCTGCAAGCCATACTGGATGGAAGAGATACATAGGCTGGAAGAACTGAGCATCACCAGAGAACTAGTAGAAACAGAAAAAAACAAAGAGTAGCATATACTTCAAAGTCTCTGCTAAATATAGGAAAGATGTCAAGAAATCAGCAAAAGGTCAAGAAGTCAACAAGAGGTCAAGAAATCAGCAAGAGGTCAAGAAGACAGCAAGAAATCAGCAAAAGGTCAAGAAGTCAGCAAGATGTCAAGAAATCAGCAAGAGGTGAAGAAGACAGCAAGAAGTCAGCAAAAGGTCAAGAAGTCAGCAAGAGGTCAAGAAATCAGCAAGAGGTCAGCAAAAGGTCAAGAAGTTAGCAAGAGGTCAAGAAATCAGCAAAAGGTCCAGAAGTCAGCAAGAGGTCCAGAAATAAACAAAGCTGAGATGGAAACAAAAATTGAGGTCTTAATCTGGATAGAGATGGAAAAAAGTCTTTGAAAACTTGCAAAGAACTTATCTTATGATAACTGCAACCAGCCACTAATAACAACAGAATACAACTAGAAAACTTGCAAAGAACTTCTGATAACAGCAACCAGCCACTAATAACAAGAATACAACTAGAAAATGTATTCAAACGGGGAAAATATGCAAGAATTGGTCAAATAAACATAACAAAACAAGGACATTTATGAAAGACTGTTTCTTTTAGATAGTCATTGTTCTTGTCCATGTTTGATAACTGGACAATTAACTGGATAAGTGGACAATTTATGATAATTGGACTTGATTGCTTGATATTTTTCTCCCATATACTAAAAGCATCTCTTACCTTTTGTATTGTTATTTTGATATCCTTTTCTGTTCCTTCATTGTTATCTATGTTGCTGCCAAGATTTATACTTGACATAAGTATCTGATATTGTTTTTTCATTTTCTCACAGCCATGTTTGTTACGCCTTGCAGTGCCTTGGATAAAAAACAAGTTAATGAGACTTTTTCTTTTTTCGCTCATCAAATATGTCTCAATGAGAAAGGGAAAGCTAAATCTGGTTTGATAACTGTGAAGGAGCAGCAAGAATATTGGAACCAAATCCACAAAGCTGACACTGAGACAACCTTCAAGTTAATATTGCACAACTCTATTCAATATTTCAAGTCGTATTTTGAATAGACCTACTTTTTGAAATCATTCTTCTCCTTCTAATGTTATGTGTCTGATCTGACGTCCATGTGATCTTTTTGAAGTCAGTATTCTTTAATTTTACCAAGCCTCTAATTCTGGGGTTTGATCAAGAGTCAGTTTTCTACTTCTCTTCTTTGCTTTCGTTTTTACGACCAATTTTAATCACTCTTTGTGATATGTTTGATCTTTGCCAAGAATGTGTATACGTTGCCCATTGGTTTGGTAGGCCCTAAACGCATAGACTTCTACACGTTTAGGACATGTGCATCCGATTTCAGCCAAACCTCCTTAGTTGCCTCTTACGACATGCGTGGCAGGTAACGGTGGTTCTATTCTTTACACCCCAAATTTGGGACCGGGTAATCTTTTCTACTTCTAAGATTATATCTACTTCGAATGCTCCATATCGACCACTTGTTCACCAATCTGTGTGATTTGTATGTGATCTGAGCCTAAGAGTGATTGTTATTGGTTACTAAACTGACGTCATTGCACTCCGGGCAGACCCATAGGTGCTCAGTCTCCCCAACAGATATCAAAGAGTATGCATACTGATGGTTCCTGTGACTCGCTGATTAAACACACCTCTCACTCTGCCTTTCGGGCATCCAGTTTGACTTGTACAACGGGTAACTTCAAACTGCCTAAATCGCTTGATCGATTCAACATCTTATTAACATTTTTCAAGTACTTTTCAATTAGTTTTATAATTTGCTAGCTATAGTTCATATAAACTAAGTTAATCTTGAATCTATAAATAGTAGGTGCATAACGGGCACAATGTACAATCGCTCTTAGGCTCAGATCACATACAAATCACAGAGAGTGCTTAACAAGTGGTCGATATGGAACGTTCAAAGAAGATGTTATATTGCATTCATAATTTGGATAGTGTATCTTCTTTCTTTTGTCGTCCCGCTGTTACCAGATTGTTGCCCAGTGTCAGTTTTTGTCTTGTGCTGCTCTAGTGGCTTGGGTAATAGTTATTTTTGCTTTTTGACTGGATTCTGTTATGCCATCTAACCATTTTATTTGTGGTGTTTCTCTTGCCTTCTTTCCTGATGTTCTGTTGTCGATGACTCTGTATGCAGAGGAGTTTGGTTGCATTCTTATTAAGTAGCGAACCACTTCATTCTTTTGCTTCTCGATGTAATTCAAGCAAGATTCTGTGCCAACTTTCTTTCTTATGCTGATGTTGGTGACTGTCTTTTCTGGTGTTGTTGGTAACTTTTCTTAGGTCTCACATTTTACATGTAGTTATTTTTTGCACCTGTCCTTTTCTCATTCCTCATGTTTGGCTCTAACAAAAAGTATATATGAAAATGCTATTGATCATCTGTTGTTTAGTTGTCAGTGAGATTTTTGGCTACCTTAACAATCGGGGTTAGCTGGTAGGTTACAACATTTGCTTTTTTGCACTCTACCTCTCTGTCTAGTCTTCCATCGTCTGTGAATATGCTTCCTAAGTATTTGAATTCTTTCACTTGGTTGATTGTAGTGTCATTGACATGGATATTTAGTTTATTATGTTTTTCTATATTCATTATTTTAGTGTTATTGATTTTCATGTCATGATTTATACAATTTTGATTCAAGATGTCAATATGTTATTGTAGGTATTGTTCATCTTGTCTATATTCAGATGGTATATATCACTCATAAGTCAGATGTTGTATTGCATTCATAAGTCACATTTGTAAAAGCACAAAACTTATTGTATAAAGTATTTGTATATATTATGTCAATAAAATCGAGATAAGTACTTGACTAAGTCAAATCATTTGTTTGTTCTGAACCCATAGGGAAGAAGTTTTTGTCTTTTTTTTCTATTTTCTTTCTGTTACTTCAATCTCGATACTATTTACTAATCATAAATTTCTCACTTCTGTTGTATCCTTTGCTTGATAAAGGCCTTTTGGTTGAAAAGTTGCTGTGTATTGCTTTTGTAAAACTACAGTACTTTGTTGTTACGTGTTTCACCATTGCTACATAGTTTTACTGCAGTCTTCCTTATATCGATATATTTACTAATCATAAAACTGAAATTATGACTTCAATCTCAATACTATTTACTAATCTTGCCACTTATGAAAATACAGCATTCAAAAAATGTGAAATGTATTCTTGAAATAAACTTTGCTTGTTATTAGTCTATAATTTTTCATATAGTGAGCATCTGTAGCTTAGGTGGTAGTCAGCTCAATCACAGCCCAAGTGTATCTGGTTCAAACTCTGCAGTGGGCAAGTTTCAAAGCAAATTGGTTTCCTTGGATTTTTGCAAACTGTAAAATTAGACCTCACCTTTCAGAAAGCAGTGGCAAACTACTGAACATATAAGTCATGCCTAGAAAAATGGACGACTCGTTTACTGTTGTTGATGCCTATGACCAGTAAAGGATATGTCACAATTTTCATTTTTGAAGTCTTTTATAGACAACATTGATAACAATAAGTAAACAAAGAGAAATCAAACTAGCAAATTAATTTTAATATGTTGAACATATTACATTGACAAAACGTATGCATAATTAAGAACATGCGTACACAATATTCTGCTTTGGTAACCTTAATCGTGGAGTTTGACAATGTCATTTCTGGTTTCTTGTGGCTCTGTTTTAAAATGGATCTGCTTTACATTTGCAGAGAACACATCCATCACTGTCAACCTCGTTTCCGTTGGGGCAGTAGATCATACACATTAGACCAGAGCAGGCACGACGTTCAAGTGATGGATCTGCTTTACATTTGCAGAGAACACATCCATCACTGTCAACCTCGTTTCCGTTGGGGCAGTAGATCATACACAATATACCAGAGCAGGCACGACGTTCAAGTGATCGGCTACCATCTTCATTTACATTCACTTCAACAACACCAGCAGCAACTGAAACAACAGATGTTCTTTTAGACATTTTCATCTCTTCATAGACAAATATTATATGATATTTAATTTCATAACGTGAGGTATATTGGGGAATACCGCATTAGACCATTATTTTCATTGAACCTTGTGCTTTCATTAAACTATGTAGTCAACATCATTCCAGCCACCTTGACTTCGGTACCTTTTTTTTCGAACGCTCCATATCAACCACCCTGTGTGATTTGTATGAGATCTGAGACTAAGAGTGATTGTACCTTGTGCCAGTTATGCGCCTACAAGTAGGCCAGCACATCCGATTTCTGCGATGCTTTTATTTACTAGGTAGCTTCCCTAGGTCCTACATCAGTCGCCTCTTACGACATGCCTTGCAGGTCGCAGTGGTACTATTATTTGCTTCTCTTGTGGGCCCCGGCACCACACATCGTTCTGGTACTAAATTGAGGCTGGGTCAACCTGATATGGTCTGGATTACATCAGATTACAACACTAATTAAATGAATCAATATCCTTTACAGGATTTAGCCACCAACCCCAGTTAATGAGCTGTTTATTTTTTACAGGACTTAGCCACCAACCCCAGTTAATGAGTTGTTTATTTTTTACAGGACTTAGCCACCAACCCCAGTTAATGAGTTGTTTATTTTTTACAGGACTTAGCCACCAACCCCAGTTAATGAGTTGTTTATTTTTTACAGGATTTAGCCACCAACCCCAGTTAATGAGCTGTTTATTTTTTACAGGACTCAGCCACCAACCCCAGTTAATGAGATGTTTATTTTTTACAGGACTCGGCCACCAACCCCAGTTAATGAGATGTTTATTTTTTACAGGACTCGGCCACCAACCCCAGTTAATGAGCTGTTTATTTTTTACAGGATTTAGCCACCAACCCCAGTTAATAAGATGTTTATTTTTTACAGGACTCAGCCACCAACCCCAGTTAATGAGTTGTTTATTTTTTACAGGATTTAGCCACCAACCCCAGTTAATGAGTCGTTATTTTTACAGGACTTAGCCACCAACCCCAGTTAATGAGTCGTTTATTTTTTACAGGACTCAGCCACCAACCCCAGTTAATGAGATGTTTATTTTTTACGGGACTTAGCCACCAACCCCAGTTAATGAGCTGTTTATTTTTTACAGGACTTAGCCACCAACCCCAGTTAATGAGTTGTTTATTTTTTACAGGACTTAGCCACCAACCCCAGTTAATGAGTTGTTTATTTTTTACAGGACTTAGCCACCAACCCCAGTTAATGAGATGTTTATTTTTTACAGGACTCAGCCACCAACCGCGCAAGACAAAAACAGAAAACCACGACACTGGGCAACAACCCGTAGCAGTGTGACGACAAAAGAAGAAGAAGAAGAAGCCACCAACCCCAGTTAATGAGATGTTTATTTTTTACAGGACTCAGCCACCAACCCCAGTTAATGAGATGTTTATTTTTTACAGGACTCAGCCACCAACCCCAGTTAATGAGATGTTTATTTTTTACAGGACTCAGCCACCAACCCCAGTTAATGAGATGTTTATTATTTAGGCACTACTTTTAGTTTAGTAGTTTGCCATTGCTTTCTGAACAGTGAGGTCTATTTTTACAGTTCTTAAAAATCCATGGGAACACATTTTCTTTCAAACTTCCTACCGCAGAGTTTGAACCAGGTACTCTTGAATGTGATCAAGTTCACTACCGCTAAGTCACAGACGACCACAGACGACCACAGACGGCCACAGACGACCACAGACGGCCACAGACGACCACAGACCACTAATGGCTTCATATAATCATATAATGTTTGATTTATTTTTAAAATGCATAGAATTCTTCAGATCTTCAACCTAGTGATGAATGATTTTCTTCATGGCTTCCTTTCAGAACAGAGCAAATTTACTCAAGAAAGTAGCGATGTCAACGAAAACATGTAAGTAGTATTTGTGCAAACAAATACCAACACATGATTTCCTTTCAGAAATATTTGAAACCAATCATGCGTTGAAAATCAACGGCATGGTCACGTTTCCTGAAGAGCTACGATGTCTGCTCTATACACAAGAATTTCAAGATGAGCCCGCTCTGATTATTAACACTCGCGCAATTCCAGTACAGAATGCGAATATTATTTATGCCCAAAATAAACATATTTAAGACGCGTTCGTCGTGTGCTTGCTCGTCACTCTTGCCTTGGTCACAGCCACCTTTAGATTCCGGTGACTATGTAGTGGTTTACTCCCTCCGTTTATTGTTAAATTTGCTCCAGCCTTGGTCCACCATGTTGTGAGCAAGCAAACCAAAACAAACCGTCACCACACACGCCGATGTCAAACACTTGAGGAAAACTCCAGCACAGATGCACGAATTCATCAGCACCGGCTAAGATTTTCAATGAGTGGACTTCCTATAACCACCCCCTTACACGAGATATTAGTAACGCAAAAACAATACATTGACATCCGGAAGTCGGAGTAATCTAAAGCACAGTCAACTTGAAGTTTATAGTTGGCTCTGTTTTTGTGTGGTTTTTTCCGATCCAGAAGCACTTGAGCTTTTCAGCTCTTCGGCTCGGTGCCATGGACACCGTAGCCCTTCGGTTCGGTGCCACGAACACCGTAAATCTGGGGAATCTGTGGCTTTTTCTGCCATCCCGCGGAATTGAACCGGCACACACAGAGGGATAGTCACCCGTAGTCCAAAGCGCTACGAACACGCTGGGCAGACGGACATTGGCTCTGTTTAAAGGCGTTGGATCGACTTCATTGCACCGGGTTTTACTTATATGGTTCGGTCCCTCTCCACAGAAATGGCACGCTATCTGACTAAAGTATTGCGACAAAGCATGAGCCATGCCGGTTGTCGTATGCAATCAAGGATCTCCACAAATCTCTGGTGTTTGCAATCATCTCAGATGTTGAAGCTCTTCCGTGCCATGAAGTCAGGCTATCCAAAATTGTATCTCTGTCTCATCTCCACTCGATTTGACCGGCTGTCAAATTGTGTTCTAAACCTTCCTTTCCCATCACATGCCCGAAAAATAATGACTGCCTCTTTCTTATATTGATAAGTTTTCTCTGTGTCTTGATCTCATTCAACACCGCAACATTAGTCATTTTAGCAGTCCATAGGATTCTCTCATTTTTTTTTTTTTTTCGTCCGCTTTCAACTCAGACGAAGTTCCATCTCTGAAACTGATTTTTGCGTGAAAATCTGTTTTTCCAATTTCTTACAATGGCAGCAGCGTGCACATTGTAAATTACTTTACACTGGCAGCCGTGTGCTCAATGTACTCGTAATTAGTATTCCTCGCCATACAGGCAGATTTTCTCCGACTTCAGAGGTACTCACGTTATCGTCCTGAGTAAGACCAGGGGACTCGGAACAAATGCCGGACAGTAGGTTCGAACCCGAGCTATGAGGCGTCTCACAGTTAGCAGGCCGAGCTACTATCAACTACTCTAGGCAGTCCCCTGATTCTCTCACTATTCTTCTGTAAAAATCACATCTCTGTGGCCCTCAGAGATTTTTCCATCTACTTGTTTATTGTTCATGACTCGCATCCGTATGTCAGTATTGGTTCTATGTAGAACTGAATAACTCTCATTCTGATCTCAGTTGACAGTGACTTGTTGCATCTTCTCGTTTTCTGAAACGTGCTTTGGCCTGCACTCAGAATTGTAAGAATACAGAACTTGTTTGAATAAAACAATAATTATGCCAAGATTTCATTTTAGTTATCATTGTTTTCTCTGCCAGTTATCCAAAACAATTGCAATCGGATGGCAGCCATGTCAACCATTGATTTTGTCTGTAGTAAAGTAATGCCGAAGTGAAGATATACGAAGAACTGCTTGGTTAAAAATATCTTCATATGTTCTTCTAGCGAAACACGTACAAACAAAGTACTATAGTTTTACAAAATACAGAAACAGTGAAGATAAACAGCAACGTTTCGACCAAAAGGCCTTTATCAAGCAAACGATACAACAGGAGTGACGAATTTGAAAGAACACTCTATGTTCTTCTAAAGACAATGAAATATAAAAATACAATGTGACAAAAGAAATGAAAGGAAAACTAAATATTAAGCTACATATTAAAAAGATAAACACGGAAAACGTAATATAGAAACTAGAATAAGAAAACGAAATTTCTGTACTTACCAAGGCTGAGGGTTAGAAGAGCAATAAAAACGACCAGTTTCATGTTGTTCTGTTCTTGTTGATAATATAAGTCAGTAGATGATATCTTGAAAGTTTGACAAATTCACATCTATGCCCACATTATATATATACCATGTCACCAACTAATGGGGCGCCCACGGAGATAAGAATCCTGACTTTCATGAGACACCCACGTTAGTGTTATCTATTTTCTTGACAATTGTCTGTATGCGTTTTTTTAAAAAGTAAATAATTATTTATTTTTAAAACTCAAGATAACTGGGAATCACGAACATTTACAAATCGTGGCATGGAACAGATGTTGACTCGGTCAGAATTTCTTGTATCATAATAATTAGAATTCTAACAAAACCAATTTTAACAACCAATAGTGTTGCAATAAAATAATATCGAAAATCAGACGTGTACTAAATGTTGGCGTTAAATATAGACATAAGCAAGCACAATCAAGATATGTGCAGTCAATGTGACCTTAGATTAAAGTGATTATTATGTATAAAATGATCTTCAAATGATTTCGTTCTTTGCCTTTTCCTACATAACTTTGCACGCTACGTTTTCTAAGTTCTGGCGTGAGCTGCTTAACTATCTAAATGAACATGCTTCAAGAGTAGTTTCAACTGCTGATCTGTGAGAAGAGACCGTACAGCAATCGATTGATTGATTGATAGGACCATCATGATTGCATTTCGATAAATAACCATTCGTGCTTCGATCTTCTTCTCACCACATGAAGATCTCAGTGTTAGTGCGCCAACTTTGTATTACAAGTAGCTGAGCATTACAAGGCACATAAATTTGAATATCGTCATCATCATCAAATAGCTTGTCCTGAGCGCAGAACTATGCCATAAAAACAGTCGTTCGGAAATTCTCTCTCTTATAGGTCAGATGTCCCAACTCTATAGCCGTCATGCTCAAACCATCAGTAACATCCTGAATCCATCTTCTCCGTGGTCTTCCTCTTCTCTTATGTCGGGATGCCTCCTTCTATAATGCTCTTCTTTATCCCCTTCCTGTCTCTTTATGTGTCCAAAATACATCAATTTTCTCATTCTTATTTGTGGCATCAGCCAGTTTTTTATTTTTATTTTCACTTAATTCTGGATAGACCCATTTGCTCTCCTTTCTGCCCATACGGAGGACTCTTCTATAACACTTATATTTGAATATATATATGCTGTTTTCTCCATTTTATCTTAACGTGACTATTATGATTCTTTCCGAGATGTCAATCTGTACTTAGTATTTATTTAACTTTAATTGGATCTATGATAAATCCGACGCCATGCTTGGCCATTTCTTTCTGTCCAACCCCTGAGTATGCCTATGTGTAGTATGGATTTTTTGGTGATTTTTTTGCAGCCTTGTCCCCTGATTCGTGTGTCAGTCCGAATATTGCTATTTTAGGAGCGAATGTCTGTAACTGAAAAGACTAGTACACTATTGACCTAGACATGTGGGGTCAACAAGGGCCAACCTTGTTTATAAACATGGGCGTCCACATATTAAGACAAGAGGGGAAGTCCCTCCCACCCCCAGGCAATCCCAAATTTAGGGTCTGTGGCGTAGAGGTAACGTGCTCTCGTGCCAAAGGAACAAGTTCGCTCCTCGTGGAGCCATGAGCGATATTTTTCTGTATATCCCTGATCTCAGTGTAGTCCTATCGGAGACGGACGATAAAACGTAGGTCCCGTGTTCAATTTAAGCACGTAAAAGAAGCCTTGGCATTTTAAAATCGAGAAGAGCCGGCTGGAAAGCCGTTACCCGGGAAAAAATTCATTAGAAAAAAAAAATTAAAAATGACACTCCTACAAAAATATCCACCATCTTCAAAATTACATCGGAGACCCTCGCCGGTGCTACGGAGCTCGTGCACTGCGGCTGAGATGACAAACTCTGTAACTCCGAAAACAGTCCTAGGGTTACCTGAAAAAGCCTAGCCGTGAGCAGAACTGCGCGGTTCGGATTTAAACTGACCTTCAAAACGCCAGACAACTTGACCTCATTATCCACTTGGGTGAATGTGTGTAGAGACAATGCATAGAGACACAGCAGCGCTACATCCATAAGATGGCTAGAGTCCGTTTACCCTCAGTCAAGTTCAATTTACTCAAAAAGTATCTGTTGTGTTGGTTTGAAATTTTGCATACAGTCTTATATTTACGATGACCAAAGGAATATGTCGTTGACAGGTCGAAATGCAGCTCAGATTTTGCATATCGGCGAATTTCTTTGATGTTTTGCGAAAACTTTAGCAAAGCTATGCAAAAGAACTAATTTTACAGTGATACACTTCATATAGGTTAAGGATGTCATCAAAGGCGGATCCCTATTCGTATAGTGATGGGTGCCATGTATATAATTAACATAGACATATAATTAGCATAGACATATGGAAGAATTATAAAATAGAAAATGACTGGAGTATGACAATAATATATTTCTAACCTTATTCTGTGTCGGACGAGTCCAGTAGATTGATGACTGTTCTAGGTTGAATTAAATGCAAACAATCCTTTCTCCAATATTCATCTTCTTCTTTCAAGACATGGTCCTCACATTTTATCCAGTAAGCTTTATCAACATTTGATAGCGCAGCGTGGTTTAGTATCTTGACGTCAGACAATTTGAATGTAGTATTTTCAGCTGCCACTTGTCCTTTAATTTTAGCCCACACAAGTTCTATTGGGTTTTAATGTGAATGGTACGGTGGAAGTCTCAAACACCTATGACCATGCTCCTCTATCAACTTGTCAATTTAAAATTTCTTTGACTTTTGTGTCTGCTTTACAAGGGTCAACAAACCCAAAGCGTGCACTGTTCTCTTTTCGGGGTTTAAAATAGATTGATAGTCTTCCACGATCAGCTTCTCGACTAAAATATAAGTACAGCTTCATTGCAATGCTTTGAAGTGTGCAGAATTTCACTTTCAATCCCATTCTGTAATATAGCAAGAATCAGCCAACGTTTCTGGTAAATGGTTTCTGGTAAACTCACCCACTGCCTGTATTGGTATAGACTTTACCTCTGAGCATAACCGCTCAAGTGTGACACCAGCTTCTAAACGGTAAAAAAAAACGTGCGCACGAGATAATATGTTGTTGACCACAGAAGTTTGGGTGTGAAGCTGTAAAATCTTTTAAAATGTGTCCTTTTACACTGACAAGAGTTTTATATACCCCATATAAACAAACATGGAAATAAGCTGTACAATCTACAAGAGAAAAAAATTTTTGTTTGGTCATTCATATTTCAAGTTTGTATGCAAAATGTCATCATCGTAGTTGAAATGGTTGCAGAGTTATAGATTTTTTAAAAATTTTGAAACTATTTGACTACAAGCGTTGGAGAAAGTGTAAATGCAATTGATGAGGAAACTATTTGACTACAAGCGTTGGAGAAAGTGTAAATGCAATTGATGAGGAAACTATTTGACTACAAGCGTTGGAGAAAGTGTAAATGCAATTGATGAGGAAACTATTTGACTACAAGCGTTGGAGAAAGTGTAAATGCAATTGATGAGGAAACTATTTGACTACAAGCGTTGGAGAAGTGTTAATGCGATTGACGAGGAAACTAAAGAGGAACGACTTGGAAGATCCGAGGAAAAAGGATAACAAATGTAACTGTAAAAGTGTTGAAATATTACAACTAGATTTCAGCTAAATTCCCCGTGCGAAGAACGGGTACAACTGCTATTATAGTATATATATATATATGAATGTCTCTTACCGTTTTCAGATCTAAGGGTACAAAGTCACTTCACTTCACATTTCTATTTTCTAGTGTGCAGGATGTAGGAAGGCCAATTCCGTTCATCATGTGTGGAACGTGAAGTGTGAAGCTGAACCCACAATTATCTTGTGTCCGAGTGGATAGGCAAACGTTTATACATTGCGTTAATCCGTCCAACACATATACATATACATATATATATATATCTTAAGGGTTTTTAAGCCAAAGGATTGACTTCATTGCACCGGGTTTTACCCCATATGGCTCGGTCCTCTCCGAATAAATGGCACTCCACCTGCCGAGAGTATTGCACAAAGCACGAACTATGTAGCTCCAGCAATAATCCTAGGGGTCTCGGTAAAAAACTGCACTCGTGAACAGAACGGCGCGGTATGGATTCGAACCCACGACCTTCGACTCACAAGCAAAGAGCTTTAGCTACAGAGACCCCCTTCCCTATATATATATCTATATAGATATATTCATACACATACGTTACACACATAACCGTAAGGAATACTGATTGGTGAGTTTGAACTATTCTATCATATTAGTGGCGAAGTCTTGAACTATTCTATCATATTAGGGGGGCAGTCTTGAACTATTCTATCATATTAGGGGGGCAGTCTTGAACTATTCTATCATATTAATGGCGAAGTCTTGAACTATTCTATCATATTAGTGGCGAAGTCTTGAACTATTCTATCATATTAGTGGCAGTCTTGAACTATTCTATCATATTAGTGGCGAAGTCTTGAACTATTCTATCATATTAGTGACAGTCTTGAACTATTCTATCATATTAGTGGCGAAGTCTTGAACTATTCTATCATATTAGTGGCAGCCTTGAACTATTCTATCATATTAGTGGCGAAGTCTTGAACTATTCTATCATATTAGTGGCGAAGTCTTGAACTATTCTATCATATTAGTGGCAGTCTTGAACTATTCTATGATATTAGTGGCGAAGTCTTGAACTATTCTATCATATTAGTGGCAGCCTTGAACTATTCTATCATATTAGTGGCGAAGTCTTGAACTATTCTATCATATTAGTGGCAGTCTTGAACTATTCTATGATATTAGTGGCGAAGTCTTGAACTATTCTATCATATTAGTGGCAGCCTTGAACTATTCTATCATATTAGTGGCAGTCTTGAACTATTCTATCATATTAGTGGGGCAGTCTTGAACTATTCTATCATATTAGTGGCAGCCTTGAACTATTCTATCATATTAGTGGCGAAGTCTTGAACTATTCTATCATATTAGTGACAGTCTTGAACTATTCTATCATATTAGTGGCGAAGTCTTGAACTATTCTATCATATTAGTGGCAGCCTTGAACTATTCTATCATATTAGTGGCGAAGTCTTGAACTATTCTATCATATTAGTGGCAGCCTTGAACTATTCTATCATATTAGTGGCGAAGTCTTGAACTATTCTATCATATTAGTGGCGAAGTCTTGAACTATTCTATCATATTAGTGGCAGTCTTGAACTATTCTATGATATTAGTGGCGAAGTCTTGAACTATTCTATCATATTAGTGGCAGCCTTGAACTATTCTATCATATTAGTGGCGAAGTCTTGAACTATTCTATCATATTAGTGGCAGTCTTGAACTATTCTATGATATTAGTGGCGAAGTCTTGAACTATTCTATCATATTAGTGGCAGCCTTGAACTATTCTATCATATTAGTGGCAGTCTTGAACTATTCTATCATATTAGTGGGGCAGTCTTGAACTATTCTATCATATTAGTGGCAGCCTTGAACTATTCTATCATATTAGTGGCGAAGT
Organism: Arion vulgaris; assembly: GCA_020796225.1. Taxonomy (NCBI): domain Eukaryota; kingdom Metazoa; phylum Mollusca; class Gastropoda; order Stylommatophora; family Arionidae; genus Arion; species Arion vulgaris. The sequence continues at coordinate 38,288,865 of CM036770.1, forward strand.
CTTGAACTATTCTATCATATTAGTGACAGTCTTGAACTATTCTATCATATTAGTGGCGAAGTCTTGAACTATTCTATCATATTAGTGGCAGCCTTGAACTATTCTATCATATTAGTGGCGAAGTCTTGAACTATTCCTTCATATTAGTGGCGAAGTCTTGAACTATTCTATCATTATAGTGGCGAAGTCTTGAACTATTCTATCATATTAGTGGGGCAGTCTTGAACTATTCTATCATATTAGTGGCAGCCTTGAACTATTCTATCATATTAGTGGCGAAGTCTTGAACTATTCTATCATATTAGTGGCGAAGTCTTGAACTATTCTATCATATTAGTGGCGAAGTCTTGAACTATTCTATCATATTAGTGGCGAAGTCTTGAACTATTCTATCATATTAGTGGCGAAGTCTTGAACTATTCTATCATATTAGTGGCAGCCTTGAACTATTCTATCATATTAGTGGGGCAGCCTTGAACTATTGTATCATATTAGGGGGGCAGTCTTGAACTATTCTATCATATTAGTGGGGCGGCCTTGAACTATTCTATCATATTAGTGACAGTCTTGAACTATTCTATCATATTAGTGACAGTCTTGAACTATTCTATCATATTAGTGGCGAAGTCTTGAACTATTCTATCATATTAGTGGCAGTCTTGAACTATTCTATCATATTAGTGACAGTCTTGAACTATTCTATCATATTAGTGGCAGTCTTGAACTATTCTATCATATTAGTGGGGCAGTCTTGAACCATTCTATCATATTAGGGGGGCAGTCTTGAACTATTCTATCATATTAGTGGGGCAGCCTTGAACTATTCTATCATATTAGTGGCGAAGTCTTGAACTATTCTATCATATTAGTGGCAGCCTTGAACTATTATATCATATTAGTGACAGTCTTGAACTATTCTATCATATTAGTGACAGTCTTGAACTATTCTATCATATTAGTGGCGAAGTCTTGAACTATTCTATCATATTAGTGGCAGTCTTGAACTATTCTATCATATTAGTGACAGTCTTGAACTATTCTATCATATTAGTGGGGCAGTCTTGAACTATTCTATCATATTAGTGGCAGTCTTGAACTATTCTATCATATTAGTGGGGCAGTCTTGAACTATTCTATCATATTAGTGGCAGCCTTGAACTATTCTATCATATTAGTGATAGTCTTGAACTATTCTATCATATTAGTGGGGCAGTCTTGAACTATTCTATCATATTAGTGGGGCAGTCTTGAACTATTCTATCATATTAGTGGCGCAGTCTTGAACTATTCTATCATATTAGTGGCGCAGTCTTGAACTATTCTATCATATTAGTGGGGCAGTCTTGAACTATTCTATCATATTAGTGGGGCAGTCTTGAACTATTCTATCATATTAGTGGCAGTCTTGAACTATTCTATCATATTAGTGGGGCAGTCTTGAACTATTCTATCATATTAGCGGCGCAGTCTTGAACTATTCTATCATATTAGTGGGGCAGTCTTGAACCATTCTATCATATTAGGGGGGCAGTCTTGAACTATTCTATCATATTAGTGGCAGCCTTGAACTATTCTATCATATTAGTGACAGTCTTGAACTATTCTATCCTATTAGTGGGGCAGTCTTGAACTATTCTATCATATTAGTGGGGCAGTCTTGAACTATTCTATCATATTAGTGGGGCAGTCTTGAACTATTCTATCATATTAGTGGCGAAGTCGAACTATTCTATCATATTAGTGGGGCAGTCTTGAACTATTCTATCATATTAGTGGCGCAGTCTTGAACTATTCTATCATATTAGTGGGGCAGTCTTGAACCATTCTATCATATTAGGGGGGCAGTCTTGAACTATTCTATCATATTAGTGGGGCAGTCTTGAACTATTCTATCATATTAGTGGCGCAGTCTTGAACTATTCTATCATATTAGTGGCGCAGTCTTGAACTATTCTATCATATTAGTGGGGCAGTCTTGAACTATTCTATCATATTAGTGGGGCAGTCTTGAACTATTCTATCATATTAGTGGCAGTCTTGAACTATTCTATCATATTAGTGGGGCAGTCTTGAACTATTCTATCATATTAGTGGCAGCCTTGAACTATTCTATCATATTAGTGACAGTCTTGAACTATTCTATCATATTAGTGGGGCAGTCTTGAACTATTCTATCATATTAGTGGCGCAGTCTTGAACTATTCTATCATATTAGTGGGGCAGTCTTGAACTATTCTATCATATTAGTGGGGCAGTCTTGAACTATTCTATCATATTAGTGGCAGTCTTGAACTATTCTAGCATATTAGTGACAGTCTTGAACTATTCTATCATATTAGTGGCGAAGTCTTGAACTATTCTATCATATTAGTGGCAGCCTTGAACTATTCTATCATATTAGTGGGGCAGTCTTTAACTATTCTATCATATTAGTGGCAGCCTTGAACTATTCTATCATATTAGTGGCAGTCTTTAACTATTCTATCATATTAGTGGCAGTCTTGAACTATTCTATCATATTAGTGGCGAAGTCTTGAACTATTCTATCATATTAGTGGCGAAGTCTTGAACTATTCTATCATATTAGTGGGGCAGCCTTGAACTATTCTATCATATTAGTGGCAGTCTTGAACTATTCTATCATATTAGTGACAGTCTTGAACTATTCTATCATATTAGTGGCAGTCTTGAACTATTCTATCATATTAGTGGCAGTCTTGAACTATTCTATCATATTAGTGGGGCAGTCTTGAACTATTCTATCATATTAGTGGGGCAGTCTTGAACTATTCTATCATATTAGTGGCGAAGTCTTGAACTATTCTATCATATTAGTGGGGCAGTCTTGAACTATTCTATCATATTAATGGCAGCCTTGAACTATTCTATCATATTAGTGGCAGTCTTGAACTATTCTATCATATTAGTGATAGTCTTGAACTATTCTATCATATTAGTGGGGCAGTCTTGAACTATTCTATCATATTAGTGGCAGCCTTGAACTATTCTATCATATTAGTGGCAGCCTTGAACTATTCTATCATATTAGTGATAGTCTTGAACTATTCTATCATATTAGTGGGGCAGTCTTGAACTATTCTATCATATTAGTGGGGCAGTCTTGAACTATTCTATCATATTAGTGGCAGTCTTGAAGTATATGTTCTGAAGTCTGGCATGCCTATCAACACGTACACCTGGCTGAATCGCCAATCTTGGCTATTGTACACATGTGGTTACGAAGACGATTGTGTTGTTCCGAGTCGCCATCAAATGATAAATTGTTTGAACATGTATGTAGTTTAGTAGTCGTCATGTGCTATTATTTGTGGCTTGAGATTTGTTATGCTTCATGTTCTTCTTCTGCTGATATGTAACTAGTACATTAAGCTGTTTATCTATATTACCTTTCTTATCTAGTTCATCAACTGTCTGGTTTCATGGTATACTACAGTGAGACGGTATCCACTGTCACCGTAATTGATTAATTGATTGATATGCCATTGATCATTGCACTTCGGTGGGTAACCATGTGTGCTCCGATATTTTTCTTACACAGGATGATCTCAGCGACATTTCACGAACTCTGTAGCACCGGCGTCGGTCCCCGATGTAATATAGTTAGTTAGTTTGTTTGTTCCTTTCGTGCCAAAGGCGGCACATAGAACAGAGGTTTTAGATCTTCATGTGATGCGGTTCGTTGCTAGCAGTTGGAGATCTTGTATGGTTTTACATCCCAATAGTTTACTTTCTTGTTGGATGGTTCTTCGAAGAGTGGTCTTAGGTCTTCCACGTTTTCTTTTCCCAACTGGTGACCACATAAGGACTTGTCGATTTAGTCTCTTTTCGTCTGATCTAAGAACATGACCTAAATATTTCCACCTTCGTTTCTTATAATATTTGATACGGGTTGTTGGTGTGTTCTATCTCTCACTGTGTTGTTAGAAACGAAATCACTCCATTTTACTTTTAATAATTTTCGGAGACATTTATTCTCAAAGCTGTCCAGTTTCTTATCAATTTTCTTTGTTGTTTTCCAACTTTCACAACCGTAGGTCAGTACAGGAATCACACATAACCTAAATAATTTAACTTTTGTGCATATACTAAGGTCTTGAGATTGCCAGATATTCGTTAATTTAGTGAAGGCACTAGCAGCTATAGCAATACGAGAGTTTATTTCTTTCATCGTGTCTCCGTTGTTTGACACTTTACTACCCAAATATGTAAAATGTTCAACTTTCTCTAGTGTTTGGCCATTTTTTACGATGTTGTCTGTCGAGTTTGTGAGGTCCATAATTTTGGTCTTTGGCAGAATTAATCTAGAGACCAACCTGTTGTGCAAGTGTGCAAAAATTGCTCGTTAGTTTGTGGGTTGCTTGTGTGGTTGAATTCAATATGGCCACGTCATCGGCAAAATCAAGATCAAATAGTCTGCTGTTATTAAGCCATTTGATGCCTAGTTGATCATCTTGGGTGCATTTGCTCATGATCCAGTCTATAGCTATCCCAAAAAGCATAGGTGACATAACGCAGCACTGCTTCACACCCGAATTGACTGTGAACCAGTCTGAGTTTCCTGCATCTGTTCTTACACAGCAGGATGCTTCAGAATAGAAGGCTTTATAATATTGATGTACTTTTCCTGGAAGCTGTAGGTGTTAAGAATCTCCCAGAGTGTAGAACGATGAAGACTATCAAACGCTTAATGTAATATTACAACCACAGGCAATTCTTGTTTTGGTTGAAAGTAGTTGAAATGTTTTCGCCGTTTAATTTGGAACATTCGCATCAATAAGTTAATAAAACAACATTCGTATCAATAAGTTAATAAAACAACATTCGTATCAATAAGGTAATAAAACAACATTCGTATCAATAAGTTAATAAAACAACATTCGTATCAATAAGTTAATAAAACAACATTTGGTATCAATAAGTTAACAACGATAAAAATAACTAACAAGTTGATTTTAATATTTTGAACACATGATAAACGTCGTTATACAATTGTACTGCGACAATAATCTCTTGACGTGATTCACATCAGTTTCCTGATATTTGTATAATGGTTTCTCCTTTACATTTGCAAATACTACATCCATTACTGTCTACCTCATATCCGTTGAAGCAATATATCATACACATTATACCAGAGCAAGCTCGTCGTTCGAGTGATCGAGCACCATCTTCTTGAACGCTCACTTCGACAACACTAGCAGCAACTGAAAAAAAAAAATGTATTTTCAGAACATGAGTTTCAACAGTTCCTACGGTCCTGGAATAGCATGAGGCCCGCATAGTATTATCATGCGGAAATATGTACAATGAATAAGCGACAATGGGATGAGCAAGATGGTATTATGAGCAATCACATAATATAGCAGCATCGGCACAACTCGGTAACTATATGCATAGAATTGAAGATTGAAATAATCATTAACTACATGTAGACATCCAACAATTTTATAATAAAGAAATAGTCATGGAAACCCGTGAGACATCCAACAATTTTATAATGAAGAAATAGTCATGGAAACCCGTGACCTTAGATAACATGCCGGCAGCCACGTGGAAAACTAACAAAACACTTACTCTGTAGAGACATTTGTATGGTTTATTTTTTTCTCTGTCAGTTGAAATTAATTATTTCATTCATTACCGAATGGAACTGATAAGAAAGATCAAAATGCTAAGAGTATGCATATTCCCAGTGGCAACGTATGGGTTTGAAGCGTGGACATTTAATAGAGTAGTGGAAAAACATATATGTGCTTTTGAAAATAAGTGTTACAGAAGAGTCCTCCGTATATCTTGGACAGAGAAGATAACAAATAGATCTATCCAGAAAGAACTCAAAATCAAAGAAAACTGGCTGATGCTACAAATAATAATGAGAACTTTGAAGTATTTTGGACATATAAAGAGACACGAAGGGTTGAGAAGACCATCATGGAAGGAAGTATCCTGGCAAAGAGGAGAAGAAGAAGACCACAGAAAAGTTGGAGTCAGGATCTTCTTCTTTGCTCTCATTCTTTACAATCAATTTTAATCACTCTTTGTGATATGTTTGATCTTTGCCAAGAACGTGTATACGTTGCACATTGGTTTGGTAGGCCCCTAAAGGCATAGACTTCTGCACATTTAGGACATGTGCATCCGATTTCAGCCAAACCTCCTTAATCGCCTCTTACGATATGCGTGGCAGGTAACAGTGGTTCTATTCTTTACACCCCACATTTGGGCCCCGGTAACCACTCGGGCAAGGAGTCAGGATGAAAGTGATGATTTAAACATGAAGACTGCAGAGACATTCCGATGGATGTGGCAAAGTTCTACTCAGGAAAAGCTATTTCATGATGACTCGTTTTCCTGCCATGAGGTATATTGGTGAATACAGCATTAGACCCGTATTTTTCATTGAACATCGGAGTTCATTAAACTATGTGGTCAACATGATGCCAGCCATCTTGACTTCCCATCCAGTGCTTTTCTGATACCTTCTTATTCGAGCGCTCCATATCGACCACTTGTGTACCACTCTGTGTGATGTGTATGTAATCTGAGCCTATTAGAGAGATACATTCCGAGGGACTGTTAGGGCCACAAAGGTCTACTCAGGACAAGCTATTTGATGATGTGATTCATTATTGTTCTACCATTTCTCTCAATAATTCTTTCAACAGCCTGTTATAAACAAAAAAATAGAAAACTCGTGGAAGAAAGGTGATCGTTCAAAAAGTAATGAGAAACTAACAGAGACCAAAGATACAGTTTAATGTATCATTTATTTTGAAAATGTGAAGGTATACGGAGAACTGATAGTAACTTTACATACACATCTGAAGACAGATTAAAGGAAACAAAAAAACTAAAACAAAACAGTGGAGGAAGAATGAAAGAAATCGAAATATTAAATATTAACTACCGCATTAAAAACACGATATGCCCGAATTAATTTCCGTTCACTACTTCACTTCGAATGTGTATGTGTCTGTTCACTACTTCACTTCGAATGTGTATGTGTCTGTTCACTACTTCACTTCGAATGTGTATATGTCTGTTCACTACTTCACTTCGAATGTGTATGTGTCTGTTCACTACTTCACTTCGAATGTGTATGTGTCTGTTCACTACTTCACTTCGAATGTGTATGTGTCTGTTCACTACTTCACTTCGAATGTGTATGTGTCTGTTCACTACTTCACTTCGAATGTGTATGTGTCTGTTCACTACTTCACTTCGAATGTGTATGTGTCCGTTCACTACTTCACTTCGAATGTGTATGTGTCTGTTCACTACTTCACTTCGAATGTGTATGTGTCCGTTCACTACTTCACTTCGAATGTGTATGTGTCTGTTCACTACTTCACTTCGAATGTGTATGTGTCCGTTCACTACTTCACTTCGAATGTGTATGTGTCTGTTCACTACTTCACTTCGAATGTGTATGTGTCTGTTCACTACTTCACTCCGAATGTGTATGTACATATTGAGATGCAGTTTTCTTGTCTTTGATTGAAATTTACTGAATGGTGTGTTATTCCACAACCGACTGTATATTTATATTTCTATATGATTTACGAAGGCTGCGATTATTCTTTACATAAATGAATGCGCTTCTGTCATAAGCTAACATACTGTAACATAATATATTAATAACCAGCAGGGGCGGCTCGTCATTAAGGATCAGTGGGGCCCGGCCCCACCAATAATCGAAAGGGGGAATAACTTCCCGGAATAAACAAATAATAGTAAATACTCCAAAAACCATGATTTTCCCGAAAATTTTTGTCTGGCCCCACCAAGAAAAATGATAACGAGCCGCCACTGTTAACCGGTATATATCAAAATAAGTTAATGTAAATTTAAAACTACTTTGAGAATGAATCAGATCACCACGTAGTTCACTGCACATAGCCAAACGGAACAGACACACTGACGCAAACTGCGGTATGTTGTAATTAATATGTAAAATAAAGAAGAAAAAAGGACGAAAACGTAAGAGAAACTAGAATAAGAGAAAGAACTTTCTGTACTTACCAAGGCTGAGAGTTAGAAGAGCAATAAAGACAACCAGTTTCATGTTGTTCTGTTGTTGCTAATTGAAGTCAAGAGAGAGTTTCTTGAAAGTATGACAAATGCACATCTTTGCCCCCATTATATACATACCGTAATACCATGTCACCCACTTACTGCCGCCTACGGAGATAAGAATACTGACTTTCATGAGACACCCACGTTATCTTTGGTGTTATCTATTTGAAAAAAAATTATCGGTAGAAGTCTTAGGAGCAAAGAAAATAATCATTTTAGTAATTTATTATAGTCACACAAATGTACATATCGTGACCTGAACCAGTTGAGCAAAATACAAATGTGTCATCATCATAATCATCATCATGAGTTGTTTCACCTGGCTGCGATAGCTTTTATGGAACAACACAACTTCAGAGTAGGGAAGATCACCTCTTCCGTCTCTCTTTCACGTCGGTGGACTTCCTGGACATCATTGTCTCTATCGGTGTCTCCTCTCTCCGCATTACTGTGTTCTACAAACCCACTGATTCCCACAGCTATCTTCTTTATACGCCATCCCGCCCCCAGGCTTGCCGAGACTATCTACCATTCTCTCAGCTCCTACGTCTCCGACGCTTGTGCCATGACGACAACGATTTTCGTCATAATGCTCACGAGATGCTCGACTTCTTCCAACGCCGTCTTTATCCAAAGGAGGTTCTCGCCAACGCCTTTCGCCTTGTTCTTCTTATCTCTCGACACACTGCCCTCTCCTGTCCCCTCCGACCGCACCAAATTGGTGCTCACCTTCACCCGCACAATGCTCCAGCTCTTAGGATTCTACTCGGGAAGCTGCGAATCATGCGGAAAGTCTTCCCTACCAGTCTTTTCTTCTTTCCCCCCCTTCCCATCCTTAGTGGCCTTCCGGCGGGATAAGAACCTACGTGACCTTCTAGTCCGTAGTAGGTGTCGCACCTCGGGCGGACACTGGGAACTATCACGTGCTCTAGATCTCGTTGTTTCACCTGTCCTTACGTTTTTAAGGCCTCCACCATTTCCTTTTACAAGACACCGTTCACTATCTGGCATGGCTTCTCCTCTGTCTCCTGCAACCTCATATATGTCATTCTGTCTAAGTGCTGCGGAATCGCGTACGTAGGGGAGACATGCGTAAGCCTTGCTGACCGCTTTTTTCAACACCTCCGGGATATCTCCAAGAGCGCATCCACACCTGTCGCGGTCCACTTCAATGGTCTTTGCCACCGAGGTAGTCGAGATGTCTCGATCACCAGTCTGGTGCCGTGCTCCTCAGATGACCGCAGCCGGCTAGCGTTGGAATGTCGCCTGATCGTCCAACTCGGTGTGTTCGCACCGAAAGGAATCAATATACGACTTCAGTACGCTTAGTGTTCTTTTTTCTCTGCCCTTCCCACCCTTCCACTCCGGCAAACCCAAATCCCCCCCTCCTTTTTCTTTTATTTAACGTCCCACCCCTCTTGACGTCGTTCTTCTCCCCCTATCTCCCTTGGTATCCCTGGCCATTAAACCGTCCATGTTTCGCTCTTTCAGCTCGAATGTGCACATACGTAGCAACTCTTGACACCGCTTTTCATACTCTGCATATTTGAACGGCTCCGTTCTCATGCTTTTGGGAGTCATTAGTGACTATAGCTCTAGCACTCTGACAATGGAGTCTAGAGTTGTCCGTTTCTTAACCATTTATTATTTATATTGGCTTAGTAGGCCCTATGTCTCTTCATCCTGACGTTTGTCGAGTTCCCACCACCATCACAGGTATGCTGCTTTACAGGGTCTGGTGCCACGTTTTCTCTTAGGGGGGCGCTATTTTCGTGTTGGTGCGGCTGCAATTACTTCTCCTTGCACTTCTTCCCATATTAGAGGTTGTCTCCCCTGTTTAATCTTCACCCAGCATACACTTGCACCATCGTCTTTTCGTATCGGAGGTGGCCTGACACACCCGCCTCTGCTACCCGATGTGCTGATACCGCCACGAGTAGACTTTCAGTGTTTGCACGGTATGCTCGGGAACAGGTGAGTATTTGACACATCTATCTCTCATCCTTCTTATTTAGATCTATGCCTTCGTTTAGATTCCTTATCTGTATTTGTTCCTTTGATAAAGGTCTACGACCGAAACGTTGTTTTTTCTGTTAGTTTTATAATTTTGTTATTCATTTTGCTTGGTTATGTGATACCATACATATGTGTCTGTCCTTAAACGCCAATTTATTACGTATCACAGCAGGCTCCCTCGGTTTCCTTCCGATCTGATCTGATCCGCTCTGACCAGACCATATTTGTAGGTTTTCGCACATCGTAGTAACTATTTCAGTGAACAGTAACCTGTATTCATTATCTTCGTGTGTGAATAAATGTAGTAACATGTTTATACAGCTTGTTATTTTAGTATCATGCAACACATTGCTACTGTAATTTGATCAAAGACAAACAGTATCGTTGATGTGATTATATTTAGCTGGTTTGCGATTACTGTATATACATTTTTCTGGTGCTGGAAAAATGGATCGTGCAAAGATGAATTAAAATGCAGAATTAAAGGTTTAAATGATTATTCAATCGTAAAAAAACTAAATAATTAATTTTTAAATATATATTATTCATTTGTTCTGTAAGAAGCCACCGACCCCCTAGATCGCCTAAACGCCCCCCAAATGCTTCCGAGCCCACTACCGCTCCCTTAGAACTCTTCAGCGCCCACAGGGGGGAGGTACCGCCCACTTTGGGAAACGCTGTTCTACACAGTCAAATGTTTTTAAGTAATCAATAAAATATGAGCATAGATCTATATTATACTCTCTAGAGCATAGATCTATATTATACTCTCTAGAGCATAGATCTATATTATACTCTCTAGAGCATAGATCTATATTATACTCTCTAGAGCATAGATCTATATTATACTCTCTAGAGCATAGATCTATATTATACTGTCTAGAGCATAGATCTATATTATACTCTCTAGAGCATAGATCTATATTATACTCTCTAGAGCATAGATCTATATTATACTCTCTAGAGCATAGATCTATATTATACTCTCTAGAGCATAGATCTATATTATACTGTCTAGAGCATAGATCTATATTATACTCTCTAGAGCATAGATCTATATTATACTCTCTAGAGCATAGATCTATATTATACTCTCTAGAGCATAGATCTATATTATACTCTCTAGAGCATAGATCTATATTATACTGTCTAGAGCATAGATCTTTATTATACTCTCTAGAGCATAGATCTATATTATACTCTCTAGAGCATAGATCTATATTATACTCTCTAGAGCCCTGTTTCCCAACGTGGGGCGTACGCCCCACAGGGGGACATTTTCATCGTTTAGGGGGCAATGGACTCGTTCGGAGTTTAACTAATGTTTATGATGTTGCAAAACCGATATACTGACTTTTGGATGTCTGTTTACAAAAACGAAGAATGTTGCTTCACAATCACAAGTTTAAATAATCTTCAATAAGTGGAAAGTACTTATATCTAGGTACATTTCTACCTTCCTTTAACAAAGTTTTGAAAGCGGGAAAGCATGTGTTATTGTGTTAAAATCGAGTCATATTTTAAAAAAAAACTGTAATGTGTTCGTCATTTGCCAACCTTCTCATGAAGGCCAAAATGAGTTTATACAGTGCAACCTTGAGTATGTAATAGTATTGGACAGAGCAACGCATATCATATTTCCGCCATAGAAAGCAGGTCTGAAGTTTGATTTGGCTTAGAATGTTAGGTACGATGGGAAAAGAAACCAAGAAACATCAAGGTGGTTTGACTCAAATACAAGTTATGGGCCATTAGTCTGATTACCAGAGTAATGGATACTCACTGTGCAGCTGGATTATACAGGTGTCCTTAGAGTACCATTTTGTAGTTGTTAACGAAGAAGCATTTATATATGGATTACAGTAGAATACCATGAAATCTTTTTTTCCATGTTTAGCGACAGATTGAGAAGGCGTGGTTGGGACATACATTTTTAGACAATGACAGAAGAATGTCGATAGTCGAAGTAAAATGAGTTTTTTCCAAGAGAGTAGCAGATGTGGGAAATCTTAGTCCTGAGAACAAAGTTTTGGAATAGTAAAGTAATAGAATATTCATCCATATATATACACGATCGACTTTAAGAAGAGGGAATAATAGTGCAGATAGAGAGCCAAATACAGAACAACTTTGAGGTAGCTAGAATAAACATAGAGAACTAGACACAGAACAGCTAAAGTACAGGACTGTTAGGCCAGATTATACGAGAAAAACAGAAGAGAACCGAAGAGCTTCACGTAGAAGATAAAACTATTGGAGGTTATAATTTATCAGAGCTAATTAGAAGTGGCGTCTGTGGCCTAGGGGTTAGTGACTCGGTCTATTAACCCCGACGTTCTGAGTTCGAATCACGCTGCGGACAGTTTGCTTGCAAATTGTTTCCGTTGATTTTAACAAAGGACGATGGCGCCACCCGTTCAGAAAGCAATGGCAAACTACTGAACGTATAAGTGGTGCCTAGAAAATCAACGACTTGTTTACTGTGGTTGATGGCTACGTCCTTTGGGATATGCCACGATTTTCAATTAGAAGAGAACACCGCATACTTTTTCAGAAGAGCAGATTTGACCACATAAATGTGAGTATAAATATTGTTAATAATTTGGTTTTTTCTTTCTTAAAAATAGTCATGCTACAATATTCGAATTTTCTCAAACGTATATTACCTGATGTGAAATATTATATTAATGTATTCCACATTAATGTCTTTTACGCCAACAATGATTGACCAACGAATCAATGAAATGAGGTCATCTTGAAGAGCATTTGAAGGCGAAACATAGTGCTCATATTATGTCAGATTTGAATTATTTTCAAACTTTAAAGACAAATTTTGAAAAAGAGCAACATTAAATTCTCTATTTACTGCTCATACTGCAACTGTCAATCGTACTCTTGAGGCTAGTTATCAAATTTCTTTACTTATTGCTAAATGTGGAAAAAATCATGCTATGGGAGAGAATTTAATCAAACCATCAATATCATCATTTCTTAAAGCGGTTCTGGAAAAAAAGATGACAAAGAGGTGAAAGCTATGCCACTCAGTAACAATACTGTTAACAATAGAATAGACGAAATGAGTGAAGATATTGAAATACACCTGTTTAAAAGCTGAAAACAAGAAAATTCTCAGGGCAAATGGATGAATCAACTTTGTGAGACAGTGTCTATAAGTAGTACAGTGTATTGATAACTTACATAAGATATATTGATAATGGGGATTTTGATGAAGAAATGTTGTTCTGTAAATCATTAGAAAGCACCCCTACCTCCAAGGGTGTATATAATAAGCTAAAAAATTACTTATATGTCATAAATATACCAATGAAAAATATAACATCTTGTACCGCAGATGGTACTCCTAATATGATAGGCAAGAAAAATGGCTCCTTAAAATTGCTGAAAGATGAGAATCCAGAAATTCTTCTTGTGCATTGTGTTATTCACAGGGAAAATTTGGTAGCTAAAAATATTTCACCTGTTCTAAATGAAGTGCTAAATTCAGTTATAAAGTGTATCAATGCTATTAAAGCTAATGCCAAATATGAGTGTCTCTTCATGCTATTTTGTTAAGAACAAAAAGCAGACCATGTGAGACGTTTCCTTCACACTGAAGTAAGATGGCTCTCGAAAGGGCAGTGCGTGACAAGATTTATGGAACTATTTGATACTCTTAGTAATTTTTTAAGCGACAAACCTGAAATGAAGTATCTGTTAACGGTCGATAGTAAATCATTTGTGAGTTATCTAGTAGATTTCTTTGAAAAACAAAATATATTAAATAACCACCTTCAAGGAAGAATAAAACTCTTGTTGATGGAAAAGCTAAGATATTTGATTTTATTACCTTTATTGAACTATGTCAGAAATATATTTGCAACAAACATTTTGAAGAGTTTCATTGGCTCCAGAAATGTGAAGTGACTGATACCGCTATACTTGTTATTGTCGATCATCTGAAAATTCTATCGGCTGATTTAAAAGAATGATTTTCTGATTTGAAACAAATTGATTGCAGTCAATGTTAGTGAATTTGTCTATTTCAAATCAAGAGGAACTCGCAGAAATACAAAGTGATGAGTCAGTTAAAACTTTATTTAATATAAAAGGAGCGACGGCATGACTTTGTGAGGAAACAGAAATCAAATATACAAATTCAACCAAATGTGCAAGAAAACTTATTCCATCTTCATATTTCCATCTTCATATTTAGCTGAATGTGGATTTAGTGCCATAACATTAAAAAAAAAGGAATCGGATGGATGTAACACAATGGGAGACTTGAGACTGAAGCTAACTAAATTGGAACCTAACATAAAATCTCTTTGCAGCATGCATCAAGCGCAAAAATCTCACTAAATGTAAGTAATAAATAATAACTAATAATTAAAATAATATAGAAAAATACATCATTAAAATGATATCGTACTTGAATTTCTGTTCTCCATTATATGTTTTGAAAATTTACTTACTGTTTTCCTAAACAATTTCCTAGTGATTTCTTCCTAAAACCTATCATTTAAGTTTCTTCAGTGAACAATTCAATTTTTGGAAAATACATTTTTTTGTATATGTTACATAGGAAGGGGGGCATACGAATTTTTTAAAGGTTTTGGTGGGGCATGGCACAAAACAGGTTGGGAAACACTGCTCTAGAGCATATATCTATATTATAATCTCTAGAGCATAGATCTATATTATACTCTCTAGAGCATAGATCTATATTATACTGTCTAGAGCATATATCTATATTATACTCTCTAGAGCATAGATCTATATTATACTCTCTAGAGCATAGATCTATATTATACTCTCTAGAGCATAGATCTATATTATACTCTCTAGAGCATAGATCTATATTATACTCTCTAGAGCATAGATCTATATTATACTCTCTAGAGCATAGATCTATATTATACTGTCTAGAGCATAGATCTATATTATACTGTCTAGAGCATAGATCTATATTATACTCTCTAGAGCATAGATCTATATTATACTCTCTAGAGCATAGATCTATATTATACTCTCTAGAGCATAGATCTATATTATACTCTCTAGAGCATAGATCTATATTGTACTCTCTAGAGCATAGATCTTTATTATACTCTCTAGAGCAGGGGTGGGAAAACTACGGCCGCGGGCACATTCAAGCCCGCCATTGGATATTTTGCGGCCCTCAAACACATTTATCCATATTAGAAAGTATACTGTTATAGTGTAAGTCTGTTAGAAATATAATTTATTTCAGAAGTTATCTACATTTTGTAAAACTACCTTTGTTTACAATAAAAATATTTAATTGATTACTTACGGAGAATTAAACAAAAATATACATATTATATGTGGCCCTCCAATAGCTTTATAATTTTCAATGTGGCCCTCTGCACAAAAAGTTTGCCCACCCCTGCTCTAGAGCATAGATCTATATTATACTGTCTAGAGCATATATCTATATTATACTCTCTATATTTTGCTATGATGTATTGAGTAGTCAATAAAACATGAGCATAGATCTATATTATACTCTCTATATTTTGCTATGATGTATTGGCTGGTATGGTGGGTTGGCCGTGCTGCAGACACTGTTCAACTGGTATGTGGGCTCACAAATATCGATCATAGGGAAGAATGGATGGAACAGTTTTTCGACCGGATTAAATTCGATAAAGCTTGCAGAGAGAGAGAGCTAGGATCCCGTAAAGCTTGCAGAGAGAGAGAGAGCTAGGATCCCGTAGCGCTGGATGCAGACGTCAAAGCCATCATTGATGAAAACTGCAATGAAGGTGACGCTGTGATTTACACGGATGGATCGGTAGTTCGCCACGAAAATCCGCATGGACAGAATTCATGCGACAGAATGGTCAAGGAAGCTGGTGGTGCATTTAGTTATGACAACAAGCAGCATGACAATGTAGGTACTAGCGGTGACTAGGGAACTACTCTGGCTGGAGTCACAAAACTACACTCATGCTTGTATTCTGAATGATTCATCAAGTATGATCCGAAAGTTGGAGGCTGGTTCGGTGCTCAGGTCATGGACTGAATCACCACAAGCGTCATAATACTCACATAGTAAAGAAAAGAACAATACTAGAGGGCAGGGTCCCAGGACGCAGAGGCCGAGGCAGACCAAAAAGAAGATGGCTACAAGATATTAAATAAACCATGAACATGACCATCGACGAAGTGGGTTAACTGGCAAGAGACAGAGTGAATTTCAGATGTGCTGCAAAGAGACCAACGTCCTATAAAGGATACGCACCTTGATGATGAGTAAAGATATATACTCCAGTTGTCAGCATGTGTAACAAAGACATTGACAGAAGCGAAACACTAAAGTATCTTGGAATAACAGTTGACAGAAGCCTGTCATTTAAGAGTCATGTTGAGAACATAATCCTAAAGGCTAGTAAAGGGCTAACCGCTCTCAAAGTTATGGCGGAGACGGATATTGAACACCGCCTTCTGCTCTTTCTTTATCGGGGTCTAGTGCTGAGCATGGTGAACTATGGTCTTGGTCTTCTGACAGTAAGCAGAACATCGCTGGATAAGTTAGACAGGATCCAAAATGAAGCGATCAGACTTATACTCGGTTGCACACGTGACACTTCTTGTGAGACAATGCGCTATGTCCTTGGATTGCCAACGATAGCCACGAGACACAAAGTCGCACAGGTAAAAACGTATCTGAGAGTTTCTGCGGACACAAATCATCCTCTGCACAAATCCATAAATGAAAACAAGGGCAGGCGATTGAAGAGAGGCCAATCCTGGATGGCCGAGTCAGAGGATGTTATTAAACAGGTCTGTACTCTAGATGAGCTAGGCACGGTGACGAATGGATGCCTATATCAGAGGATATGACTGCTTACGCCAGGGTTATCAGGACACTTGGACGCCGCTGTAGAGAATGGGCCCCGGGCGTCGTCAATGCGGAAATTCTTGCACTGGTGGATCAGCACTCCCACCCAGGTGATATCATTATCTACACCGATGGCTCTGTCAAGCGTGGCACCATATCATCGTGGGCTTACTCGGCACAACGAAACGGTCGCACACTTCATGAGGACTGCGGGGCTTTTGAGACAACGACATCGAGCATGACTATGGAGATCACCGCTGCCTCCAGGGCTCTGTCATGGGTGGCTGAGCAACAGGTTACCCATACGATCATCATATCAGACTCGATGAATATGCTTCAACTGATTGAATCTGGAAGTATGCGTGTGGAATGGGTGGACATCATTCGGAGATTACATCTCAAGAAAATGACTTGGCTGTACACGCCTGGACATGCTGGAGTGCGGGGTAACGAGCGTGCTGACTCTCTTGCAAACAGTGCCCCGACTCAAGTGGGCAGAAGCATGGACAGAGCCGATATCATCAATGCGGTACGCTCTCAATTGTGTGACATGGGCGGGTCTCAGACACTGGAACGAGTTCGAGAATTAGGTGTTAAGTTTGGACATGCCAGACAGTGTCGTCTTCGTGGTAGAGAGAGAGAAGATATAGTAATCAACTTCTCATGGGTACTGTGAACAAATGGACTTTGGGATGGCTGCTGCAACGGAGGACAGAGCACGAATGGGAATGCCCAATGTGCCATGACGTCGATCGCATAACATAACATAACATTTCTGTGGCCCTCAGAGATTTTTCGATCTGTGTGTTTATTGTCCATGACTCGCATCCTTGTGTCAGTATTGGTTCTATGTAGCACTGAATAACTCGCATTCTGATCGGGATTGACAAGGACTTGTTGCAGATAATGCTTCTCATTTTCAGGAATGATGTTTTCGCTTGTCCTATTCTGCTCTTTATTTCTGATCGGCATCTGCCATCTGATGTTACCAGGACTCTGAGGTATTTAAATTGCTGCACTTGACTTAGATCAGTCCCATTTACTGTGATGGTGCATTTTGGCAAAATCTGCTTTTTGATATTATCATAACTTCTGTCTTTTTAATAATCAAACTGAGTCCTTTGTTGTTACTTTCTGTCACAACCTTATCAACTAATTTCTGTAGCTCCATTTCATTTCTTGCTATTAAGACAGTATCATCAGCGGATCTCAGGTTATTTATGATGTCCTCCCACAGCTATTCCAGGAAATTCTTTTATAGACCTAAAAATGCTTTCGCAATACAGCGAGAACAGGTCTGGTGATAATATGCATCCCTGTCTAACACCTTTTTTGATCTTCTGGAAAGTTCCAATCTTTTTGTCTATTCTTATAGCTGCTGTTTGCTGCCAATATATGTTCTGAATGATTCTTAGATCTTTGCTGTCGATGTTTAAGCTCTCTAACATTTTGGAAAGTTCTTGATGGCGTACATTGTCGAACGCCTTGGTGTAGTCTATAAAGCACAAGTATATATCTGCTTTTATTTCTATTGATCTTTCTATTAGTGTTCTTAGGATAAATATAGCGTTGCTAGTGCCCTTGCCTTCAACAAATCCACACTGCTCATCACTGATTTCTGGTCTTATTCTGCTTCTCATCGTTATCCTCAGTAGCATCTTTGTCCTATGACTTATAAGACTGATAGTGCGGTGATCTTCACATTCCACTGCTCTTGATTTCTTCGACAAAGCAATAAATATGGACTTTAGTAGTAGAGATCTTTTGGAATACAACCGCTGTCATATATTTATGTCGTTTAAACTTCATTTATACTTATATTTAAAAAAGAATAAAATGCAATGAATTACCATTTAATATATTTACAGGACAACGTTTAAGGAACTGAAATTATATAAAATATTATATGATTAAAAATTATTAAGTAGTAATGATAGAACAATGATTTGTTCACTAAAATTCTAAACAACTTCTCCAATTTTAGAAATTCTGAGAACAAAACAAAATGAGATTTATCTCCCCTGTTTTATACCCGACATGACACAGCTCTTCTAGGATTTCCGTAATTTATTTTGAGCATGTATATATTTGCTGTTTAGAATTTGTAGGTAATCTAGTTATTTATATTTATTCGGAAAGTTAGTATCCGTTTCTGCAGTGGTGGGGCTGGTGGAATTAACCTGTTCTTATCATCCACAGAATTGAAGTGAGTGAACTGAGTGTGTCGTTTATGTTTGAGGGAGATTCAACTTTGTAGATTGTCACCATTTTTTTTTTATCGTCCCCGTTTACTACTAACTTTATAATTTATTTAAACAAAAATGAAACTAAACTAACCTGATTATGGATAAGTAATGTAAGGATACACAAGTTGATGTATACGTTTAAAAAAAAGTAAATCTAAATTGATAGCGGAAGTTTATCAAGTTGATGGAGAATATGCTTCCAGGAATGATGAATTGGGAAGCTGGCATTTTTAACTTTATGATTAATAACTATGAACTTAAGCACGTTTTAAGTTTGCTTATGACTTGTCTACCTGACCATGTGAACAAGTATGCAACAGAGGCAAATGCAAACCTGAAGCTGGAAAACATGTAAAATTCCTTATAATTACGGCGGTGGGGAAGGAGCTCACCTATATTATAATATTATATACAACGATGGTGGGTCTCAATCATCATTATAATGAATGATAGTCAATGGAAGCAACGTCAACAGCACAGTACACCTTCAATATTTAAGTTTAAGAGAACTAAAGCGAATCAGGACAAATTTAGTGGTATAAACCTGTACAGGGGAGATGCTTGAGAAAATAAAAGAACTAGTAACAATTTGATTGAAAAGAGCAAGTTTCAACCACATGTCACGAAAATCCATAATTAAATATTAATTATAGAGTTGGGAGAAACTTTCACTGTACTAAACGCAAAACCATGTTCTTTTCTGCTCAATACCACAGCTCAATGTGAACCTCCTTCGGCAGACTGTGTTCATGTAGGCATAAGACTGAATTTGTGTAGGCATCTCACTTTCTTGCATAGACTTCTAAGCATAGGAAACTGGAGCAAGGAGCATCCATTAGAACCTTCTTCTGAATACTCAGTCTGTAACTGGATTCTGAAGTGTTCGAAGAAGACTTCAGTGTATGAAGTGCCAATCACTTCACATTTCTAGACCCTAATGTGCAGAAGGTAAGAAGGCCAAGTTATTTCCTCACTTGTGGAACATCGAGTATGGGATTGAACCCACAACTGTCCAAGTCATTAGTCAAATGACTATGCATTACAGCAATCCATCTTCTTCACACTTCGACCCTAGGAAGCATAGGTCCTAACCAAGGCCTTCCAAGCCCGCCTATCAAGGCCATTCTTTCCAGATCTCTCCACTCTCTCCCATTTTCTTGCATTCCGTCTCTAACTCCTGTCTCCAGGTGTTCCTGGGTCTTCCCCTACCTCTATTGTCCTGGGGTTCCATTGGAGAGCCTGTTTTGTGATCTGTTAGGGGATTTCCTCAGTGTGTATCTTATCCATTGCCACCTTCTGCTTCTTATCTCTTGTTCCACCTGTCGTTGTCCTGTTCTATCCCAGAGTTCCCGTGTTTGTAGTCCTGTCATACCATCTCAGATGAAGTATCCTGCGCAGACATCTATTGATGAATGTCTGCAACTTTTGGTGTTACCTTAGTTGTTCTTCATGTCTCTGCTCCATATAGAAAGACAGCCTTGTCATTTGAGTTAAATATCATTATCTTAGTTTTATTCCTGATCATTCTTGAACTTCATTTGTGCTTCAGAATGGCAAATGCTGATCTTGCCTTTAACAGCAATCCATCACATACTGAATTAGATAGGCTTGGTAATTCAAGTCTTATGGCAGTGGAAGACCAGAGACTTATGTATTACATTCTGTTTTAACAGTAAGATGTTTTACATCTGTGTAAGTCTGAAGTATTTTTTATTGCAGATTCAGTACAGTGTGAAATGGAAGATGATGGGAAAGTGGATAGTAGCAAGAAATCAGTTAGTCCTGTGCGGCAGCGTTCTAGACAAAACCGACCAGTTCATAGTACCAACAGAGTTGTAAGTTCCAGCAGAGGAGCAGGTTCAGTTCAACAGGGAAGTGCTGAAAATATTACTAGTCGTTTTGGGGTTCATTTTCGAAACATGGATGAAAGTGGGTCATCCCCAGTTCCAAATAACACATCAGGAACAGTTGCATCGAGCTCAGGGAGAGGTTACATCAATGAAAGTGGCCTTAACGGCATCAGGCAGTTGTTGGATGATGTTAATGCACAGTTAGCTAGTGCTGATGATGCAAATGTCAGTTCTGTAGACACTCCAAACAATGTTAATGGTAGCACAAGAAATAGAAATAGTTCTCCTTCACATCGAGGAGAACGGCGGCGAGCCCGTAGAAGAATACAGACACATCAAAACCCTGGTCAGGCCAGAGGAGAGACATTTGTAAGAAATGCATCACCATCACGACAAACTCGACCATATCATGGTTCAGGTCCACATATTCCTCCTTTGCGGTTCTCAGCTATACCTAGTGCTCCATCTCCATCAACATCACCAGCTTCAGATCTTGAATCCTCTCGTTTTGTGGATGGTCTTTTTGGAACAACAGGACAACTGGGTCCTTTTCCAAACCCATATCTACAAGGGTATGGAACCGAAGCAGAACCATTTGAATTGTTTCCAGGTTTGTAAATGTTATAGCATTCTCTTTAGTCATTCTTTGTTTTTGAAAATAATTTCTTATAATTTATATTTCCTTATTCTTGATATTTTCTTATCCTTTATATTTCCCTATCTTTTATATAGTTTCCTGCCAAGATGACTTCTGGAAACTATAACAAACACTTTAATAGTGAAACATTTTTTGAAATTATTTTAATGTAAAAAAAAAGTTGTTTCTTTGGCTAAAATGAAAGTTGGTTTTAGGAACTAAAATGTTAACTTTTTTTTGGACCGCCTTCCAACATCACCCACTCCAGTTGTTCTAGTGAGCAGTTTTTATACAGAAGAGCACAACTTTAGATTCGACTTTGACCAACATCTCCCACACCAGTTATCACAGGGGAAAGGCAGTTTTGTTAGGCTCATGATTGCAACTTTTGATTTTGCGCTCACCCAACATTATCCCAACCCATCCAGCAGTGCTTGACCACTGGTACAGAGTTTACTTCTGTCTTCCTTTGTATCGACACATCAATAAAAGGGAAGACTCAGTAAAACTATGTAACAATGGCAAAACACAAAAACAAAGTTCTGTAGTTTTACAAAAACAATAACACACAGCGTTTTGACCAAAAAGCATTTATCAAGCTAAGGATTTCAACAGAAGTGAAGAAATTCATTTCTTACAAGGCACAGAACATATAGAATCTGACAATAAATTCCTAACTGCCCTAAAATGAAAATCTGCAACTAAAAACGAATAACGAAATAAATGCAAAAAAGCAGAAGTGGTAAAAAAAGATAAACAATGAAAAATCAAATATATATATATATATAGCATATATACATTTGCTCTACGGATCGGAATGTTGGAGGATGACCAAAGGAGATACTAGCAGGCTGTCAGTTTTCCACCACTCTTGTCTTCGCAGAATCTTGGGAATCTTTTGGCCAGTAAAAATATCCAATAACCAACTACTCCAAGATACAAGACAAGAGGCAATGAATGACATACTCAAAAGAGAAGATGGAAATGGCTCGGACATGTTATGAGAATGAGACAAGAAATGCCTGCAAGGGTAGCCCTCACTTGGACACCAGAAGGAAAGAAAGAAAGGCAGACCACGGACAACATGGAGGCGCATGATGGAAGAGGAACTGGACACCGCATCTCTGACGTGGGGCTCTGCGCTGAAGGTTGCAGGGGACAGGAGAGCATGGAAAGTCCTTTCTGAAGCCCCATGTGTCACTAGGCATGGCGGGATTAAGTAAGTAAGTAATATATACATTTAACATATAGAATATGGAGCATAATTAGAGAAAGTACTAAGAAGCATAGGAATGTAATGCGTTGAGGTCACAAGGTACCATATAAAGATATAAAACGATTCTCTAGAGCAAATCAACTACGATCATCAGAGAAACATGATCAGATGGCTGTGACATGGATATCGTGAGCTCCTAAATGGTCCGTTCCATTGACAGGAGTCACAGAGCATTTACGTATATCACGTAAGTGTTGGCCAAAGGCGAAAGTCACTAAGTATTTAATCAGTTTCATCTATATATGCCATTGTCACAACATTTACAAGTGATGGCATAGATTATTTATGGGACTACGCAAGTAAAATAATCCTCAGTAACAAAAGTGGCTTTAGGAAAAGATACAGTACGGGTCTATGTCACATAAGCACATGTATGGCATCGCTAACAGCCACACCGGACACTGCCAACTTTAAAATAACTTTAATCTGGTATACCCTGGCGATACCATATATGTGCTTATGTGATACAGACCTGTACTGTATCTTTTCCTAAAGCCACTTTTGTTACTGAGGATTATTTTACTTGCGATCTATGCCATCACTTGTAAATGTTGTGACAATATATATAGAAAAAACTGGCACAATGCTTAGTGACCGTTGAAGCCAAAACTTACATGATATACACAAACACTCTGTGACTCCTGTAATCATTCATTTCAATGGAACAGACCATTTGGGAGCTTGTGATATCCATGTCACAGCCATCTGATCATGTTTCTCTGATGATCGAATCATTTGCTCTAGAGAATCGTTTATATCTTTATATATGTACCTTGTGACATGAACTCAACATACTACATTCTATGCTTCTTAGTACTTTCTTTCTCATGTTCCATATTCTATATGTGTGTATTAATATATGCTATATATATATATTTGATTTTTTATGTTTATCTTCTTTTTTCCCACTTTTATCTACATTTTTGCATTTATTTCGTTATTCATTTCTAGTCACATATTTTCATTTTAGGGCAATTCAGAGTTTATTGTCTGATTCTATATGTTCTGTGCCGTGTAAGAAGTGAATTTCTTCACTTCTTTTGTTGTATCCTTTGCTTGATAAAGATCTTTTGGTTGAAACATTGCTGTATATTGTTTTTGTATGCTGTAAAACTACAGTACTTTGTTTTTACCAGTTTCGCCATTGTATCAAGACAACACATTACATCAGTCTAAATAAGTCTTGCAGAGGGTGGACAACTATAGTGCTACCATTGACTCAGGGTGACATGAATTTACGCTAGGGCGGCTTGTTGTACCATCTCCTTACTCCATTTTCCTGTCGTTAGTTCTTTATTTGTGCCAGTTATTCATCAGTAGACATTAGCCTGGAGATACATGTAGACAAATTCATTCTGGGATTCTACTAGTTTACATTGTGGACAGATCTCATAGGATTCGTGACTACACTTACACTACTACCTATCGTATGGTAGCTGTCCTTCCATCCCTACCCACTTTGCCAGACTATGGTGCAGTAGTCTTCTTCTTCAGCGATCTCTGGTCATGCGCTAATTTACTGTGGACCACAAACTGGGCAGACAGCTTCAGGTCTGTCAGGTTTCCCCAAAGCTTAGTTTTCAGGTCGACTGGGTGTGGCCACATGTTGCTTCTCAGCTCCCACAGAAGAGGACAGTCTTGCAGGATATGCTCTGGTGTCTGTTCTGCCTGCTGACACTGGCAGAGAGCTGTTTGACTTATTCTTAGTCTGTATAAGTGTTTGTTGAGTCTGCAGTGTCCGGTGCGTAGTCGAAATATAATGACCTGGTCTGTTCTGCTTAGGTCTTTGAGGAGTCTTTCTCATAATCATATCCAGTGTTTGTCTTCCAGTCTACTGCAGATTTTCTCTGTATGAGGTTTTGACCTCTTGAAAAGACAAGGTTGGTAAATTTGCTCTTTGGCACTGCCCTCCTTAGCTAAGACATCATCACTCTCATTGCCTGCAATGCCACAGTGAGATGGAATCCACTGCAAGTGAATTTCTGCCTTTTCTGAAAGCTGAGCAAGTTCTCTTTGTAGTTTTTGTACTGTGCTGTCAGTGGATTTAGCCTCCAGGGCTTGTATAGCTGACAATGAGTCTTTAAGAAATACCATCTTGCTTGCAGCTTATTCATGTGCTGTGCTGCCATCAGAAGGGCTATGAGTTCTGCTTTGTAGTTGGAACATATTCTTCCAGTAGGAGCGCTAGAGACACAGTAGTAGCATCTGGGTGCCTAATGTACACTCCTGCTCCACCATTCATGGTTGCCTCCATTGCCGATCCATCTGTGTAAATTCTTATCCAGCTGTCTTCTGGAAACATGTAATGGAGATGTTCCATTGTAATTGCTTTTTCACTAGATTAGGCTCGGCATCTTTGCTTAATAATTTAGGGATGGAGGTTGAGAAGTTTAGTGGTACTGAGTCTGGTTCCCAGTGATCAAAAAGCAATTCTTCAGGTATGGAATTATGATTTAGTAGTTCCAAGTATGACTTTCCTATTTCTTTTGCTTTGTGGTTTAGACTTGTGCGCTTTAGTCTGTTCTTTGTTCTAGCCGCCATTTTTCATGCAGTGGATGGTGAGGCATTCTTTTGATCCTTTCAGTCTGTAGAATCACTTTTCTCCTTCTTCTGTCTTCCAAGGGCTGGATGTTGGCTGCCTTTTCCATTTCTACAATTGGTGTAGATTTCATGGCTCCCAAAATAGTACGCAGACACCTGTTTTGTGTTTTTCCAGTATCGATTTGTTTGAATGGGCTGCTGATATCCATGTGATGATGCATATTGAGGTCGGTCTAACTGCACCAGTGTACACCTGACTCAGGATTCGAATATCAGCTCCCCAGGTAGTTCCAGCCAGCTTCACACTTTGTTTCCTCATAGCCTTTCTGTTTGTTTCCATTATGTGATGTTTCCATGTCAGCGACTGTCAGCTTAACTCCCAAAAGGTTGGAGTATGGGAGCGGGAGCGATATCATCGTTAAATTTCAGTCTGAAGTGTTCTTCCTTTGTTGACAATAAGAAAAGCGTTGCTATAGTTTTGCTCCGGTTTATTTCTAGACCCATTTACTTGCCCACATTATGGCGTGTTCAGGCTGGCCTGGAGTTTAAAGATGGCAGGACCCAGAAACTCGGAGGTGTACCACACAGCTAGATCATCAGCATGGAGAGAGTGTGATACATGTCTGGGCAGAGTTTGGGGCAGATCATTAATATATACCAGGAAAAGCAATGGGGACAGTACGCTGCCCTGTGGGACTCCTGCTCTTAATTTGAATCTGGGACTGTGCACTCCATCCAATTTTACAGATGCTTGTCTATGGGTAAGAAAGTCTTTTATCCAATAGTACATTCTACCCGTATTCCACTGCGTAAGAGCTTGAGTAGCAAACCATCTTTCCAGACTTTGTCGAAGGCCTTAGACATGTCGAAGAACACTGTGAGGTTTTCTTCTTTCTTGGAAGCCATTTTCTATGTCCTGTGCGAGGTATGCCACTTGGTCATCAGTGCTTCTATGCTGCCTGTAGCCTGTCTGGGCTGGATCCAGTTTATGGTTGGATTCTAAAAACCACTGGAGTCTAGTGGTTATCACTCTCTCCAGCAGTTTTGCAGTGCAACTTAGCAAACTTATAGGTCTGTAGCTCTGCGGATCCTTTTTGTCTTTTCCACTTTTGAAAATTGGGTGGATTGTGGCATTTTCCAGATGTCTGGGACTCTCCCCTGTCTCCAACTATTGTTAAAAATCTGGAGTAGAAGACTCTGTGCAATTGGGCCTATTTGTTTGAGCATGTCGTTTGATACTCCATCTGTTCCCGGGGCCTTTTTACGATTGAGCTTTTTCAGTGCTCTCTGCAGCTCAGTCAGTGTGATGTCTACCTCCATACAGGGTTCACTTGTTGCTTTTGAATGTAGCATTTATCTCACTTCTGACTTCTTTCCCTTGCTCCTGACTTATTGAGCATGAGCTTTCTTGCTTGTAACACTGGGCCATCAGGTGGCTGCTCGCTTTCCTGTGAGAAGTTGTTCTCCTTGCTGGAGAACTGTTTTCCCTCTAGATGGTTGTCATCATTCAGGGCTTTGTAAGTCTCCACAACTTTTGAGTATCTTTTTCCATGTTCAAAGAGGCTGTCTTTTCTTTCCAGGATTTTCTACACTGCTGGTTTCTTTCTCTAACATAAAGGGCCCTTGCTCTATTGTGTTGCATTACATTTTAGTCCGTTGGTGCGAGTTCCATTGTATTTCTGGCACTGCAAAGCGAGCTATGGAGAACTTCCATCTCTGGTGTCCAATATGGCTTGTAGTTTTCTCTCCTCCCTCTGGGTATAGCCTTTTTGCAGCATCTAAAATGGCTTTATTGAATGAACGTGCATCTCTGTCCACTTTTCCTGATTGATTAATTTCTTTACAGTACTTGTCTGCTAGTTCTTGGAATAGCTTCCAGTCTGCCTTTTTGTAATTCCAACTAGGGCCAGAGTTTGTAGTTCCTCCTTGTTAATGTTATTTATGAGGAGTTTCACTGGTCTATGATCACTACCTCCAATCTGAGTGCGACTTGCCTTTCGGTTATCCTGTGAATGTCGTCTGTAGCAAAAGCCAGATCTGGGGTGCTTGTTGTGCGCCACCGTCATGAGTAACATGTGTGAGGATCATCTGGGTGGTTGAGAATGGTGAGACTGTTGGTGATCAGCCATTCTTCAAGGCTTCACCTCGAGGATCTAGCGTGTCATAGCCCCAGCTTGGTGAGTGGCTGTTGAAGTCTCCTACTATAAGCAAGTTGTCATCTTGAACTTTGATAGCTTCCAGCTCAGTTTGAATGGAGGGTGGTGAGTATATATTGTATAGTGTCATCTTAGTGTTGTTGATAAGGAGTTGAACAGCTATGAATTCTGTGCTCATCTGATTGGACCTGTAAAGTTCAACTGCCGGTATGGAATTACGAACTAGTGTTACTACTCCACCCTTATGTCTATTTTCTCTATCCTGACGGAAGGTTTCAAATCCTCTAATGCTGAATCTATTTCCCGGATTAAGGTGCGTCTCTTGGATACAGCAGATGTCAATCTTTTCTGCTGCAGAGCGTTCCTCTAGCTCTCGTTTTTGTTGGTTACCCCTTCTGCATTCCATTGCATAATTGTGAGGGTGAAAGTTTGTCCTTGCTGCCAGTAGTAATACCCTGTCCTCCCTGGCTTTGCAAGAATCAACAGGGCCGCCAGTAGCTAAGGGTGGACCCCTTCGAGGCAGGGTGTCCGGTCCCACCACCACCTGGCTGTTTCCCATGGTGGTGGCACCACAGTTATATAAATATTTGCACATGGCCATTTGAGTTGTTCGTATGTGTCGATTCCTCCCGCCAATAATGGCTGACACATTCCGTTTCTGAGGACATCTTTTTTTGAGGTTGTTCTCTAGACAGTTGCAGTCCCCTGCTGCCGAGATCTGTCTTCCCGGGTTTGTCTGGAGTCGTCCTACTCTAGATGACTTCAGCCTTCTGTTGCAGGGCTCACCAACCCAGGCTTTTATGCAGGGTGTGCTCCCGGACACTATAGTTTAATCCCATATGCTTAAGGGAAAGTGTCGTAGAAGACAAGACAAGAAAAAGGATGTCCTCCTCAAGAGAGAGAGAGGACAAGTGCTATTTGTCCCATAGCTGGGGATGGGTTGGTTGCAGCCAGAGCATTTACCACTCGCGGTGGGTTCTGCACTGTTACCTTATGAGGGCCCATCCTGCTCCCGCCCTTTGGTCTGGCCTTTCACCTTCAGTCTGTTCGGCTTGGTTAGACCTGCCAGGAGTTAGACTCCGCCGACATAGCCTGAAGGATCCTAAAGGCACACAAACCCTCCAACCACGATAAGGTAGGCTAATATGGAGGGTGCAGTAGTCTGATTCTAGGTGTGGTCAGTGCACTGGCGCAGCCATGTCATTTTTTATTGCACCTGTGGCTCTAATTAACTATTCAAGCAAGTCAGTTTTTATTTTATACAAATTAACTATTCGTCCAAGTCAGTTTTTATTTTAAACAAATGAACTATTTGACCAAGTCAGTTTTTATTTTATACAAATTAACTATTTGACCAAGTCAGTTTTTATTTTATACAAATGAACTATTTGACCAAGTCAGTTTTTATTTTATACAAATTAACTATTTGACCAAGTCAGTTTTTATTTTATACAAATTAACTATTTGACCAAGTCAGTTTTTATTTTATACAAATTAACTATTTGACCAAGTCAGTTTTTATTTTATACAAATTAACTATTTGACCGAACCAGGGAAGGTCCCCCAACAGGGGGCAAATGACGCCTCCCCGGGGAAAGCCGCAGGATCGGGGATGCCGACTAGCCTTCTTTCCTGTCGGAAAATAGCCAGTATTGGTTGCTGGAGCGTGAGACGTTGCTGGAGCAGGAAAAGCGGCCCAGCTCGTGACAGAGATGAAAAACTGCAAGATAGACATTCTGGAAGTCTCGGAGACAAGATGGAAAGGAATAGACAAAATTAAACTACACACAGGCGAAATAATGCTGTCCTCAGGGCAAAAAGAAGAAGAGAGCACACACCATAGTAAAGGAGTTGCCCTCATGCTGTCCAGAGAAGCACAAAAGCATTAATAGAATGAAACAATCGGCCCAGAATAATTTATGAAAAACAGCAACATTTAGAACTAACAAAAAGAAAATTAACCTAAAGGTCATCCAATGATACGCGCCAACTAACGATCGGGAACAAGTAGCTAAAGAGAGGTTTTATACCAAAGTACAAAGTATTATGGACAGGAAGAGAAAAAGGTTATTATAATTTTGATGGGGACTTAAATGCAAAGATAGGAGCGACAATAGCAGTTTGAAGAGACCATGGGAAATCATGGGCTGGGTAGAATGAATGAGAATGGGAAATGTTGCAAATTTTTGTGCCTCAAACCAGTTAATCATAGGCGGCCATTTTCAGCATAAGAGTACACAAGGCCACATGGATATCAAAAGACCACATAACAGCTAACCAGATAGACCACATATGTATTGATAAGAAATTTAGAACATCATTACAAGACGTTAAAGTGTGCAGAGGTGCAGGCGTGGCATCGGATCACCACCTCCTGTTAAGTAAAATCAGGCTGAAACTTAAAAGATATTCAACAAACTCAAATTATAGAAAGCAGTTCAAAGTAGAAGAGCTTAGGAACCAGGAAGTAAGAGACAGATTTGCAGTCACAGTATCAAACAAGTACCAAGCATTGGAACAGCTGGTAGACGATATGAATATTGAGGAACATTGGCAACAGATAAAAAATATATGGAAGGATACATGCTCAGAGGTTTTGGGAGATAAGGAGCGGAAAAACAAAGATTGGATAACAACAGATACCCTTAGTCTGATCAAAGAAAGAAAAAGCAGGAAAGCGGATCTAAACAGATGCAAAACTAGATGAGCTAAAGCCCACAAGGTATATGGGGAAGCCAACAAAAAGGTTAAACAAAACATAAGAAGGGATAAAATAAAATATATAGAGGAGTTGGCAGGAGAAGCGGAAGAAGCAGCAGAAAAAAGGGAAAAATGAGGACCTGTATAACATCACAGGAAGTTAACAGGAAAATACAAACAATCAAGTGGCCTTATAAAAAGACAAGAGAGGCAAAGTAATTAGCAACACTAAAGAACAAATGGAGAGATGGAAAGAACATTTTGAAGAACTGCTTAATATGCCAAAACCACAGGTCCCACCGGAAATAGAGCCAGCTGAAGAGGAGCTACAAATTAATTGTGAAAGACCAAGTAAAGAAGAAATAATGAAGGCCATAGAAAATTTAAAGGATAGGAAAGCAGCAGGGCCAGACAACATTCCAGCAGAGGCCATTAAGGCAGATAAAGATACCTCAACATAGCTACTATACAAATTACTAGGGAAGATATGGGAGAGAGAAGAGATACCAGTAGAGTGGAAAGAAGGTCACTTGGTAAAACTGCCAAAGAAGGGAGACATGCAAGAATGTACAAACTATAGAGGGATAATGCTACTATCAGTGCCAGGCAAAGTATTAAACAGGATTATACTCGATAGACTTAAAGAGGCCATAGATAAACAACTGAGAGAAGAACAAGCAGGGTTCCGTGGGAATAGATCCTGCACAGACCAGATAGCTACACTGCGCATTATAGTGGAGCAAAGCTTGGAGTGGAACTCGCCACTATACATAGGTTTGGTGGATTATGAAAAGGCGTTTGATAGTCTGGATATGGAATCATTGTGGAAACTATTAATACACTATGGAGTTCCACCCAAGATTGCAAACCTAATAAAGAAAACGTATGAAGGAATGAAATACAGAGTCATACACGAGGGCCAACTGACGGAATCCTTTGAGATAAGAACAGGGTGAGGCAGGGATGCTTGTTATCACCAATTCCTGTTCTTGCTGGCCATAGATTGGATCATGAAATCAACAACGGATAACAGAGGGGAATACAATGGACACTTGTGAAACAACTGGAGGACCTGGATTTTGCAGACGATCTGGCTTTGCTGTCTCACAACCACGCACAGATTAAAGACAAAATGAATACCTTAAATAATAAGTCTCAGCAGCTAGGTTTGAAAATACACAGGGGAAGACCAAGGTCATGAGAATAAATGCTGCAAATGTAAACCAGATTATGCTGGAGGAAACAGCACTACAGCACTAGAAGATGAGGGGCTGTGTGTTTCTCAGTGATACAGCAACTAAAGTATGGGTCACTACTCAATCCCTGCTACCAGATTGCCTACTGGTTATGTAGAGTTGGAACATGTTGAGCATGTCATTGTCAAGCATGTAAAGGTCTGGCGACGGTGAAAGTCATGGCAGCTGTTAATATTAAGCAATGACTACTTGTCGCCCTGTACCAGGCACTGATCTTTTCAACCATTGAATATACGGTGGCCACTATTAGTAAGATGTAAATTGAACGACTGGATAAAATACAGAATGAGGCTTTGCATATGATTCTGTGTTACACTAGGGATACACCCTGCGCGGCGATGAGGTTTCTACTTGACGTCCCAACCGTGGAGTGTATAGAATCAAGATAGCAAGAGCACATGCATATCTTAAAATACAGGGTAAAAATGGTCATCCTCTGTTCTAGGTGCTCAGTATCAGAAATGGGAGTCGGTTAAAGGGGAATAAACCATGGGTTGGCCATTCTGCAGACACTGTTCAGCTGGTATGTGGATTCACAAATATTGACCCAGGAAAGGAATGGATACTGGTGCTCTCAATATTTGGGAACACCTTTTCTACCATCATCAAATTCAGAGTTCTGCTTTACTCTAATTAATTAATCAATTGATTTATTAGAGTATAGCAGAACTCTGAATTTGTAGCGTGTGTCTAGATGATAGAGAAATGATAACAATCATAGTCACAGTACCTTTACAATAGTGTTAGTTGTCAGAAAGCTGGACATCATGGTTCTCTATCCTCAGATCTGGTCAGTATCTGTCTGGCTTCTTTCCAACCACAGAGGGTGCCCAATATTTCAAGCTTGTCTGATTTTTCTGTCAAAATCAAACATGTAGAAGATAGAGGCAGTGGAAACAGTCTATAACCATAATTCCTAGTGGTGTTTTGTAGAACAACATAACAACTATTTTCAACATTCTCTATCTGTAGCCATCCTTTATGTGGTACCTTATGTCAGTTTTGTGATTTTCATTGAGATTTTCACCACTGATAGTGGTTTTATGAGTATTGAGATGTGTACATTCCACAGTAAAGTTTGTTCATTTCTTGCCGTTTCTGTAACAGTACATTTTTTATATAGATAACGGTTTAGTTTAGTTTAGTCGTCGGATCACCATCATTGCACGTCGAACAAATTAGTCCATAAGTGCTCTGATCTCTCCCTCAGTATGTCCATCAGCGTGTGGCGAATAACGACACCGGTTCTTTGTTGGTTTACAATTCTTCTTTGTCTGCCAGTATAGCGTTCTTGTCGAGCTACACCACACTTAACTTTGAGTTCTTGCAGTCTGGTTAGTGTTGTGGATTCACCGCTATTACGTGAATCATGTACACGCCTCTCTCCCTTAAGGAATTTATAATATCAGCCTGGTCCATTGCTCGTCCGCTTTGGACAGCAGCCATAACTGCAAGCCTATCCACACGTTCATTCCCCCTTACACCTGCATGCCCTGGCACAAAATAAAACTGATCTTTGTCAGCCTAGACCTCCCCAGCGATTCTATCCAATGTCTCCTAGCCCATCCTGTTTCAATCTTCCTGAGCATACTCATTGAGTCACTGAGAAAACATGCATGGATAAAGTCTGTGATTCTAGCCAAATCATCGCTTTGGTAACCGCCATGATTTTCATAATGAGACTGCTCGTAGTCACGGCAAAACCACCACTGTCTTCCTTCACAACATCACCTCCGACCTGAGCAGTGAAAGCCCATGAGCTCCGCACATGTCGAATCACCGAACCATCCGTATAAATGATTACATCATGCTCGGATGCGTTCTCAGAAATTAATGCCTGAACCTCTGCCTCCACAACAAGTGGGTTGTGTTGCCTGCATTCTTTATCAAGTTCGATGCATACAGAAAAGGATGTAGCGATTCCTGTTGGCACTGGTATCCATTCTTCACCGGGATCAATATCTTCAAGTGTACACACCTGTTCAATACAGTCCTCGGCCTGACCCATCCAAGATTTTCCTCTTTTTAAGGTTCAGTTCTCCTCATCAACACCCTCACATATTGAACAAGACCATACATGCTCCAATGGAGCAGCCATCTCATTATTCCCACACTCACTGTACCAAAGTGATGTTGGCTGGATAGAAAGATAGTGGTGCTAAAACTTCTAACCTGGATGATCTTGGTGTTGATTTTTGTCTAACCCATCGCCTGTGTGGTGCCGGGCCCAGAGAAGCAAAGAATAATACCACTGCAACCTACAAGGCATGTCATAAGAGGCGGCTGATGTAGGACCTATGGAAGCTACCCTAGTAAATAAAAGCGTTGCAGAAATCGGATGTGCTGGCCTACTTGTAGGCGCATAACTGGCACAACATACAATTCCTCTTAGGTTCCGATATCACACATAGTGATTAACAAGTGTTTGATATAGAGCATTCAAAGAAGTCGTCTAACATATAACTACACCGACTTGTCCAGATTAGTAGAACTCACCATCAGTAAAATGTTCTCCTGCATTGCTCTAGTGGTCACAGAAATTGTCTTATCACAACAAGATAAGAACATCAGCATGAACAGATAGAAAAATGTCAAACTTGAGGAAACCATTCTGCCGTAGTTGTATATTTATTTAGATCACTCTTACCTGTACTCTGTATTGAATTAGATGTTGATAAAATAGCTAATGATCCTGTATTGTTTTATGTGCATGAACATAATCTGAAATGTATATGTTGTTTGTTTGTGTAAGTTCTTTATCAACCAAGTTAACCAGTCTGTGATCTGTGTAGCTCGCACCAAGAACATGAATACGTTGTGCAAATGTTAGGTACCTAAGGCTTGTAAGACAGACACATCCAAATTTCTGCCAAAGTGTATGTATCCAACTAGACACAAACTTGCACAGATGGGTACAATTTTGTGCACAGAACAACAACACTTCACTACTGAATTTAAAAACACACTTTGCCGAATTAATTTTTGTTCACATTTTTCAGCTTGAAAAATATATAAATTTCATCCAATCAACAAATTTGTTCAAACTCCCTTTGATACCTCTACGAAGAAATAAATAACTTTGATGTAGATCATCATCACCATCAAATAGCTTGTCCTGAGCAGAACTTTGCCATCCCTCCGGAATTTCTCTCTCTCGTAGGTCAGATGTGCCGCCTCTGCAGCCGTCATGTTTAAACCACCAGTTACATCCTGAATCCATCTTCTTCGTGGTCTTCCTCTTCTCTTTGCCGGTATGCCCCCTTCCATGATACATACAGGAAATTGGATCAGAATGTGTTGATAATTTAATACTAATTTTGCAGGAAATAATGCTTGGCACAGTGTGCAGCAATTGGGTTATTTTAATAGACAATCTTGGCACACCCTGCGGCAGTTAGTGAGGAATGAGTTAAAGTATCACATCTGGAGTTATACTGTAGCATGATATCAGATCTGATTGTTCATGTTAGTGCAGAATGAGTTAAAGTATCACATCTGGAGTTATACTGTAGCATGATATCTGATCTGATTGTTCATGTTAGTGCAGAATGAGTTAAAGTATCACATCTGGAGTTATACTGTAGCATGATATCAGATCTGATTGTTCATGTTAGTGAGGAATGAGTTAAAGTATCACATCTGGAGTTATACTGTAGCATGATATCAGATTTGATTGTTCATAGAGAGGTCATAAGAACTAACTCATGCCACAAATGTGAATAATGCTGCTTACATGTATTTATTTGTATTATTATTTACTTTTCCCATGCAGGTCTATCAGATGAACCATCTAGTCCACCAGCCTTCATCAATCAGAGCCCTCTGCAGTCTGACGAAGAGATTGCTCGCCAGCTCCAGCAGGAGGAATGGGAGGCAGCTGGTAGCTACACTCTAAGAGGTCCCAATTCACGCCCAGCTCTAAGTGGTGCCTATAATACATTTCGGTATCCTCATAGAAGGGTCAGTTATTTCCCCTCTAGGGAATGAATGTAGCAACAAAATCTGGGAAACATCAGAGATTAGTTAAACTAATTATAAACAGTGAAACTAATTTTTTCAGGAGAACCTAGGACTGTTGCTGGAGCTACGGAGTTCATGCTATGCACAACCCTCTCAGCATTTCTGCTGATGGGCAGAACCATATGGGGAAGCCCGGTGCAACACTTTTGGGAGGGTGCATGTTGTCATGAAGGAGCAGCCGTTCTGTGGCGTCAAACTCTGTAGAAACATCAATTGAGTTTTGTCAATGTGGTAATGTAAACTTGCGAAACACGTACAAAGTACTATAGTTTTACAAAATTCAGAAACAGTGACGATAAACAGCAACGTTTCAACCAAAAGACCTTTATCAAGCAAACAATACAACAAGAGTGACGAATTTCAAAGAACACTTACAAATGGACGATTACAGAAACATTCAAACGTATCTAATGAAAATCTGGGAATAAAAACGAATAACGAAATAAGTGCAACACAAAACTAGAAGTGGAAAAGAAGAGAAACAATAAACAAGGGAATATATAACTTATATATATGAAGCAAATACACATATAGATTACAAGGCACGAGATGAGAAAGTACTAAGAAGCATGGGAATGTAACGCGTTGAGTCCAAGAGGTCGCAAGGTACCATACAACGAAATAAAACGGTTCCCCAGAGCAAATCGACTACGATCATCAGAGGAACATGATCGGATGGCTGTGACCTGGACATCGCAAGCTCCTAAATGATCAGTATCATTGAAATGAGTAGCTATAGGGGTCACAGAGCATTGGCATATATCGCGCAAGTGTTGGGCGAATCGGTCACTGAGCCTCTTGCCGGTCTCACCAATATAGGCCTTGTTGCACCGCTTGCAGGCGATGACATAGATAATTTTATGGGATTCGCACGTGAAACTGTCTTCAAAAACAAACGTGGCTTTTAGAAGATACAGTGCGAGTCTGTATTACATAAGCACACGTGTTGCAGCGCTGACGGCCACACTGGATGGTGCCAAAATGATATTAGGCTTGAGACGACTGAACCAACATATCCTTAAGACTTCTGTCCCGTCTGTACACCACCAAAGGATAGGGTTGGAAGCCTGAACATGTCTCAGGATCAGACTGAAGAATGGAGAGATGACGGAATAAGACTTTCTTCACAATGGAACTATGAGGGTGGAAAGTTAAGATAAGTTTCACCCTGTCAGAATTGGAAGTTCTATGCTGGTTAGAAAGGGCCTCCTGGTGAGCAATTTGCTGAATGCAATGCATAGCAGATGCAAATTTATTGTCTCTGCTATTGACATAACATCCACAAGAATCACACAAGAATCATCTTTGTGGTTGATTACAGAGGATGTCACTCCATTGAGACTATTTTTTTGGTCTTAGGTTAAAATTGATGTACCCAGGTTTCGTTCCCTGTAATGATCTTAACCAAAGCATTCTCTCCATCAGCGTTGAAGCGCCCCAACAATTCAGAGGAAATGGTTTTTCTTTGCATTTGGTGGTCAATTGTCAGATTACGATTAACCCATCTTTTTCGAATCAAGATTTTTTATAACTGTGTTTACACTACCATTGTTGACTGACAGCTGTAAGGCCAATTGTTGAGTAGTGATTTGCCTTTCATTAAGCATAATGCCTTAAGCGGATTTCACTATTTCTGAGTTGGTAGCTGTGGCATTATGTCCGCAGCACTGCAGATCACGCAGCTCCATATCTCCACTTCCTGATTATTTTATTCTCAGAACCCAGTGACTAACTGTAATCCTGTCAACTACAAGACTTCCATACAAATCACATAGACGTTTGTGAATGTTCACAACAGTTTCTTTCTCCAATAAAAATTATATCACAATTCTCTGCTTATAACACAAGTTACTCCGTTTCAATGGTTTAGTACAGCTGTATTATTTGACATATTTGAAGTGTGCAAAATTTCATACTTTTATCTTCATTATTAGCTAAGAAAACTGATGTGTTGCATTACTTTCTGAACGCACATCGCAATAATGTTAACCGTAACAAGTTCTTCAAATAAGTATCTGTTATCAGTGTTTATCTTTTCAACTTGA
Source organism: Arion vulgaris (assembly GCA_020796225.1). Lineage (NCBI taxonomy): Eukaryota > Metazoa > Mollusca > Gastropoda > Stylommatophora > Arionidae > Arion > Arion vulgaris. Next base: position 38,326,570 of record CM036770.1, read on the forward strand.
CAAACTTCATTCTTGTGAAATAAAAACCTCTTCACGAGTACAAGTGCTTCCAAAAAATAGCATTGAGAGAGCAGGGGCTGTCTGGCTCTGCCACTATATCAGGGGGCCAGCCAATTGATAGCGCTGACATTTTGAACACCCTCTTATAATGTGGCCACAAATAAGATTTTTATTTAAACCAATCCACGTCAACTGCTAGATTGCAAGTGCTTGGATTGAAGATTGGAGTTGCCAGAAAAGAACGGGACAACAGGTATATGAGTAGAAACATCAATCAAAATCGAACTGGTACGGTCAGTTGCTGGACACTGTTGTAGATATTGCGAAGGAGATCAGAGCACCTATGGACATGTCTGGAGTGTAATGAAGATATTTGAAACTGAAACTAAAACCATTAAGAATAAGGCATGCAGTATTTCTTGGGTATATTAGATAGCTTGCTTCGCAGTTTTAAAATATGTTGTAGTTTTGTTATTTTGGAATGAAATAGTTCTTCTAGAAATTTGGTTTCAAATAAATATGATATCGATACAACCATCTTTTCTACTGCCTTCTGGTTACCTGCTGCGGCACTTACGGGTAAGGGTCCAAACAAAACCACCCTTTTTTTATTGAAATATATAGAATGTAACATTCAAATATTTCCTAGTGCTGAAGGGGTTTCGTTTTGAGTACTGTTGATGGGCTGGATAGAAACACCATGCAGGCCAGATGTGACCACAGGTAGAAGATGTCCAGTCTGGAACTAGATACTAAAAACATAAAAGTGGGGTCATTAGTTAAATCCATTGTAACATGTCAACCCCCTTCCAAGTAAGAAATATATACCTAGTTGATCTAGATGTGGTTTTACTTTTAATTTCATCAGTCATAGTCTTCCAGACAGTGATATGATGTCAGATGTTAGATGTCAGATGATACATGAACAGTAGGGGTTTCAATTAGGAAGCAATGAATTTCATCAGTCATAGTCTTCCAGACAGTGATATGATGTCAGATGATACATGAACAATAGGGGTTTCAATTAGGAAGCAATTAATTTCATCAGTCATAGTCTTCCAGACAGTGATATGATGTCAGATGATACATGAACAGTTTCAATTAAGAAGCAATGAAATAAAAGTTAAATATTCTGTGGATGCTCTTGAATTAAGGTTGAATGATTGATTGATTGACAAGATCATCATCATTGCACTTCGGTGAGTAACCATGTGTGCTCCAATCTCATTCTTACACAGGAAGCTTTCAGCTGTAGTGCAGAACTCCGTAGCACAGGTCCCTGATGTAATTTTGAAAATGGTGAAGACATTTTTGTAGGAATTTTATTTTTAATCTTTTCTAATGAATTTTGCATGTGCAGAGGCATTCCAGCCTGCTCTTTTCGATTTTAAACATGCTGACATTGAACACAGAACCTACATTTTATTGTCCATCTCTGATATGACTAGGTGCTCGGTCTCACCAACACTGAGATCAGGGATCTCTGGAATGAAGACATTACTCTCACATTACTGAAAATCATAATTTAAAAGAACAAAACTGTAGTCCAAACTTACATGCCATATTTAGTATCCTCATCACAGTCATACATCAACTCTTTGTTTAATGTTAGTATTAACAGCACAGACCCAGGTGACGATAAACATTAACTGTATCTCCAAAGTTTGAAGATAAACATTAACAGCACAGACCCAGGTGACGATAAATATTAACTGTATCTCCAAAGTTTGAAGATAAACATTAACTGTATCTCCAAAGTTTGAAGATAAACATTAACAGCACAGACCCAGGTGACGATAAATATTAACTGTATCTCCAAAGTTTGAAGATAAATATTAACTGTATCTCCAAAGTTTGAAGATAAACATTAACTGTATCTCCAAAGTTTGAAGATAAACATTAACTGTAACCCATGAAAATGATGAAGTGATTGCATTAAGATGTTGTTTTCTCAGGTCAGGGCAGCAGATTTACCTCCCCTTAGACTAACTAGAGCTGGGACAAGCAGCCGAGGTGGGCAGGGTTCATCAGGGGAAGACAGCAGCCAGCACTTTGTAAGTGTTCTTTGTAAAATAAAACCTTTGTGAATGAATGAAAAGGGTTAAGGCAGAACTCAAGAGCTTTTAACAGTTCCTGAAGGCGAAGTAGTCTTCAGTTAAACTGGACATCAATAGCCCAATGTTCTTGTAACAATCAGAGGTCATTGCAGTGACCTGTTCACATTTGATCTTCAATTAATCCATTGCTTTCCATATTTAAATGACTTAATGCATTTGTCAACAAAGCAAAATGTCACCCCAAAATTACCAACAGTAATGAAGACGTTGAAAATGTACATATTTTTAATATCTTGACTCTAATTAACAATAATGAAGACAGTACAAAAGAAATTAGAAGACTAGCCATGTCAATTAAGAGATTAATTACTATGTAGAACTTATTGCATAACGCATGCAAGGAAACAACTACTGAGGACATGCATTTTTCTTGTGATAACATATGGATGTGAATCATGGACTATTGGTTACTGAACTGTCACAGCACTCTGGGCAAACCCATAGGTGTTCAGTTTCCCCCAATAGATGTCGAAGGGTATGCATACTGATGGTTCTTGTGAATGGTCTCGTTGGTTAAACACACTTCTCTCTCTAACCTCAGGCATCCTACTCTTCTTGTAAGAGTAATTCCAAACTTCCTAAATCACTGGATCAACTCAAGATCAATTTTAGTGTCCTCATCCAATAGTAGGTTGCCAAAAGACCGAAGAACAACCCCCTTATCCATTCTCAATTCCCTAACAATCGATGCAAGCATGCCCAGTTTCTGTTTATTGCAAAGAACTCATCTTACTGCCCCTAATCTTGTTGATAGTGTTCTGTTCTGTTGTATTATACTGAAAGTTGTTCATGCATTCTCTGTGCCCTCATGTTTTGCATTTCTCAACCAGGATCATGCACAGACAGTGATCACTGTCGTCATATCCCAGCTTACTCAATTTACAGAGTGGGAGCCACCAATGCCAAATCGATGGCACTATCAGAGTCACCTCACTAACTTGCTAATCTGATTGCTCTTCCATCATTGATGCAGACTAAGATATGATGTCACCACGCTACTTCTATCTTCTCACCCTGTCTATTGGTAGGGTCATTTCCCACTGCCTACCCCTGGTGTTCACCACAAAAGATAATGTTTTTCTTATCCTGGGTAAACAAATGTTGCCACAGCTGCGTATACACTTTGCCGTTGCAAGTATACCCATTAACTAACTGAATCATGGGACAGGAGTCTTCACCCTAACAGCATGTATTGTATGGTATCACAGTTCTTCCTCGTCTTGTCTACGTCAGATGCTGCAATGTTATTCCTAACTAGACTTACCTGTCCAAAATGTGGCTTGTTCTAAAAGCTATGCAAGCCGGCAGTGCCCTCAGATTGGTTTCTTGCAGGGCAATGATGTTTGCACCATACAGGAGTTTATCGAGGGCCAGTCATCTCCACTTCACACTAGAACATTTCCAGTACATGATGCGGACATTTTTTCAACCAAATCGCTCACACTTGAACATATTTTGCCTCGTACCTGCACATTTGTCTCTTTTACGCCTTTTACCTTATTTTTGGCTGTGTCTCTGACACATCTGTGTAGTATCTGATGTTATTCTGACTGTAAAGCACTGTTGGGTAATTACAAATGAGTTCAGCCTACATGCACAAACTCAGTTGTCTATTCCTAGATGAAAGATGTAGTTGGCTGTCCACTCTTGCTGTTAAGAGTAGGGATGGTAGCTTTAATTTGCGTTCTAGGACCAGATGAGTTGCCCTTGTTGTGTTATATCCGTGTTTATGTAGTGTGGTTTTGATATTGTCTATCCATCTTCTTCTTGGTCTTCCCGTAGCTCCTAGTACCCGATCTCTTTTTATTGCATATCCATTTCTTCATTAATGACTGGATATATCGCAGTCATACAAGTCATGGGCACCTGGACACACATTGAGCATGGTGGGCTGACACACATTGAGCATGGTGGGCTGACACACATTGAGCATGGTGGGCTGACACACATTGAGCATGGTGGGCTGACACACATTGAGCATGGTGGGCTGACACACATTGAGCATGGTGGGCTGACACACATTGAGCATGGTTCACTTCGATTGAAGTATCATTCTAAGTACAACAATAATGTTTAAAATAGGTGCCTTTAGCCAAGGCGGCTGATAAGTGGACTGTCATTTTGTAGACAGGAAGGATTGATTTATATTCAAGAACACATGTTTTTCCACTACTTTGTTTTATGCTGTTGTCTCACATCTATACATTGCTACTGGAAGTATGTATGCTCCTGTTATTCTTATCATTGCTGACTTGTTACTTCCATACCATCTTTAGTTGTATGTATTTTGTAAGGCTAGTCAAGGTGTAGATCAGTGCTGTCCAACGCTGTAACTGCGGTCGCCATGGCGTCCGTATCAGACATTCATTTTACTTCCCCGACTTTAATGTTAATCCAATTTTTTAAAACACATTATTTCATAGTTTTCAGTCTTTTTGTTCGTAGCACTCCTATGAACAAATCTTCTCACTGTTTGCAATCTTGTTTTATTTTCTAATACATTCTACTGCCCCTTAACCCAACCCTTTGTTTTCTTCACTGAAGAAAGCTTCTGCATCTTAACTATATTACTATTGCTATTAATATTACTCTTGTTACTATTATTAGTATTGCATACATCACATAGGGCACACATCACATAGTGCACACATCTCCATAACCATTAGTTATATGTGTCCCGATATATAAAAACATTGAACAGTACTGGTGTAGATGATACTAAAGTTATCTAAAATACATGATCTCAGATACTGTTTTCTTTCTTCTATTGAAGTGTTGCATATTATTCACTTATTTCCTTCATGACACTGATCTGTAGGGAGGTTCAGGATCACATGCAACAGCTGGTTCACCTGTGTTTAGACCTCCAGGACATCGACGTCGAAGTCAAGATGAGCCTCTTCCTATGAGAACGAGGCTTGACCACTGGGCATTCCCTTCAGAAGATATGGACGGAAGTTATGGAAATCTGGCATGTAAGTCTGAGCTTCATTGACAGTTTGTGCCATTTTTCTTGTGTCAGTTTAGAAGCTTAGGAACACTTGTCTTGGTGTTTAATTTATAAGAATTCTGATTAAAGTAAAGAGCCCTATTTCATACCATGTGGTTTATTGGGGACTATGGTGTTATGACCATGATTTGTCTTTAACCGATGGTACATGATGTGGGATGCGGTCAACATCATGCCAACCACTTTTAACTCTCATTCAGATACACAAACCACAGAACATGTCCTGAAAAACTGTCCCCTGTATGTCCTCGCTAGAAAGGAAGGTTGGCCCTAAAACCTAACTCTACATTCAAAACTACATAGCACCAGAGATGAGCTCCAGACAACAGTCGACTTCATCATAAGAACGCATCTAACGGTATAATCATCAAAACTACATGTCACCAGAGATGAGCTCCAGACAACAGTCGACTTCATCATAAAAACGCATCTAACGGTATAGTCATCAAAACTACATGGCACCAGAGATGAGCTCCAGACAACAGTCGACTTCATCATAAGAACGCATCTAACGGTATAATCATCAAAACTACATGGCACCAGAGATAAGCTCCAGACAACAGTCAACTTCATCATAAGAACGCATCTAACGGTATAATCATCAAATTAGCAATCGCAAAGGAGGAGAAGAAGATGCACAATTGAGACTGGGTCGATCTGAGAGCCATTACTCTCAGAAATAATCGCACTCCCACTGTGGAATATGATTCAAGGACCTCATTCCTACACAGCAGCTCCACTAGTCATTATGCTTTCATGGCTGTCAGGAAACTGATAACATGCAATAATTTATGGACACTCTTTAATATTGTAATGTCAATTCAGAAATAAAGAAATTAATAAACCGTGCAAAACCTGTCATCCAGAAAATGAAGATCCTCCAATGTAAGAAGTTTGGTAAATGAGTTGAACCATTAGCAGCTGAAGTGGTAAGAATTGGCTGGAAAGAAACTTTTTTTTGGTCTATTGTCTTTCCCAGCTGGATAATGAAATTGGTTGTCCACTCTTGCCGTTAAGCTTAGGGGTGGGAGCTTTAATGTGTGTTCCAGGGCCAGATGAGTCGCCCTTGTTATGTTGTCATCATCATCAAATAGCCTGTCCTGAGCAGAACTTTGCCACCCCAACAGTCCTCAGAAATTTCTCTCATAGGCCAGATGTCCTGCCTCTGCAGCCGTTATGTTCAAACCATCAGTTACATCCTGAATCCATCTTCTCCATGGTCTTCCTCATCTTCTCTTTGCCGATATGCCTCCTTCCATGATGGTCTCCTCCAGCCCTTCATGTCTTTTTATATGTCCAAAATATCTTAATTTTCTTTCTTATTTGTAGCATCAACCAGTTTTCTTTGATTTTGAGTTCTTTCTGGATAGATCTATTTGTTCTCTTCTCTGTCCAAGATATACAAAGGACTCTTCTGTAACACTTATATTCAAAAACACATATATGTTTTTCCACTGCTATATTAAATGTCCATGCTTCACACTCATACGTTGCCACTGGGAATATGCATGCTCTTAGTATTCTGATTTTTGTTTTCTTATCAGTTCCATCCTATACTGTTTTTAGTTGTTTAATTTTTTGTAAAGCCATGCTTGTTCTTCTTTTAGTTTCCTTTATCCCATTTCCATCTCTTGTTAGCAGATGTTATGTTGTATCCGTATTTATTTAGTGTGGTCTTTATATTGTCTATCCATCTTTTTTTTTCTTGGTCTTTCCTTGGCTCTAGTACCTGATCTCTTTTATTGTATGCTGTTATTGGTGGTTGGTTGTGTTCCATTCTCATTAAATGTTCAAACCACTGCATTTGTTGTCTTTCAGTGTATTTGGTGCATGAAGTTATGCCCACTCTGCTTCTGATGTCCTCATTTCATAGTCACTGCCTGGATAAAATTCATTGAATATTAAAATACAAACTTTCATTATCCTAAAAGTTACCCAGAGGACCCTCCCTGACCCTGTGGAGTTATTGCACTGCCGCTGAAATCTTCCTGTGTAATAAAGAGATAGAGCACACATAGTTATTCACAGAGTGTAACACTGATGGTACTATCAATCAATCATTTGTGAAAGTTGATGCTCATATGTATGAAAGTAAACAATAGATAATCAAGTGAGAGAGAGAGATTGGGAGAGGAGAAACTGACTAGTCTAGTGTTGACTAGTTGTAAATATATCTAAAAGTTGTTGCTCACATGTATGAAAGTAAACACCAGATACAGCATGACTATCATCATCATCATCAAATAGCTTGTCCTGAGCAGAACTTTTCCACCCCAACAATCCTCCTGAATTTCTTTCTCTCATAGACCAGATGTCCCGTCTCTGCAGCCGTTATGTTCAAACCATTAGTTACATCCTGAATCCATCTTCTCCGTGGTCTTCCTCTTCTTCAATGACTACGTTCATGGACCAGTATGATCACTGCCAGGAAGGAAAAGAATGGTAGACTATCCTCCAAGACAATGCCTAGAAAACCCTAACTGTAATATGGAAGACAACATAAAAACAGCATGACTATAATATATCTATAAGTTATATAAGCATGTCTATATTATGTCTCTATTATACTGAAGTATATATTCTCTTGTTTGCAGTACTAACAGATTTGTTGAGCTCATACGGACTCTCAGATTGGGCTGACATTGAAGTAAGCTATTTATTTATTGCATGTATTTTCTAGTTTTGGCTGACATCTGTACCAAAACTACTATTGCTATTAATAATAATATAAAATGCCGCAACATTGTGCAGTGAATGTCAATATATCTAACATTATGGGGGATGTCATAGGTGCAATAAACTCAGTGTCAGGATTGATGAGCTGACATTGACTAAGACCATACTCCATTTTTCTGTGGTGGTCCTAGAAACGTTGCAGTCTGACAAAGTGGGTAGGGATCAAAGGGAAAGCTACCTAAAAGTGAAGGTAGTAGAGAAAACCCAGCTGGGGATGGTATGAGATTGGATTGCACATTAAGCTAGCAATATCTCAGAGTTTCTTCATCTACAAGATTCCATTGGGCTATAGGCGCAATGTAGTATAAGGTGACAAGACAGCACCATTTGCAGTGAGCTGGCACCGGACTGTCCAAAGACTCTGCCCCACCTCTATGTTGTGGCGCTGGAAACAGACTGCTGCATTGTAGTCTTGCAAAGTGGGTATGGATCAGGGGGCAGATATCCAGAAGTAGAGGCAGTAGTGTATAAGCAGTTGCACATTTTATCTGAGTCATTGATCACTTTCTAAGTTGAGTTATTGGCCCTCTTACCTGAGTTACTGATTATCTTACCTGGGTTATTTTTCATCATCTTACCTGAGTTATTGATCATCTTACCTGAGTTATTTGTCATTGATTATCTTACCTGAGTTATTTGTCATTGATTATCTTACCTGAGTTATTTGTCATTGATTATCTTACCTGAGTTATTTGTCATTGATAATCTTACCTGAGTTATTTGTCATCATATTGCCTGAGTTACTGATTATCTTACCCGAGTTATTGATCATCATAGTGCCTGAGTTATTGATCATCTTACCTGAGTTATTGACCATCTTTTATCTTGAGTTATTTGTCATCTTTGTGCTTGATAATTTTCTCCAACTTTATTGACAACAATTATATCTCTCATACTGAAGTGTTGACATAACGGTTTCACATCACTTTTATTTTGTGCATGAACTTTACAAATGTTTCTTTGTTATATTGCTTGCTGTTTAATGTATATTTACTTCACTTCCACTTCACAGGCATTTCTGAACCCAGGTGTTGTTGGTCAACGACCACAAATAAACCCAGATTATATGGACTATGAGGTTAGTGTAATCCTACATTGTGTATCTTGCTGTGTTAAAACTACATCAACATTCTATAACTTTTTACACTTCACTACTGGCAATTGTTAATATTTCTAGAATTTTACCCTCCAGGACTCTCATGGGTGGCTAACCCATACGATTATCAATTCAGACTCAATGAATATGCTTCAAAGGATTGAATCTGGAAGTCTGTGCTCGGAATGAATGGACATCATTTGGAAATCACATTTCAAGAAAATGACTCTGTACACACCTGGACATGCTGGAATGCAGGGCAACAAATGTGCTGACTTTCTTGCAAATAATGTTCCGACTCAAGCTGGCAGCAGTGTGGACAGTGTCGATGTCATCAATGCGGTACACTCTCATTTATGTGATATGAATGGGTCTCAGACACTGGAATGAGTTCGAGAATTAGGTGTTGAGTTTGGACATGCCAGACAGTGTCATCTTCTTGGTAGAGGGAGAAGATATACTAATCAACTTCTCATGGGCATGGTGAGCAAGTGAACTTTGGGATGGCTGTTGCAGTGGAGGATGGAGCACACATGGAAATGCCCAATGTGTCATAACATAACATAATAACATAATATAGTAACATAATATTTCTAGAATTTACCCCAATCTCTGAATGTTGTCTGCATGACTGGTCCAACTCATCCAACTTGTGCGACTAGCAGGGTCAGGCTGTTTCTCATTAGCAATACAAATTTTGACACTTAAAGGATACAACATACAGAGACACCATAAATATCACAGATACAAGATTAGAGAGATAGATCTACAGTGTTGACAAGAGATACAAGATTAGAGAGATAGATCTACAGTGTTGACAAGAGATACAAGATTAGAGAAATAGATCTACAGTGTTGACAAGAGATACAAGATTAGAGAAATAGATCTACAGTGTTGACAAGAGATACAAGATTAGAGAAATAGATCTACAGTGTTGACAAGAGATACAAGATTAGAGAAATAGATCTACAGTGTTGACAAGAGATACAAGATTAGAGAAATAGATCTACAGTGTTGACAAGAGATACAAGATTAGAGAGATAGATCTACAGTGTTGACAAGAGATACAAGATTAGAGAAATAGATCTGACAAGAGCTCTGTGACAATGCAACAAATATTCCAAAAATGTCCAGTATATGAGAATGAACAGAGAAGCACTTGCGTCAGTGTACAAACACCGTAGATCCTGATATAATGTTTGTAGTTTTGTTTTAATTTATATTGTTTTGTCTGGGCAGCAGTTGTGCAGCCTACTCTTTATCTATTTTTAACTGCCAAGGGGAGCGTCCAACTGGAACACTGCATTTGCATTTTATTGTCCATCTCTGTTAGGACTAGAAACTCAATCTCATCTACATTGTGATCAAGGATCACTGGAAACATGGGAAATGTCCTGAGTACTTTTGGAATCTTCTTCTTCAGCGATCTCTGGTCATGCGCTTAATTTACTGTGGACCACAAACTGGGCAGTCAGCTTCTTCACGTCTGTTAGGTTTCCCCAAAGCTTAGTTTTCAGGTGGACTGGGTGTGGCCACATGTTACTTCACAGCTCACACAGGAGAGGACAGTCTTGCAGGATATACTTTTGGAATGAGAGGTGAGCACTGGATGCTCACATCAAACTGACAGTTCTTGAGATATTAAAGGGTTTTTAAGCAGAAGGATTGACTTCATTGCCCCGGGTTTTCCCCATATGGTCCAGCCCCTCTCCGCAGAAATGGCATGCCACCTATCAAGAGTATTGCACAAAGCACAAACTCCGTAGCTCCAGCAACAATCCTTTGGGTCTCTGGAAAAAACTGCACTCGTGAACAGAATGGTGCAGTCCGGATTTGAACCCACGCCCTTCGACTCACAAGGCAAATTGCTTAACCATTTAGCCACAGGGAATTTAGATATTATACCATTCTAACAATCATTCTTTATTTAATAAAAAACAATCTTTGCTGCCTGTGTTACCGCTTTTTAGGGCGGTGTAGAACAGGATTATGATGATGATGTATACAGGGGGACATGAACCTGAGGAATTTAATGGCTAGTGCAGTCGCTGTGAAACCGTTCAAGTTAGGATTATTCTTTATGTCACAGACAGAAAAAACTCCTGGGTCTTACCGTGGATTTCTGCATTCTCACTAGATTGGGATTTCAGATTCTCTAATAAAGGCAGCAGTCTGCCTCAGATTATCAGCCACGTCATACAGTTTGTCTTGGATGCTAGTGTAAGTGGGCCACCTCTTTCTTCTCAATTCTGCATACTGGCGGCAGTTCTGTAGGATATAATTCCGCTTTCTGCTTTCCCGTTTGTGCCGACCTCTTCGAGTAAGTTTTGGCTACCCTGGCGATGGTAGGTCTGACATTCTTACTGTGTGGCAAAATCTCCGAGGTAGATTGGTGACCGTAGAATCCGTTATCCCATTCCTCATTGTGAGGGTCGTTGCACCATGTTATGCATCTTACGGCCTGGTGCATCCGTTTTCTGAAAGCATTTGTTTCGGGTTAGCATTTCCTAGCGGACACGTGCTTCCGATTTCAGTCAAACCTCCTTAGTCGCCTATTACGACATGCGTGGCAGGTAACTGTGGTTGTACTCTTTACGCCCCAAATTTGGGCCTCAGTAACCACTCGGGCGGTACCGTGGATTGAATCCGGGTGTTCCGCATGGGAGCCATGCTCTGATCCATTCAGCAAGAATTCTTGATACCAAATGTTGATTTCATTTTCTCATTGACTCTTTGCTTGTTTGTATAAGACCTTCAATATTTCATTACCATTGTTAACTTATTTTCCTGATATCTTCCCAGTCATTACTTGCATTAGGAGAACAGCTTGGTGAGGTCAGCAAAGGAATGGAACAATCAGAGATCAACAAGTTAACTATATGTTTACATGAGGCTAGCCCAAACAGACAAGCAGCTAGTGCTGCAGCTGTATCAGCCCCGGAAGCTCCCCAATGCAACATCTGTCTCTGTGATTATGAGACTGGAGACGAGAAGCGAGTGCTGCCCTGTAAACATGACTTTCATAAACATTGTGTTGATCAGTGGTTAAAAGTGAGTAGTCAGTTTTATTTACATTCTTTATAACTTACATTCTTTATAACTTACATTCTTTGGGTGGGGGGCTCTCTGTGGCGCAGAGATTAGGTGCTCCTCTGTCGTGCCAAAGGAATCAAGAGATTCGCTCCCTTGTGAAACCATCTGGATATTTTCCAGAGATCCCTGATCTCAGTGTAGGTGAGATCGAGTTCCCAGTCCTACCGAAGATCGACGATAAAATTTAGATCCTGTGTTCAATTTGAGCATGTAAAAATACCCTTGTCAGTTCAAAATCGAGAAGAGCAGGCTGGAAAGTTGCTACCTGGGCAAATTCATTAAAAAAAACATTCCTCCAAAAATATCTTCACCATCTTAAAAATTACAATGGGGACACTTGCCGGTGCTACAGAGTTCATGCACTGCAGCTGAGATCTTGCTGTGTAAGAAAGAGATCGGAGAATGCATGGTTACTCACAGAAGTGCAGTCTTGCAGGTAGATGGTCCAATCAATCTACATTCTCTGTAACTTCTGAAACAAGATATATTTATATATTTCTCTTCTACCGTTATACGTTACATAGGACCTGCAAGTAATTTCTCCATACCACTCTGTCCTTGGCAACTCACTCTTCCATGAAATTGAGTCCGATATTTCTTGCCTCTCTCAGCAAAGTTAATTTCAGGGTTTCACTAGGTTGTTCTCTCTTTCTTGAACCCTTTGTCTCCAACTTCAATGCCTGCTTTGATATTCTTTGATCATTTCTTCTCAAGGTATGCCCAACATATCTCCACCTTCTCCTTCTTATAACATTTGTTACTAGTGGTTGACCAGACAGTTCACTCATTTCATCACTTCTGAATTCATCCCATTTTATATTCATTATTTGTCACAGACTTCTATGTTCCAATACATTCAACATATTTTCTATATCTTTAGTTATTTTCCAAGAAATAAGACTGACAACATTTAGCAATCAGATTAATGTTTAAAATGTTTGTTTCTCTGTATTTCAGACCAATGCTACATGCCCAATCTGTAGGTCAGAGGTGAGAATGAAAGATTCTTGATGTTAAAGAAGACAATTTGTGAGTTTGCTCAAGAGTTTGCTTCTTCACTAGTGATATTACATACAAACATGTCACATGTCAGAGTTGATGTGCATTATGTGAACATTGTAGTTTCAGCACTTTGACATGATGATAGTGTCAGAGGTTGTCACTGCATGCAACTAGATATTGTTCAGATTGACTTTGAAAGAATGTCATTGGTTCTATTTTTGCATGAATTTCAATAATAGATGCACAAATTTAATGACAGCTCTGACCAGGCTGTCAATGATAATTGATATAAGAATATCATTGATTGATTGATGCGAGAATGCTATTGATTAATTGATTGATACAAGTATGATATTGATTGATTGATGCAAGAATATTATTGATTGATACAAGTATGATATTGATTGATGCAAGAATATTATTGATTGATTGATACAAGAATATTATTGATTGATACAAGAATTTTATTGATTGATACAATAATTTTATTGATTGATACAAGAATATTATTGATTGATACAAGTATGATATTGATTGATGCGAGAATGTGATTGATTGAAGCAAGCTGTGTAATGTTGATTGATTAATGAATGTCAATATTATTGCAAGAAAGTAGGTCATGATGGATGCAAGAATTTAATTAGTTATTGCAAGTAGTAATTGTTGCAAGACTACAAGTAACAATTGACGCAAGATTGTATATAATTATTGATGTCAGTAATCATTCTTGCAAGATTGTATATCATTTTTGATGTCAGTAATAATTCTTGCAAGATTGTATATAATTATTGATGTCAGTAATCATTCTTGCAAGATTGTATATAATTATTGATGTCAGTAATCATTCTTGCAAGATTGTATATAATTATTGATGTCAGTAATCATTCTTGCAAGATTGCTAGTAATTATTGGGACAAGAATGTAAATGTTAAAACTACAACTTCTTGAATTGAACAAATGTAAAAAATACAGAATGAAGCTATGCGTATCATCCAGGGTTTCACTAGGGATACACCCTGCAATGAGGTTTCTCCTTGATTTCCTGACAATGGAGTATAGAATCAATCCAGCTAGAGCATGTAGGTATCTCAAAATAAGTGCTAAAAAGGATTATCCACTGCACAAGGTGCTCAGTGTCAGAAATGGGAGTCGTTCAACGTGCAAATAGTGAGTTGACCATGCTGCAGACACTGTTCAGCTGGTATGTGGACTCACGAATATTGACCCTCTGGAGGAATGGATACCGGTGATCTCAATTATTTTAGAACACCTTTTCGGCCATTATCAAATTCAACAAAGGGTGCAGAGAGAGGAATCATGTGACAGTGAATTTAGACTCCAAGGTCGACATTAATGTAAACTGTAATATAACATCTACATGGATGGCTCGGTAGTTTGTCAACAAATGTCTGCTTAGGTCTTCTCCGCAAGCTCATGCCTGCAGAAAGATCAAGGAGGACAGTGGTACATTTAGTATGATAACAAGTAGTATGACAATCAAGGTTCTGGCTGTGACTAAGGTACTTCCATAGCTTGAGTCATAGAACTTATAGTCATGCATGCATGGACTGAATCCCTACAGGGTCAACAATTAACAGAATTATATTCATCTTCGTCCTGGGGTATATGGTGTCGATAACAGTGAGAGAGCGGACAGGCTGGCTGGCTCTACTATCATATGGTGTCGATAACAGTGAGAGAGTGGACAGGCTGGCTGGCTCTACTATCATATGGTGTCGATGGCAGTGAGAGAGCGGACAGGCTGGCTGGCTCTACTATCATATGGTGTCGATAACAGTGAGAGAGCGGACAGGCTGGCTGGCTCTACTATCATATGGTGTCGATGGCAGTGAGAGAGTGGACAGGCTGGCTGGCTCTGCTATCATATGGTGTCGATGGCAGTGAGAGAGTGGACAGGCTGGCTGGCTCTACTATCATATGGTGTCGATAACAGTGAGAGAGTGGACAGGCTGGCTGGCTCTACTATCATATGGTGTCGATGGCAGTGAGAGAGCGGACAGGCTGGCTGGCTCTACTATCATATGGTGTCGATGGCAGTGAGAGAGTGGACAGGCTGGCTGGCTCTACTATCATATGGTGTCGATGGCAGTGAGAGAGCGGACAGGCTGGCTGGCTCTGCTATCATAATAATAATAATTCCTCTCGTACGCTTATCGTTACATAGGGCCCAAGCAATTTCTCCATACTGCTCTATCCTGGGCAACTCGCTCAATCTCCTCCATGGAACTGAGACCGATATTTCCTGCCTCTCTCAGCAAAGTTCGCTTCAGGTCTCCTTAGGTCGACCTCTCTTTCTTGAACCCTTTGCATCCCACTTCAATGCATGCTTTGATATTCTTTGATCATTTCTCCTCAAGGTGTGCCCAACATATCTCCATCTTCTCTTTCTTATAACAGTTGTCATTAGTGGTTGACCAGACATGTCTCCGATTTCATCACTTCTCCTGAATTCTTTCCATTTTATATTCATTATTTTTCAGACATCTATTTTCAAATACATTCAACTGGCTTTCTATATCTTTAGTCATTTTCCAACTCTCGCTGGCATATGTTAGGATTGATACAACATTTGAATTGAAAATTCGTAATTTAGTTTAATACTATATAACTTGCAGTTCCATATTTTATTTAGACTTTTAAAAGCTGATGTTGCTTTGCCAATTCGTATCATAATTTCTTTTTAACATTTCCTATGCAATCAAAATTGCTACCCAAATAGGTGAACTGCTCTGTTATTTTTATCATTTTAGATTCCAGTGTGATATCTGCATTACTTGCCATAGGTGTCTTCATTATATTTGTTTTTTCATAGCTTATCTGCAGTCCAACTTTTGATGCTATAGATGACAAGTTGTGTGCTTTTCTTTGCATATCTTGGTTGTTTCTACTTAACAAGGCAATATCATCTGCAAAATCCAAATCTTCTAGTTGACTATTTTCTACCCAATCAATGCCAGTTTCGCCCTGCAACATTTTCGCATCACCCAGTCAATGACCACTCCAAACAATAGCGGAGATAGAATACAGCCTTGCTTTACTCCGGTTTCAACCATAAACCAGTCGCTGTGTCCATCATCAGTGCGAACTGCACACTGTGAACCATCATAGTTAGTTAGTATTCCTCTTGGGCCTGTGGGCGGCGCATAGGGCAGAGGTCATAGCTCTCCATGTCTCGCGGTTCGTTGCTATTTGTTTTAAGTCTTTAATGTTTACTAGGCCCATCGTTGAGCCTTCTCTGGTGATGGTTCTACGCAGAGTCTCTCTTGGTCTTCCTCGTTTTCTTTTCCCTCTGGTAACCATCATAGAGGCTCTTTATAATGTTTATTATTTTGTCTGGTATTCCATAGCATCTCAGAATATTCCACAGAGAGATTCTGTGTAGACTATCAAAGGCTTTTTAAAATCGATGAAATTTAGTATGAGTGGTTGTTGCTTCTCAATATGTTCCTCCAAAATTAGCTGTAGGGTAATTATTTGGTCTAAGCAGCTTCTCCCAGGTCTAAAACCAGCTTGTTCTTCTCTCAGGGTTGTGTCCACTGCTCCTTTGATTCTATTAAGAATGATTTTGCAGAAAGTCTTGGTCATTACTGATAATAGGGTGATCCCTCTCCAGTTGTTGCAATCTTTGAGATCACCTTTCTTGGGGATCTTAACAATTATTCCCTTCTTCCATTGATCTGGGACAGTTTCTTCTTCCCATACTTTATTAAATAGTTCTTGCACCTGGCTAATAGTTGTATCATCAGCCGCTTTGAGCATTTCTGCAGTAATGTTGTCATCACCCGCTGCCTTATTGTTTATCAAGGAATAGATTGCCTCCTTGACCTCAGCTACACTTATCATTTCTTCGTTAATGGTAGGGAGCTGTTTCTTGCCTCTTCGTCAAACTTGAGTAGTACTGGTGAATCAGGTCTATTTAATATTTCTTCAAAATGTTCTGCCCATCTTTTCTTCTGCTCGGTATCTGATGTTAGAACTTTACCATCTTTACTCTTGATTGGGCCACCCTTTGAAACAAATGTTCCAGTAAGTTGTTTTAGTGTGTTGTATAGCATTTTACTGTTTCCAGTCTTAGCTTTCCCTGCCAGTCGATTGACATATGCTCTTTTATCTCTTCTAGCTGCTCTTTTCACTTCCTTGTCTTTTAGTCTATATTCCTCTTTAGCTTGGATTTCATCTGTTGCATCCTTAGTATTAAATATTGCTAGTTTCATCTTTCTTCTTTCTTGAATACATTTCCAGGTGTCATCGCTAATCCAGGGTTTTCTGTCTTTAATCCTGCGCTACTATTTGCTGCCCCCAATAGTGTGTCCTTTATCTTAGTCCATTTGTCTTCAATGTTCTGTTCATTTTCACCATTGAGTAACTCGAACCTATTCTTAAGTTCGAGCTGATATTCCTCTTTTACCTCATTATTTTGTAGTCTTTGACTGTCTATTCGCAGTTGTTCTTTTTAGTATGGTGAATTTTCAATTTCAGTTTCAATTTACCTATGCATAAATTATGATCACTTCCTACATCTGCCCCTCTGTATGCACAGACATCCAGCAATGATGTTCTAAATTGTGTATTTATGCACATATGGTCAATCTGATTCCTGGTCACTCCATCTGGTGAGTGCCAAGTAAGTTTATGAATTTCTTTATGTGCAAAGATGGTACCTCCAATTACTAAGTTTGACAGCATACATAACTCCGCCAGTCTTTCTCCATTCTCATTCATTGTGTTTATTCCTTGTTTTCCTATAGCTCTCTCTACTCCTACATTATCACTTCCAACCTTGGCATTAAAGTCCCCCATTACTACTAACAGATCATGTTTTTGGGTCTTGTTAATTTGATCTTGTAGTTGCTCATAAAATGTGTCTTTCTTATCATCGTCAGCCTCATTTGTTGGTGCATAACACTGCAGTATTGTCATATTGACATGCCTGGTACTGAAGCGGCTCTAATTATCCGACTCGAGATGGGTTCCCATTCTAACATGCTCTTTGCTACTCTAGGTGTCATCATTATACCCACTCCTTCAAAATGCTTACCATCTTCTCTTCCTGAATATATGAAAGTTAATCCACTAACTACTCTTCTATCTGTTCCAGGCCATCTCACTTAACCCCAGTATGTCCAGCTCGTATCTCTTCATTTCTTCTGCAATTTGGGCTGATTTTGTAGCCGTGGCCATCGTTCTCACATACCAAAATCCAATTTTAGTGTGTGTCTTTGAGCCAAGTAATGTACGAGTCAGGTTGCTGACTTCCAGAGCGGCTTTCATCAGCAACCATCATTGATGCACTAGGTGCACCGTACACCACCTGGCTGGTCGGTTTACGGTATGGCGTCCTTTCTTACAAGTTTCTGTAGCTATTTCATTTCTTGTGATGAGGTAGCTGGCCTCACGCACAAGTCCTCCTTTTTCATCCGGGCTTGGAACCGGCATTGGCAGAGTTCTCTACTATCATATCGAGGGGTAAAACAATGGATAGATCTGACATTTGGAACACTCATTGTGTGTAGACACAAAGAGAACTTTCATCTAAACAAATCCACATCAACAGCTAGGTTGCAGGATTGAAGATTGGAGTGGCCACAAAAGATCAGCACCACATATGTATGTGTATACTCAGCACTCAACTTCAAACTAGTATGGTTAGTCGCTGGACGCTGTTGGAGATATTGCGAAGGAGATTAGAGCACCTATAGATAGACATGTCCAAAGTGCAATCAAGATATTCCAAACTGAAACTGAATTAAACTTCTTGAATGTAGATAGTGAATTCAGTGCGTAGACAAAAAATGTAAACAGTTGTTGCAACAACGTCACAGTAAGATATATAAGATAGTTGGGTGACAAAGTTTCTCATTTTACAGAAACCAACTTTCAGTTTGAGTGCTGGTATTTAAGATATTGAATGTGTCAAGATAAGTTTGAAAAATATCATAAACATTGATTGAATAAATTTGAAAAATATCACAAACATTGATTGAATAAATTTGAAAAATATCACAAACATTGATTGAATAAGTTTGAAAGTTGTCATAAATATTGAATGTATAATCACCCAATGTGTGTTACGGGTTCTGTAAGGGGAGCAAAGAATAGTACCAAGGCGACTGAGGTAGGGGCCTAGGGAAGCTATTCTAGTATATAAAAGCGTTGCAGAAATCGGACTGCTGGCCTCATAGGCACATAACTAGCACAATATACAATCACTCTTAGGCTCAGATCACATACAAATCACAAAAGAGGGGTTAACTAGTGGTCGATATGGAGCATTCAAAGAAGACTAATGTATAAAGATAAGTATGAAAGTTGTCATAAAAATTGAATGTATAAAGATAAGTATGAAAGTTGTCATAAAAATTGAATGTATAAAGATAAGTATGAAAGTTGTCATAAATATTGACTGTATAAAGATAAGTATGAAAGTTGTCATAAATATTGAATGTATTATGATAAGTATGAAAGTTGTCATAAATATTGAATGTATAATGATAAGTATGAAAGTGTTGCTTCTATAAATGTAGAATACTGTAAATTATCTATTGACTTGTATTTTCTATATATAAAACAACAACAATGTACTATGACATCTCACAACATTCTATTATGAATTGACATGTAGCAGGAGGTTCTAATCACATATATATATATGTATGTGTGTGATATTCGTCTCTGTGTTAATATAAAGTAGGTGTGTGTGTGTGTGTGATATTCTTCTCTGTGTGAATATGAAGTATGTATGTGTGAGAGATATTCTTCTCTGTGTGGATATGAAGTATGTATGTGTGTGTGAGAGATATTCTTCTCTGTGTGAATATAAAGTATATGTGATATTCGTCTCTGTGTTAATATGAAGTTCGCCCGTAGAGAACAGTATTACGATCCAGCCATCAACATTAAACACCAGCGTCTCCAGTCAACGGACAACTTTGCTTATCTTGGCAGCCTCCTATCCAGATCGGCAAACATAGATTCTGAGGTCAACAATAGGATATCCAAAGCCAGTGCTGCGTTCGAAAGGTTACGTGTCACTGTGTGGGAACGGAAGGGGATAAGCATAGTCACAAAGCTGAAAGTTTACCAGGTGATAGTGCTAACCACGCTGCTGTACGCAAGCGAGATATGGACAGTGTATAGCAGACACGCAAGAAAATTAAACCATTTCCACACAAGCTGTCTACGCAGAATACTAAAAATAAACTGGCAGGACAAAATTCCAGACAGCGAAGTCCTCACAAGAGCAAAGATCCCAGCGTCAACACCCTGTTGCAGAAGGCCCAAATGAGATGGGTCAGTCACATTGCTCGGATGCCTGATAAACGCATCCCAAAACAGTTGATGTATGGCGAGCTTGAAGGGGCAGACGTTTAGCTGGTGGACAGAAAAAACGCTTTAAAGAAACTCGTAAAGTGTCTCTGAAATGCTTCGATATAGACACTACGTGCTGGGAATCCCTTGGGCAAGATCGCCAAATGTGGCGCTGTAACAACAAAAGAGGAACCTGAATAGCTGAGAATCATCGTATTGTTGAGTCACAGAGAAAACGAGCAGCGAAAAGACAGAGCACACAACACGCACATGTCTAACCTTGATCATGTATGCCCCACCTGTGGTCAGGGATTTTGTTCCAGGATTGGACTCTACAGTCACCTCCGCACACACCAGAGAGGTGCAACAGCACACGTCTGAGGTTGTTGTCATCATCGCTTCGATGGGCGGCTATTATCAATATGAAGAATTTGTGTGTATGTGTGATATTCTTCTCTGTGTGAATATGAAGTGTGTGTGTGTGTGAGAGATATTCTTCTTTGTGTGAATATGAAGTATGTGTGTGTGTGTGTGTGATATTCTTTGTGTGAATATGAAGTATGTATGTGTGTGTGATATTCTTTTCTCTATACATATGAAGTATACAATATGAAGTATTTGTGTGTGTGATATTCTTCTCTGTGTGAATATGAAGTATGTGTGTGTGTGTGTGAGAGATATTCTTCTCTGTGTGAATATGAAGTATGTGTGTGTGTGTGTGAGAGATATTCTTCTCTGTGTGAATATGAAGTATGTGTGTGTGTGTGTGAGAGATATTCTTCTCTGTGTGAATATGAAGTATGTGTGTGTGTGTGTGAGAGATATTCTTCTCTGTGTGAATATGAAGTATGTGTGTGTGTGTGTGAGAGATATTCTTCTCTGTGTGAATATGAAGTATGTGTGTGTGTGTGTGTGTGATATTCTTCTCTGTGTGAATATGAAGTATGTGTGTGTGTGATATTCTCTGTGTGAATATGAAGTATGTGTGTGTGTGATATTCTTTGTGTGAATATGAAGTATGTGTGTGTGTGTGAGAGAGATATTCTTCTCTGTGTGAATATGAAGTATGTGTGTGTGTGTGTGTGATATTCTTTGTGTGAATATGAAGTGTGTGTGTGATATTCTTTGTGTGAATATGAAGTGTGTGTGTGATATTCTTTGTGTGAATATGAAGTGTGTGTGTGATATTCTTTGTGTGAATATGAAGTGTGTGTGTAATATTCTCTGTGTGAATATGAAGTATGTGTGTGTGTGATATTCTCTGTGTGAATATGAAGTGTGTGTGTGATATTCTTCTCTCTATACATTATTTCTTCTAGTATGATCACTAGAAGAAATAATTTGAATAATGAAACACGTCATCTCTTGAAATTTTTACATGTCAATGTGTATCTTGACCGTTTCCATATTTTACCTCCTCTCAATGGTTCCTTGCTAGTGGTTGGAAAACATGTTTTTCTCTGTGTGTACCTTAGTTTTCCAGTTTATTCTAATGATTCCTTGACAGTTGCCTGGCAAGTTGATAGAGGTGAGATTTGTTTAGTATGTATCTCATCTTTACTTTCATTGTTTCATCACTGATGGTTTCTTGTGAGGTAGCAGGTACAAATCCAGTCAAGTAATCATTTACAGCATGGCGTTTCATCAATATTAT
Source organism: Arion vulgaris (assembly GCA_020796225.1). Classification (NCBI taxonomy): domain Eukaryota; kingdom Metazoa; phylum Mollusca; class Gastropoda; order Stylommatophora; family Arionidae; genus Arion; species Arion vulgaris. The sequence goes on from CM036770.1 coordinate 38,348,607, forward strand.
GATTATAACACAAGAAGTAGATTATTGAGAGTACAATACTTGCAAACTAAACTGATTTGAACTTTGTCATCACAAATGCCTTACTGTTTATGGCTATTAGTTACTAAACTGACGTCATTGCACTCCGGGCAGACCCATAGGTGTTCAGTCTCCCCAACAGATATTGAAGAGTATGCATACTGATGGTTCCCGTGGCTCGTTGATTAACTCCTTGTGGACCAGGAGCCACACTAAATGGCATTTTTACTCTAAATGGCTTTTGCCCTGGTCCACTAAGAGTTAAACACACTTCTCACTCTGCCTCTCAGGCATCCAACTCTACTTCTCACTCTGCCTCTCAGGTATCCAGTTCTACTTGTACAACGGGTAATTCCAAACTGCTTAAATTGCTGGATCGATTCAACATCGATTTTAGTGTCCTCATCCAACAGACAGTTGCGAAGAGACTGAAGAACATCCCCTTATCCATCTTCAACTCCCCAACAATCAATGCTGTTGATGCAAGTCTGTTCGCTCTCTCATTACCATAAACACCCGCATGTCCAGGACAATCATATAAACAGTACATCAGGAAAGAAGGTTAGAGGAAGACCAAAACAAAGCTGGTTAGATGGCATAGCAGAATTGTCAGAGCAAAAATAACAACCACCAGAACAGCGACAGACAAAAACAGAAAACCATGACACTGGGCAACAACTCGGTAACAGTGTGACGACAAAAGAATAAAAAGATATTAACATCTAATGTAACTGATGGTCAGCGAAGTGTCAGTGATTATTCAATGGTCCAATATTGATTGAGCAACATAGCGTTGAGAAAACCCACCCCCCTCGCTCTCTCCCCCATCCCTAGTTGTGAACATTCATGTAAACCTAGACCTGCAGGCTGAACCTGATCATGACAAATTGAAGCCACTGTAAGACTCTGATTGTTTGTGTGTTTGAACATTTCATGTTTAGTTTTGTCAATATTTATTCAAAGGCAGTTTGCCTGCCTGGTGTTCTAATGGTCATGGGTTCATATCCAGGTTGTAGCATTCGGTTGACTAGTGCATTTTCTCACCAGAATTTCCTAGTATTGTTTGCTGAAACAATGGAGTTGGTGCTTTGTGTAATACTTTTGACAATTCATATCATGACATTTCTGAGAAGAGTGGCCAAGCCATGTGGGGAAACCCGATGCAATAAATTCCATCCTTGACCTTTGAACCCCCATTGGCTTAAACCATCACATGCACAAAATAAAGCCTGCTCACAGACTGCACAGTGTGCATGTCAAGACAGAAACACAGACTGCACAGTGTGCATGTCAGACAGAAACACAGACTGCACAGTGTGCATGTCAGACAGAAACACAGACTGCACAGTGTGCATGTCAGACAGAAACACAGACTGCACAGTGTGCATGTCAGACAGAAACACAGACTGCACAGTGTGCATGTCAGACAGAAACACAGACTCCCCAGCACATCCTGCAGTCATGTCCATCATACAAACACCAACGAAACGTGGCTTCATGAACGAAGCTTACAGAGCAAGCTATGAGGAACTCTCGAGGAACTCCAACTGACTTGCAGCTTCACAGAGGCAACCCTTCTCATAGTTTAGACAAGCATACAAAACTGAATGCAGCAAAGAACCCCTATTGAGCTTGAGGCAACCAACAGATGACCATGCAAAGAACCCCTATTGAGCTTGAGGCAACCAACAGATGACCATGCAAAGAACCCCTATTGAGCTTGAGGCAACCAACAGATAACCATGCAAAGAACCCCTATTGAGCTTGAGGCAACCAACAGATGACCATGCAAAGAACCCCTATTGAGCTTGAGGCAACCAACAGATGACCATGCAAAGAACCCCTATTGAGCTTGAGGCAACCAACAGATGACCATCTTCTAGTTATGTATTCTTACAAGTAAGATTAAAGAATCAGTTATACCTCTAGTACAGTGCTTCTCAATCTTCCTAATGCCGCAACCCTTTAATACAGTTCCTCATTTTGTGGTGACCCCCAACCATAATATTATGTAACAATATTTATTTCTTATTATGATAGTGTTTTCCGATGGTCTTAGACGACCCCTTGTGAAATAGTGTTTTCCGATGGTCTTAGACAACCCCCCTGTGAAACAGTGTTTTCCGATGGTCTTAGACAACCCCCCTGTGAAATAGTGTTTTCCGATGGTCTTAGACAACCCCCCTGTGAAACAGTGTTTTCCGATGGTCTTAGACGACCCCTTGTGAAATAGTGTTTTCCGATGGTCTTAGACAACCCCCCTGTGAAATAGTGTTTTCCGATGGTCTTAGACGACCCCTTGTGAAATAGTATTCTCCGATGGTCTTAGACAACCCCTTGTGAAATAGTGTTCTCTGATAGTCTTAGACGACCCCTTGTGAAATAGTGTTTTCCGGTGGTCTTAGACGACCCCCTGTGAAATAGTCGTTGGACCCACAGTTTGAGAACCACTTCTCTAGTAGAATAATTAACTGTTACCCATATAGCCTTTCATCCGTACATCTTTGTCATTGATCAATAATTAAAGGTATTAATATTTAACAAATATACATATGATGAACTACTTTGATGGACTATTTTGCTTGTAGATGTCAATGCTGTTTATTGGTTTTATGTTTGAAAAAAAAAAGCTGAAATTTTATTTAGTCCATTATTAATTTTTTGGTGACCATAATAAAAATTTGAAAATGGTTGACATTGTTAATCTTATATGTTTGTTAAACTTTAGTTGGTCTGTAAGTTCTACAGTTAAATGTCTAGTTGGTCTGTAAGTTCTACAGTTAAATGTCTAGTTGGTCTGTAAGTTCTACAGTTAAATGTCTAGTTGGTCTGTAAGTTCTACAGTTAAATGTCTAGTTGGTCTATAAGTTCTACAGTTAAATGTCTAGTTGGTCTGTAAGTTCTACAGTTAAATGTCTAGTTGGTCTGTAAGTTCTACAGTTAAATGTCTAGTTGGTCTATAAGCTCTAAAATTAAATGTTAGACTAAACTCTAGCACAACTCACAACATAACACAACTCATAACATAACTCGCACAACATGACAAGAGCTGTTAGATTCCATTGAACATGCGCTCAAGCTCTAAAACACATTCCCTGCTCCTAGCTCTTGTATTATACTGTTAAAGTATTTTCGACATATTTTTCTTCGAACGCTCCACATCGACCACTTGCTAACCACTCTTTGTGATTTGTATGTGATATGTGAACCTACAAGCGATTGTACTCTGTGCCTGTTATGCTCCTAGAAGTAGGCCAGCACATCCGATTTCTGTGAAGCTTTTTATTTACTAGGGTAGCTTCCATAGGCCCCCACCTTAGTCACCCCTTACGACATGACTTGTAGGTTGCAGTGCTACTATTCTGTGCTTCCCTTGTGGACCCTCTCAATACCCTGGCGATTTTGGACATATAAAAAGACACAAAAGGTTGGTAGATACTTAGAAAAAGAGTAAAAACATAATCCTAGTGATTCAAAACAAACAACAATTACATTATAACAAGACAACAGAGTATATATATTACATTGACATTTCAGTTTGGAATATCGTCATTGCACTCCAGACATTTCCATAGTTGCTCCTATCTTCTTCGCAATATCTCCAACAGCGACTAACTGTAACAGTTTGACGTTGATTGGTACTCATACACCCGTTGTGCTGTTATTTTCTGGTCACTCCAATCTTTAATCCATACTCACGCAATCTAACAGTTAATGCGGATTGGTTTAAATGAAAATCCTTTTTAGAGCCACACTATGAGGGCGTTCAGAATGTCAGTTCTATCCATTGGCTGACCCCTTGGTATGGTGGCAGAGCTAGCCAGCCTGCCTGCTATATCATTGCCATCGACACCCATGTGCCCTGGAACGAAGATGAATGCCATAGTGACATTGAACAAAGTTATCATATTCAAACTTGTGTTCAAAGTGTGACACATACTCTTCTTCTTTAGTGGTCACACTCTTACTGGGTTGTTGCAGAGTGTCATAGTTTTCTGTTTTTGTCTTGCGCTGTTCTGCTGGCTTAGCTGATTGTTATTTTAGCTTTTTGACAGGATTCTGCTATGCCATCTAACCATATTTCTCGTGGTCTTCCTCTCGCCTTCTTTCCTGATGTTCTATTGTAGAAGACTATAATGTGGAGTTTGGGTGCATTCTTATTAAGTGGCCAAACCACTTCATTCTTTGTTTCTCAATGTAATTCAAGCAAGGTTCTGTGCCAACTTTCTCTCTTATGCTGATGTTGTTGACTCTTGTCTTTTCTGGTGTTGTTGGTAACTCATAGTAACTACTATAAATCAAATACAAGATACAAATAGAAATAAGTAGCCTGATTTATTTGTCATAAACATGGTGTAATAAATGTTTCACTACCAGTCCCTAATCAGAAACAATAAAATACACACACGTGTTGACATGTTCAACTTCTCACAGTATAGGACTGGAACATGTAGGCACATTAGATATATCATCAGTTTATACACAGCCAACAAAATAAGGCACATTTCATAATTGCAAGACAATAAATACAGGAACAATTGTAACAAAATAGTAATGGAACAATTAAAAATAAATAATGGAACAAATATTAAAAATAAATCATGGAACAATAATTAAAAACAGAAATCGAGAAAATTATTAAAAACAGAAATCATGAATAAATTATTAACAACACAAATGAAGGAAATTATGAATTAAATTATAAATCATAAAAAAGTCATATTTTAATATTGTTATCCACATAGGTTCTGTGTGATTCCTGTACTGACCTACGGTTGTGAAAGTTGGAAATCAAACAAAATTGATAAGAAACTGGACAGCTTTGAGAATAAATGTCTATGAAAATTACTAAAAGTAAAATGGAGTGATTTAATTTCTAACAACACAGTGAGAGATAGAACACACCAACAACCCGTATCAAATATTTTAAGGAAACGAAGCTGGAAATATTTAGATCATGTTCTTAGATCAGACGAAAAGAGACTAAATCGACAAGTCCTTAATTGGTCACCAGTTGGGAAAAGAAAATGGGGAAGACCAAAGACCACTCTTCGAAGAACAATCCAACAAGAAAGTAAACCATTGGGATGTAAAACCATACAAGATCTCCAACTGCTAGCAACGAACTGCATCACATGGAGATCTAAAACCTCTGCCCTCTGTACGCATTTGGCACGAAAGGAACAAACTAACTATCCACATATAAAAAAAAGTTACACTTGAGCAAACAAATTTCTCTCTAAACTGTTTGGTCTGTAATCATTTATTTTAGCTTCCTCAAGTTTATTTTACATTTCTGTTTTTAAAATTTCTCTGCCAAGTTCTTGTCTGTGATATAGACTATGATATGAGTAGAGATGTTGTTGGCAAGGTCTTGTCCCAAGAAATGTCCAACACAATTTCTGCATCTATTTTTGGTATTTAAAAAAAATAAGAATACCAAGAGCATGAATAATCCAAGAAAACTGGCCGATGCTACAATTAAGAAAGTGTAAATTGAAGTATTTTGAACATATAAGGAGACAGGCTATTTGATTGGTAGGGTTGGATTAGACCAGCATGGAAGGAGGCATCCTGGCAAAGAGAAGAGAAAGACCATGGAAAAAATGGATTCAGGAGGTAACTAATGGTTTGAACATGACAACTGCAAAGGCAGGGCATTTGGCCTATGAGAAAGTGAAATTTTTAAGGACTGTTGGGGTTCTGCTCATGACAAGCTATTTGATAATGCATATTTCCAGTGGCAACACATGGGTGTGAAACATGGACATTTAACAGGGTAGTAGAAAGACATATACATATAAAATATGGCAAGTTTTCGTCTTAACAGATGGCAAGTGTTTTTCATAAGACTGTTCAATGTCGCTTTCCCCACAACCCTGTCATTAGTTAGTTTTTCATTACTTGCTGGCACCGATAGAAAAGTTCTTCATTGAGGCCTTGCAGACATCGTTATATCTGAGCAGGTGTCTCTCTCTCAACACAGTGAGAGATAGAACACAGCTCTCTCGCGATCATTCTTCATGGCCAATTTTATCATTCTTTTTGTGATATATATAATTGGCCTTTGACAAGAACGCTTGATCTACGTTGAACATGCGCCCACCCACCCAGTTTCAGCCAGCTTTTGATTTACTAGGGTGAGCTTTCCTAGGGTACATCCTTTCTGCCGACTATTTCGGCCAGGATCTTCGCCTTTTCGATTAGCTTTGCCGTAAATTTGGGCTTTGTGAAGCAGGGGTCTGCATTGGTGCCTCTTTCCCTTGGAAAGTTCACAGAACAACACTGGTTGTGGTGTGCAACTATTGTTCATTCTTGTCTGTTCATATATATATATATATATATATACTAGCAGTTTACCCATTCTTCACAGTGGGAATTTAGTTTAAATCTAGTTGTAATATTTCAACACTTATAAAGTTACATTTGTTATCATTTCCTGCTGATCTTCCTTCGCATGGGATGAATGTCCCTTCCCCTGTCACCCGTATGAGATCAAAATAGGTATTCCCCCAGATGCAGAAGTACATATTATATCTGCTGTTGGTACATCTGTTAGCAGATCTCGCAGACATTTTCTTTCCATGCTAATATCTGAGCAGGGGTCTGCATTGGTGCCTTGTGAAGCCCTGTGAAAGTTCACAGAACAACACTGGTTGTAGTGTGCGACTTGTTCATTCTTGTCCATTCATATATATATTGAGATTCATATATATATATATATATAAGGTTTGGAAAACCTAATCATGATGACCAAGAAACATAGTGAAGACCAACATCTATATTTGAATACACAAATAACAAAAATAATGTCAACTGACAAAGCAAAAGGCTCACCTAACATCCAAGTAAACAATGAAGAACTCCAATGTGTAGAGAGCTACGAATATCTGGGATCAATAATTAACAATAACGGTGACTGCGCTCCAAAGAGATCTCAAGAAGATTGGCAAATACGACCAAGAAGTTAAACACAATGAAGAACATGTGGCAAAGCACCAGCAAAATACTAAAATTAAAAATATTGAGATCATGCATTTTCCCAGTGGCTACTTATGGTTGTGAATCATGGACTATTACACAAAAATTAAGAACGAAAATCCAGTCCTTTGAAACTAAATGATACAGGTAGATCCTACAAATACCATGGACAGAAAAGAGAAAGAACACTGATGTCCTGAAAGAACTAAATGTTAAAGAGAATTGGCTGGTAAACAACATACTATACAGAAAATTACATACTTTGGTCACATCAAGCGTCACGATGGCCTGGAAAGAACAATACTAGAGGGCAGGGTCCCAGGACGCAGAGACAGACCAAGAAGAAGATGGCTACAAGATATTAAAGAAACCATGAACATGACCATCGATAAGTGGGTGAACTGGCAAGAGACAGAGTGAATTTCAGATGTGCTGCAAAGAGAGCAACGTCCTATAAAGGATATGCACCTTGATGATGATATATATGAATATATACTTTTGAAATATAAATGTTACAGAAGGGTCCTTTATATACCATGGATAGAGAAGAGAACAAAAAGAGAGAAAATCCAGAAGGAATTTAAAATTAAGGAAAACTGGTTGATGCTACTAATAAAAATGAGAAAATTTAAGAATATTGGACACATAAAAAAGACACAAACGGTCGGTAAAGAATATTATGGAATGAGGCATCCCCGGCAAAGAGGAAAAGAGGAAGTCCACAGAGAAGGTGGATTCAGGAAGTTATTGATAATTTGAGAATGATGGCAGCAGAGGGAGGAATCTGGTCGATGAGAGAGGAAACTGCAGAAAGAGTGTTACGGTGGCACAAAGTTCTAATATGTTCCAATAATACTGATCTATGCCCAGAAATGGGACTGATCTATGCCCAGAAATGAGATTGTTAAACACACATATTTTGTTGTGTTAGTTTTATGATAATGTCATAATAAAAATGTGTAGAAATGTAACAATATACAAAGGTACATTGAGATCAAATAAATAATCAAATATATTTGTTGTTATCCGGCACAAGACTTTTGCTCTGAAAATCTCATTAGGCTCTAAAACATTATTGTAAATATCTGAATATAAATAAGTGTCCACATTAGCTATCACAATATATGCTAGAAAGCCCACATTAAATTTGCAGTCAAACAATGTGAAACATTTTCTAATATTTCTTCAGTAAGAAGATTTAGAATTAATTATAATTTCTTCAGTAACATTATATTTGTCTCAGTAAGACTATTTACATTATATGTACACGTTTCTTTAGTATTATTGTTGTCATGAAATATACAAGTAAACTTCATGCTAATGCCTGTAGGTGGCACTAACGTTCTTTGGTCACTTCACCATTGCTTTTTTGATGAAGAAACCAAAATAGATGTTGATTCGATCCAGCAATTTAACTCTTTCCACGCTTTAAGCCGCACACTGCGCCATGGCGGAAGTCCGTTGACGCTTTAAGCCGCACACTGCGCCATAGAGTTGCTTCCTTATAAGAAGTCTTTCTAGTTTTACTTCTTCTGTTTTACTTATACTACTTTTTAACCTTGTTATTCTGTTAGGTTGTCCAGTTTACTTCAATTTAGTATATAATAATATATATATGTTTATTTATTGATAAGTAGTTGGGATCGTAATTTTTTTTTTTTTTTTACTTCCCTTGAATTAACTGCTTAAAAATTGAGGAAATAAATGGGCGTGGAAAGAGTTAAGCAGTTTGGAGTTACCCGTTATACAAGTAGAACAGGATGCCTGAGCTGCAGAGTGAGGAGTGTGTTTAACTAGTGATTCACAGAAACCATCAGAATGCATACCCTTCCACATCTGTTTGGGAGACTGAGCACTTATGGGTCTGCCTGGAGTGCAATAACTTTGGTTCAGTAGCTAATAACCTTGCACTAACATTCGCAGATACAACATTTGTTGAGACGTTGAATTTTGGTTGGAAACAAATCTTGAGTTACTTCCACTTGTTCTAGGGATACATGCAATCTAGCATCTATATAACCAACATAAACTTAATGTTATTTCTTTGAGTTTAGTAGACCACTTTCGTTCGTTATTTTGTTTACAATCAACGTTTGCTATATATGTCAATTTGTTAAATTCACATATAGGGAACCTATAGTCCAAACAAGTATTTTATTTGTGGTCAGGGAACCTATAGTCCAAACAAGTATTTTATCTGTGGTCAGGGAACCTATAGTCCAAACAAGTATTTTATCTGTGGTCAGGGAACCTATAGTCCAAACAAGTATTTTATCTGTGGTCAGGGAACCTATAGTCCAAACTCCTTCTCCCGTCAAGTTGCATTTACTTCTGTGACACCTTTTACAATAAAATTATGAAAACAAAATTGTTCTTGATTTTAATGAAAATGATGTGAACTTGTCTGTTTTGCCTTTAATCACATTTGCAATTATAAAATAATTGTTTTTTCTTTATATAATATATATATAGACAATCGGCTGATAAACAATATACTATACAGAAAAATTAAATACTTTGGTCACATCAAGCTTTAAGATGGCCTGGAGAGAAAACAATATTAGAGAACAGGGTCCCAGGGCACAGACCAAGAAGAAGATGGCTACAAGATATTAAAGAAACCATGAATATAACCATTGGCGAAGTGGGTGAACTGGCCAGAGAGAGAATGATTTTCAGATGCTCTGCAAAGTGAGCAACGTCCTCCAGAGAGAGAATGATTTTCAGATGCTCTGCAAAGAGAGCAACGTCCTCCAGAAAGAGAATGATTTTCAGATGCTCTGCAAAGAGAGCAACGTCCTCCAGAGAGAGAATGATTTTCAGATGCTCTGTAAAGAGAGCAACATCCTATAAAGGATACACACCTTGATGATGGTGATGATGTTATGTATAATTAGTCAAACTATTTTCTTCCCCAAGGGCGAATAGTGTCATTGTCAGTTCTGGTTACACAGGATGCGTTTTGGATCAAATCTAATTTAGAACATCAAATATTTTTCTCTCGCTCACTGCTACAAATTCTGGCGTAGTTATGGCGTCTATCAACTTAAAAGTCTGTATCACATTTAGGAGAAATGTGTTATTAGAAGTGCAGTCATGTTTAAGAAAGATCTGGAAGAAGCTGCAAGAGATAGCTGAATATAGGACAACTTTGCATGCCTTCTTTACTTCAGAGGTGCCTGTAATTTAGATACTCAAGTATTTTATCTGTGGTCAGGAAACCTATAGTCCAAACAAGTATTTTATCTGTGGTCAGGAAACCTATAGCCCAAACAAGTATTTTATTTATGGTCAGAAAACCTATAGCCCAAACAAGTATTTTATCTGTGGTCAGAAAACCTATAGTCCAAACAAGTATTTTATCTGTGGTCAGGGAACCTATAGTCCAAACAAGTATTTTATCTGTGGTCAGGGAACCTATAGTCCAAACAAGTATTTTATCTGTGGTCAGGGAACCTATAGTCCAAACAAGTATTTTATCTGTGGTCAGGGAACCTATAGTCCAAACAAGTATTTTATCTGTGGTCAGGGAACCTATAGTCCAAACAAGTATTTTATTTGTGGTCAGGAAACCTATAGTCCAAACAAGTATTTTATCTGTGGTCAGGGAACCTATAGTCCAAACAAGTATTTTATTTGTGGTCAGGGAACCTATAGTCCAAACAAGTATTTTATCTGTGGTCAGGGAACCTATAGTCCAAACAAGTATTTTATTTGTGGTCAGGAAACCTATAGTCCAAACAAGTATTTTATCTGTGGTCAGGGAACCTATAGTCCAAACAAGTATTTTATCTGTGGTCAGGGAACCTATAGTCCAAACAAGTATTTTATCTGTGGTCAGGGAACCTATAGTCCAAACAAGTATTTTATCTGTGGTCAGGGAACCTATAGTCCAAACAAGTATTTTATCTGTGGTCAGGTAACCTATAGTCCAAACAAGTATTTTATTTGTGGTCAGGAAACCTATAGTCCAAACAAGTATTTTATCTGTGGTCAGGGAACCTATAGTCCAAACAAGTATTTTATCTGTGGTCAGGTAACCTATAGTCCAAACAAGTATTTTATCTGTGGTCAGGTAACCTATAGTCCAAACAAGTATTTTATCTGTGGTCAGGTAACCTATAGTCCAAACAAGTATTTTATCTGTGGTCAGGGAACCTATAGTCCAAACAAGTATTTTATCTGTGGTCAGGGAACCTATAGTCCAAACAAGTATTTTATCTGTGGTCAGGGAACCTATAGTCCAAACAAGTATTTTATCTGTGGTCAGGGAACCTATAGTCCAAACAAGTATTTTATCTGTGGTCAGGGAACCTATAGTCCAAACAAGTATTTTATCTGTGGTCAGGGAACCTATAGTCCAAACAAGTATTTTATCTGTGGTCAGGTAACCTATAGTCCAAACAAGTATTTTATTTATGGTCAGAAAACCTATAGTCCAAACAAGTATTTTATCTGTGGTCAGGGAACCTATAGTCCAAACAAGTATTTTATCTGTGGTCAGGTAACCTATAGTCCAAACAAGTATTTTATCTGTGGTCAGGTAACCTATAGTCCAAACAAGTATTTTATCTGTGGTCAGGTAACCTATAGTCCAAACAAGTATTTTATCTGTGGTCAGGGAACCTATAGTCCAAACAAGTATTTTATCTGTGGTCAGGGATCCTATAGTCCAAACAAGTATTTTATCTGTGGTCAGGGATCCTATAGTCCAAACAAGTATTTTATCTGTGGTCAGGGAACCTATAGTCCAAACAAGTATTTTATTTATGGTCAGAAAACCTATAGTCCAAACAAGTATTTTATCTATGGTCAGAAAACCTATAGTCCAAACAAGTATTTTATTTATGGTCAGAAAACCTATAGTCCAAACAAGTATTTTATCTGTGGTCAGGGAACCTATAGTCCAAACAAGTATTTTATCTGTGGTCAGGGAACCTATAGTCCAAACAAGTATTTTATCTGTGGTCAGGTAACCTATAGTCCAAACAAGTATTTTATCTGTGGTCAGGGAACCTATAGTCCAAACAAGTATTTTATCTGTGGTCAGGGAACCTATAGTCCAAACAAGTATTTTATCTGTGGTCAGGTAACCTATAGTCCAAACAAGTATTTTATTTGTGGTCAGGGAACCTATAGTCCAAACAACTTGCTGGGAGCTTACTGGAAATTTTGGATCCAAGCCTTGCACCCCCAGAATTTCTATGACAAATGATAACTAGTGAAGATTTGACTTCCCTACCTGATTTTCTGCCTGTGCAATCACAGAAACAACCCCCTGAAACTAAGGACTGTCTGTAAAATATGTCTCATCCCTACAACCAGAGAAACAATCCCCTGAAACTAAGGAATGTCTGTAAAATATGTCTCATCCCTACAACCAGAGAAACAACCCCCTGAAACTAAGGACTGTCTGTAAAATATGTCTCATCCCTACAACCAGAGAAACAACCCCCTGAAACTAAGGAATGTCTGTAAAATATGTCTCATCCCTACAACCAGAGAAACAACCCCCTGAAACTAAGGACTGTCTGTAAAATATGTCTCATCCCTACAACCAGAGAAACAACCCCCTGAAACTAAGGAATGTCTGTAAAATATGTCTCATCCCTACAACCAGAGAAACAACCCCCTGAAACTAAGGAATGTCTGTAAAATATGTCTCATTCCTACAACCAGAGAAACAACCCCCTGAAACTAAGGACTGTCTGTAAAATATGTCTCATCCCTACAACCAGAGAAACAACCCCCTGAAACTAAGGAATGTCTGTAAAATATATCTCATCCCTACAACCAGAGAAACAACCCCCTGAAACTAAGGAATGTCTGTAAAATATGTCTCATCCCTACAACCAGAGAAACAACCCCCTGAAACTAAGGACTGTCTGTAAAATATGTCTCATCCCTACAACCAGAGAAACAACCCCCTGAAACTAAGGAATGTCTGTAAATATGTCTCATCCCTACAACCAGAGAAACAACCCCTGAAACTAAGGAATGTCTGTAAAATATGTCTCATCCCTACAACCAGAGAAACAATCCCCTGAAACTAAGGAATGTCTGTAAAATATGTCTCATCCCTACAACCAGAGAAACAACCCCCTGAAACTAAGGACTGTCTGTAAAATATGTCTCATCCCTACAACCAGAGAAACAACCCCCTGAAACTAAGGAATGTCTGTAAAATATGTCTCATCCCTACAACCAGAGAAACAACCCCCTGAAACTAAAGAATGTCTGTAAAATATGTCTCATCCCTACAACCAGAGAAACAACCCCCTGAAACTAAGGAATGTCTGTAAAATATGTCTCATCCCTACAACCAGAGAAACAACCCCCTGAAACTAAGGAATGTCTGTAAAATATGTCTCATCCCTACAACCAGAGAAACAACCCCCTGAAACTAAGGAATGTCTGTAAAATATGTCTCATCCCTACAGCCAGAGAAACAACCCCCTGAAACTAAGGAATGTCTGTAAAATATGTCTCATCCCTACAGTAAGAATGACAACCCCTAAAAATTCTAGATTTGAACAGAAAAAATACTTTATTTACATTCAATAGAAATATCTTTCCCACATTTATAAACAAAGTGACACAAGAATTGTATAGAAAATTACAAGTACTTTTACAAATTACAAAAACAATGACAAAATATAGCAACGTTTCGACCAACAAGGCCCTGTTGCTGTATTTTGTCATTGTTTTTGTAATTTGTAAAACTACAGTACTTGTAATTACGTGTTTTGCCAATCAAATAGTTTTACTGCAGTTCCATATATATATATACTGAATATATAGAAAAACTACTACAGAGAAAAATTAGAAATACAATGTAGAGCAATTAAGCTCAAGAAATACATTAAAGAGGAAACATTCTGCAAAGTGTAATCTATTGTGACATTGGTCATATCATGTAGTGTGTTTCATCATACCAATCTTGATCTATCAACTGGGGTAATGTCCAATCATCCTTGTACAGTTATAATATATTCTCTACTACATGGTTATACATACAAATATACATAGAAGCAATACAGCCAATCAAATGTCATCAATTTTGAAATGCAAACATGTCATCATAAACACTAAAAGAACATTGCACAACACAATCTTTCTCCCAACATTATGCTCCTTCTTTTCTCTAATCCTGTTTTCTATCGCAGCATCAGGATCTTCTTCTTCTTTTGTTGTCACACTGCTACCGGGTTGTTGCCCAGTGTCGTGGTTTTCTGTTTTTGTCTTGCGCTTTTCTGGTGGCTTGTGTGATTGTTATCTTTGCTCTTTCACAGGATTCTGCTACGCCATCTAACCATCTTTTCCGTGGTCTTCCTCTTGCCTTCTTTCCCAATGTTCTGTTGTAGAAGACTCTGTATACTGTGGAGTTTGGATGCATTCTTATTAAGTGGCCAAACCACTTCATTCTTTGTTTATATATGTAATTCAAGCATGGTTTTGTGCCAACTTTCTTTCTTATGCTGATGTTAGTGATTCTGTTTTTTCTGATGTTTCTTGGTAACTCAACATCAGGATAAGAAAAATATTCCTAGAACAGGCTTTTGTATGTCTTTCATAAACAATGTTTTTCATTGCCTGTTATTTCTGAGCTCTACCTTTTGTGTGGACAGCCTTTTGTGTTGTATTCACTGTAATGGAGTAACATTGTTCTTTGAGGCGCACCGTCTGTTGGTAATATTCTTATGTTGCCGAAGCATTTAATTTGTTGTTTTTTGATGAAGTTCAGTACTGATGTTGTATTCACTTTTTCCCTGATATCTTCATTTCTAAACCGGTCTCTACTTGATACACCCAGCATACTACGCAGACATTTCATCTCTGTTGTTACTAGTTTTATCCTATCTTAGTGACATTATGCTATCAATGCCAAACCTGTACGCTGATATCAAACGATAGAAGAAAACTTGTCGCGACAGAGATGAAGTGGCTGAACAGAATGCTGGGAGTATCAAGAAGAAATCGGTTTAGAGATAAAGACATCAGGAAAAAGTGGGTACAACATCAGTACTGAACTTCATCAAGAAACAACAAATTAAATGTTTAGGCAACATAAGAAGATTACCAACAGACAGTGTGTCTCAAAGGGCAATGCTACTGAGATACAGTTGTTAGAAGTCAAATGGTCATGTAAAAGGTGACCCACACCATGTACAGGCAAGAGCCTGTCCTATAAATATTCTCTTATCTAAGGTAAAACATGATTAAAGGAGAGAAGAAAAAAATATATCTATATACAGTTAGGAAAATGGGACATCCTAAATATACCTCACGTCAGAGTCTTCTTGAGGAACTGAGGGGTGCTGGACTATCCTGGGATGCCATAAAGAAAACAGCAGCCAGACTCTAAGAAAGGTGATGAAAACTATTGAGAGCTATACTCCATGAGGAGCAGAGAGGAATAAGTCAAGTAAGACTATATACATTTACAGTTTTTGTCAGTATACAAAGTTATACAACATATAGAGAATCTCTGTCGGAGATAATACAAATATGATTGACAGCCACTGTCATTTGCAAGGCACATATCATAATGAACATAGTCAAAGTGTGAAAGTATCTAATATCAATATACATTAGATAATGTCACAATTCTAAAACATACAAAATATCAATAAGAAACACAGAACTTCCAAATTTGATAAATAATAAAATATGAGCTATTCTCACCAAAAAGATATTTACACAAGTATTGTATTGCATAAGATAACAAATACAATATCTGACCGTAAACAAATACAATAAATAATTATCTATGTTAATAAGTAGTTGATGGAGATTAAATATCATTTCTCAAAGGATTGTACATAATGACACTAGAAGTTCATACAAATCAATGCAAAACAGCATCTTTAATGACAAAAAAAAGTATTTTATATCACAATAAGTATATAAAATGATTAAAATGTACTTTGGCTTGTTGCAAGGCAAAAATCTGGAAGATCAAGACAACACTTAATGGAAACTGACTGGAACAGCAACAAGTATTTACCTTATTTTGGTAGATACTGTATCCCAAATCAGGAAATTAGATAAAAAGTTTGCCAACAACTATGTTATAAAAAAAGATCAATATGTGTTGAATTAAACTCGTTGAATTATCCTTTATGGGAGGTAGCCATCAACCATAGTAAACAAGTCGTTGATTTTCTAGGCACCACTTATAGTTTAGTATTTTTGTAGTTTCAGTACTTTCAGTAGTTTCAGTTTGCCTTTTTTTTCTGAATGGTGAGGTCTATTTTTACCTTTTGTAAAAATCCCACAGAAACAAATTTGTTTCCAAACTGCCTGCCTGGAGTTTGAGCCAGGTACACTTGGGTTGCGTTCAAGCTCACTACCGTTTAAGCTACAGACGACCAATATGTGTTAAGAATTGTAAACTTAACTAAAACAGAAGAATGTTAAGAATTGGTAAAGAGAACTAGAACACAGTGTGCTAACATTGTGTAAAGAGAACTAGAACAGAGTGTGCTAACAATGTGTAAAGAGAACTAGAACAGAGTGTGCTAACAATGTGTAAAGAGAACTAGATATGACAATTGTTCCTCATCACAATAGATCTATATGAATTTGTTTTAATGACAAAGTAAACTTTAACTTATTTCATATTTATGTAACTCATTATGTAACTCATTATGTAACTCATTATGTAACTCATTATGTAACTCATTATGTAACTCATTATGTAACTCATTATGTAACTCCTCATGATGGTGTCCCTTGTCAAACATTGGTTGGTAAATAGTAACACATTATTTGGTAGATAGTATAGAATTTCAACAAATCGACACACATATGCCCTAGAACAAAGATGAATTCTGTTAATTGTTAACACTTGCAAGGATTCGGTCTATTTTCTGCATACCATACCTAGTACAACATTGCAACATCAATTGGTAGATAGTGCAACATTTTTTGGTGGATAGTACAGCATTGCTATATTTGTTGGAAGATAGTACATCAGTGCAACATCAATTGTTAGATAGTACAGCATTGCAACATTTGTTGGAAGATAGTACAGCATTGCAACATTTGTTGGAAGATAGTACAGCATTGCAACATTTGTTGGAAGATAGTACAGCATTGCAACATCAATTAGAAGATAGTACAGCATTGCAACATCAATTAGAAGATAGTACAACATTGCAACATCAATTGTTAGATAGTACAACATTGCAACATCAATTAGAAGATAGTACAACATTGCAACATCAGGTAGCAATACAAAAGACATATATAAATTTGATGTCAATAAATTATAGGAAGACATGCTTCTGTAAGAATAGAAAGAACTGCTTCCTTGTTTCTGTGACATCAACATTTTATACAATGTTGGCCAATCTTTGTTTTGGACTGTTCATAGCAGATGATGAACTGGACATCTGTGGTCTCATGTACCGAGGTAGAGTAGCCATACGAGTTGCAGGGTTGTATTCAAAGACTGGACAATTAGTCCACAGAGTCTGATGAAATAATAGGAATAGATTAGTCATGATTGTCTAAGCTACAATAGGTTCTTCAAGTCTGTCTGATATAGTAATAGATTTGTCAAATCTGTCTGATATAATAATAGACTAGTCAAGTCTGTTTAATATAACAATAGATTAGTCAAATCTGATATAATAATAGACTAGTGAAATCTATCTGATATAGTAATAGACTAGTCTGTCTGATATAACAATAGATTAGTCAAGTCTGATATAATAATAGACTAGTGAAATCTATCTGATATAGTAATAGACTAGTCGACTAACGACACCGGTTCTTTGTTGGTTTATTATTCTTCATTGACTACCATTATAGTGCTCTTATCTAGCTACACCACATTTGACTTGACATTCCTGCAGTCTGGTTAGTGTTGTAGATTCACTACCTTTACTTGAATCATTTACATGTCCTTGCTCTCTCTTCCTTAGGAGATTTAGAATATTGGACTGGTACATGGCATGCCCGTTTCATACAGCAGCCACACCTGTAAAACCTATTGAGACTTGGAACTGTAAAAATGGCATGCCCGTTTCATACAGCAGACACACCTGTAAAACCTATTGGACTGGTACATGGCATGCCCGTTTCATACAGCAGACACACCTGTAAAACCTATTGGACTGGTACATGGCATGCCCGTTTCATACAGCAGACACACCTGTAAAACCTATTGGACTGGTACATGGCATGCCCGTTTCATACAGCAGACACACCTGTAAAACCTATTGGACTGGTACATGGCATGCCCGTTTCATACAGCAGACACACCTGTAAAACCTATTGGACTGGTACATGGCATGCCCGTTTCATACAGCAGACACACCTGTAAAACCTATTGGACTGGTACATGGCATGCCCGTTTCATACAGCAGACACACCTGTAAAACCTATTGGACTGGTACATGGCATGCCCGTTTCATACAGCAGCACACCTGTAAAACCTATTGGACTGGTACATGGCATGCCCGTTTCATACAGCAGCCACACCTGTAAAACCTATTGGACTGGTACATGGCATGCCCGTTTCATACAGCAGCCACACCTGTAAAACCTATTGGACTGGTACATGGCATGCCCGTTTCATACAGCAGCCACACCTGTAAAACCTATTGGACTGGTACATGGCATGCCCGTTTATTACAGCAGCCACACCTGTAAAACCTATTGGACTGGTACATGGCATGCCCGTTTATTACAGCAGCCACACCTGTAAAACCTATTGGACTGGTACATGGCATGCCCGTTTATTACAGCAGCCACACCTGTAAAACCTATTGGACTGGTACATGGCATGCCAGTTTCATACAGCAGCCACACCTGTAAAACCTATTGGACTGGTACATGGCATGCCCGTTTCATACAGCAGACACACCTGTAAAACCTATTGGACTGGTACATGGCATGCCCGTTTCATACAGCAGACACACCTGTAAAACCTATTGGACTGGTACATGGCATGCCCGTTTCATACAGCAGCCACACCTGTAAAACCTATTGGACTGGTACATGGCATGCCCGTTTCATACAGCAGACACACCTGTAAAACCTATTGGACTGGTACATGGCATGCCCGTTTCATACAGCAGCCACACCTGTAAAACCTATTGGACTGGTACATGGCATGCCAGTTTCATACAGCAGCCACACCTGTAAAACCTATTGGACTGGTACATGGCATGCCCGTTTCATACAGCAGCCACACCTGTAAAACCTATTGGACTGGTACATGGCATGCCCGTTTCATACAGCAGCCACACCTGTAAAACCTATTGGACTGGTACATGGCATGCCCGTTTCATACAGCAGCCACACCTGTAAAACCTATTGGACTGGTACATGGCATGCCCGTTTCATCAGCAGCCACACCTGTAAAACCTATTGGACTGGTACATGGCATGCCCGTTTCATACAGCAGCCACACCTGTAAAACCTATTGGACTGGTACATGGCATGCCCGTTTCATACAGCAGCCACACCTGTAAAACCTATTGGACTGGTACATGGCATGCCCGTTTCAACAGCAGCCACACCTGTAAAACCTATTGGACTGGTACATGGCATGCCCGTTTCATACAGCAGCCACACCTGTAAAACCTATTGGACTGGTACATGGCATGCCCGTTTCATACAGCAGCCACACCTGTAAAACCTATTGGACTGGTACATGGCATGCCCGTTTCATCAGCAGCCACACCTGTAAAACCTATTGGACTGGTACATGGCATGCCAGTTTCATACAGCAGCCACACCTGTAAAACCTATTGGACACTGGCACATGCATGCGCCGTTTCATACAGCACCACACCTGTAAAACCTATTGGACTGGTACATGGCATGCCCGTTTCATACAGCAGACACACCTGTAAAACCTATTGGACTGGTACATGGCATGCCCGTTTCATACAGCAGACACACCTGTAAAACCTATTGGACTGGTACATGGCATGCCCGTTTCATACAGCAGCACACCTGTAAAACCTATTGGACTGGTACATGGCATGCCCGTTTCATACAGCAGACACACCTGTAAAACCTATTGGACTGGTACATGGCATGCCCGTTTCATACAGCAGACACACCTGTAAAACCTATTGGACTGGTACATGGCATGCCCGTTTCATACAGCAGACACACCTGTAAAACCTATTGGACTGGTACATGGCATGCCCGTTTCATACAGCAGACACACCTGTAAAACCTATTGGACTGGTACATGGCATGCCCGTTTCATACAGCAGACACACCTGTAAAACCTATTGGACTGGTACATGGCATGCCCGTTTCATACAGCAGACACACCTGTAAAACCTATTGGACTGGTACATGGCATGCCCGTTTCATACAGCAGACACACCTGTAAAACCTATTGGACTGGTACATGGCATGCCCGTTTCTACAGCAGACACACCTGTAAAACCTATTGGACTGGTACATGGCATGCCCGTTTCATACAGCAGACACACCTGTAAAACCTATTGGACTGGTACATGGCATGCCCGTTTCATACAGCAGACACACCTGTAAAACCTATTGGACTGGTACATGGCATGCCCGTTTCATACAGCAGACACACCTGTAAAACCTATTGGACTGGTACATGGCATGCCCGTTTCATCAGCAGCCACACCTGTAAAACCTATTGGACTGGTACATGGCATGCCCGTTTCATCAGCAGCACACACCTGTAAAACCTATTGGACTGGTACATGGCATGCCCGTTTCATACAGCAGCCACACCTGTAAAACCTATTGGACTGGTACATGGCATGCCCGTGTTCATACAGCAGCACCACACCTGTAAAACCTATTGGACTGGTACATGGCATGCCCGTTTCATACAGCAGCCACACCTGTAAAACCTATTGGACTGGTACATCATGGTCATGCCCCTGTTTCTTACTGCAGCAACAGCCACACCTGTAAAACCTATTGGACTGGTACATGGCATGCCCGTTTCATCAGCAGCCACACCTGTAAAACCTATTGGACTGGTACATGGCATGCCCGTTTCATACAGCAGCCACACCTGTAAAACCTATTGGACTGGTACATGGCATGCCCGTTTCATACAGCAGCCACACCTGTAAAACCTATTGGACTGGTACATGGCATGCCCGTTTCATACAGCAGCCACACCTGTAAAACCTATTGGACTGGTACATGGCATGCCCGTTTCATACAGCAGCCACACCTGTAAAACCTATTGGACTGGTACATGGCATGCCCGTTTCATACAGCAGCACACCTGTAAAACCTATTGGACTGGTACATGGCATGCCCGTTTCATACAGCAGCACACCTGTAAAACCTATTGGACTGGTACATGGCATGCCCGTTTCATACAGCAGACACACCTGTAAAACCTATTGGACTGGTACATGGCATGCCCGTTTCATACAGCAGACACACCTGTAAAACCTATTGGACTGGTACATGGCATGCCCGTTTCATACAGCAGACACACCTGTAAAACCTATTGGACTGGTACATGGCATGCCCGTTTCATACAGCAGACACACCTGTAAAACCTATTGGACTGGTACATGGCATGCCCGTTTCATACAGCAGACACACCTGTAAAACCTATTGGACTGGTACATGGCATGCCCGTTTCATACAGCAGACACACCTGTAAAACCTATTGGACTGGTACATGGCATGCCCGTTTCATACAGCAGACACACCTGTAAAACCTATTGGACTGGTACATGGCATGCCCGTTTCATACAGCAGACACACCTGTAAAACCTATTGGACTGGTACATGGCATGCCCGTTTCATACAGCAGACACACCTGTAAAACCTATTGGACTGGTACATGGCATGCCCGTTTCATACAGCAGACACACCTGTAAAACCTATTGGACTGGTACATGGCATGCCCGTTTCATACAGCAGACACACCTGTAAAACCTATTGGACTGGTACATGGCATGCCCGTTTCATACAGCAGACACACCTGTAAAACATATTGGACTGGTACATGGCATGCCCGTTTCATACAGCAGACACACCTGTAAAACCTATTGGACTGGTACATGGCATGCCCGTTTCATACAGCAGACACACCTGTAAAACCTATTGGACTGGTACATGGCATGCCCGTTTCATACAGCAGACACACCTGTAAAACCTATTGGACTGGTACATGGCATGCCCGTTTCATACAGCAGACACACCTGTAAAACCTATTGGACTGGTACATGGCATGCCCGTTTCATACAGCAGACACACCTGTAAAACCTATTGGACTGGTACATGGCATGCCAGTTTCATACAGCAGACACACCTGTAAAACCTATTGGACTGGTACATGGCATGCCCGTTTCATACAGCAGACACACCTGTAAAACCTATTGGACTGGTACATGGCATGCCCGTTTCATACAGCAGACACACCTGTAAAACCTATTGGACTGGTACATGGCATGCCCGTTTCATACAGCAGACACACCTGTAAAACCTATTGGACTGGTACATGGCATGCCCGTTTCTACAGCAGACACACCTGTAAAACCTATTGGACTGGTACATGGCATGCCCGTTTCATACAGCAGACCACCTGTAAAACTATTGGACTGGTACATGGCATGCCCGTTTCATACAGCAGACACACCTGTAAAACCTATTGGACTGGTACATGGCATGCCCGTTTCATACAGCAGCACACCTGTAAAACCTATTGGACTGGTACATGGCATGCCCGTTTCATACAGCAGCCACACCTGTAAAACCTATTGGACTGGTACATGGCATGCCCGTTTCATACAGCAGCACACCTGTAAAACCTATTGGACTGGTACATGGCATGCCCGTTTCATACAGCAGCCACACCTGTAAAACCTATTGGACTGGTACATGGCATGCCCGTTTCATCAGCAGCCACACCTGTAAAACCTATTGGACTGGTACATGGCATGCCCGTTTCATACAGCAGCCACACCTGTAAAACCTATTGGACTGGTACATGGCATGCCCGTTTCATCAGCAGCCACACCTGTAAAACCTATTGGACTGGTACATGGCATGCCCGTTTCATACAGCAGCACACCTGTAAAACCTATTGGACTGGTACATGGCATGCCCGTTTCATCAGCAGCCACACCTGTAAAACCTATTGGACTGGTACATGGCATGCCCGTTTCATACAGCAGCCACACCTGTAAAACCTATTGGACTGGTACATGGCATGCCCGTTTCATACAGCAGCCACACCTGTAAAACCTATTGGACTGGTACATGGCATGCCCGTTTCATACAGCAGCCACACCTGTAAAACCTATTGGACTGGTACATGGCATGCCCGTTTCATACAGCAGCCACACCTGTAAAACCTATTGGACTGGTACATGGCATGCCCGTTTCATACAGCAGCCACACCTGTAAAACCTATTGGACTGGTACATGGCATGCCCGTTTCATACAGCAGCCACACCTGTAAAACCTATTGGACTGGTACATGGCATGCCCGTTTCATACAGCAGCCACACCTGTAAAACCTATTGGACTGGTACATGGCATGCCCGTTTCATACAGCAGCCACACCTGTAAAACCTATTGGACTGGTACATGGCATGCCCGTTTCATCAGCAGCCACACCTGTAAAACCTATTGGACTGGTACATGGCATGCCCGTTTCATACAGCAGCCACACCTGTAAAACCTATTGGACTGGTACATGGCATGCCCGTTTCATACAGCAGCCACACCTGTAAAACCTATTGGACTGGTACATGGCATGCCCGTTTCATACAGCAGACACACCTGTAAAACCTATTGGACTGGTACATGGCATGCCCGTTTCATACAGCAGCCACACCTGTAAAACCTATTGGACTGGTACATGGCATGCCCGTTTCATACAGCAGCCACACCTGTAAAACCTATTGAACTGGTACATGGCATGCCGTTTCACTACAGCAGCCACACCTGTAAAACCTATTGGACTGGTACATGGCATGCCCGTTTCATACAGCAGACACACCTGTAAAACCTATTGGACTGGTACATGGCATGCCCGTTTCATACAGCAGCCACACCTGTAAAACCTATTGGACTGGTACATGGCATGCCCGTTTCATACAGCAGCACACCTGTAAAACCTATTGGACTGGTACATGGCATGCCCGTTTCATACAGCACACACCTGTAAAACCTATTGGACTGGTACATGGCATGCCAGTTTCATACAGCAGACACACCTGTAAAACCTATTGGACTGGTACATGGCATGCCCGTTTCATCAGCAGCCACACCTGTAAAACCTATTGGACTGGTACATGGCATGCCCGTTTCATACAGCAGCCACACCTGTAAAACCTATTGGACTGGTACATGGCATGCCCGTTTCACACAGCAGCCACACCTGTAAAACCTATTGGACTGGTACATGGCATGCCCGTTTCATCAGCAGCCACACCTGTAAAACCTATTGGACTGGTACATGGCATGCCCGTTTCATACAGCAGACACACCTGTAAAACCTATTGGACTGGTACATGGCATGCCCGTTTCATACAGCAGCCACACCTGTAAAACCTATTGGACTGGTACATGGCATGCCCGTTTCATACAGCAGACACACCTGTAAAACCTATTGGACTGGTACATGGCATGCCCGTTTCATACAGCAGCCACACCTGTAAAACCTATTGGACTGGTACATGGCATGCCCGTTTCATACAGCAGCACACCTGTAAAACCTATTGGACTGGTACATGGCATGCCCGTTTCATACAGCAGCACACCTGTAAAACCTATTGGACTGGTACATGCATGCCCGTTTCACAGCAGCCCCACCTGTAAAACCTATGGACTGGTACAGCTGCGTTCAACAGCAGCACACCTGTAAAACCTAGTGGACCGGTACAGGCATGCCCTTTCATCAGCAGACACACCTGTAAAACCTATTGGACTGTGTACGCATGCCCTTCTACAGCAGCCACACCTGTAAAACCTATTGACTACACTGGCATGCCCCTTAACGCAGACACACCTGTAAGCAGACACACCTGTAAGCAGACACACCTGTAAGCAGACACACCTGTAAGCAGACACACCTGTAAGCAGACACACCTGTAAGCAGACACACCTGTAAGCAGACACACCTGTAAGCAGACACACCTGTAAGCAGACACACCTGTAAGCAGACACACCTGTAAGCAGACACACCTGTAAGCAGACACTGTACAGACACACCTGTAAGCAGACACACCTGTACAGCAGACACCCTGTAGCAGACACTCCTGTAGCAGACCACCTAGTATAAGCAGACACACCTGTAAGCAGACACACCTGTAAGCAGACACACCTGTAAGCAGACACACCTGTAGCAGACACCCTTAAGCAGACACACCTGTAAGCAGACACACCTAGTAAACCTATCAGCAGCATTCATTTCTCCTACACTTGCTACCTAGCACAAATAAAACTGACTCTAGCCTAGACCTCCTCAGTGACTCAGCCTAGACCTCCTCAGTGACTCCAACTATTGTCAGCCTAGACCTCCTCAGTGACTCCAACTTTTGTCAGCCTAGACCTCCTCAGTGACTCCAACTATTGTCAGCCTAGACCTCCTCAGTGACTCCAACTTTTGTCAGCCTAGACCTCCTCAGTGACTCCAACTTTTGTCAGCCTAGACCTCCTCAGTGACTCCAACTTTTGTCAGCCTAGACCTCCTCAGTGACTCCAACTTTTGTCAGCCTAGACCTCCTCAGTGACTCCAACTTTTGTCAGCCTAGACCTCCTCAGTGACTCCAACTATTGTCAGCCTAGACCTCCTCAGTGACTCCAACTTTTGTCAGCCTAGACCTCCTCAGTGACTCCAACTTTTGTCAGCCTAGACCTCCTCAGTGACTCCAACTATTGTCAGCCTAGACCTCCTCAGTGACTCCAACTATTGTCAGCCTAGACCTCCTCAGTGACTCCAACTTTTGTCAGCCTAGACCTCCTCAGTGACTCCAACTTTTGTCAGCCTAGACCTCCTCAGTGACTCCAACTATTGTCAGCCTAGACCTCCTCAGTGACTCCAACTATTGTCAGCCTAGACCTCCTCAGTGACTCCAACTTTTGTCAGCCTAGACCTCCTCAGTGACTCCAACTATTGTCAGCCTAGACCTCCTCAGTGACTCCAACTATTGTCAGCCTAGACCTCCTCAGTGACTCCAACTTTTGTCAGCCTAGACCTCCTCAGTGACTCCAACTATTGTCAGCCTAGACCTCCTCAGTGACTCCAACTATTGTCAGCCTAGACCTCCTCAGTGACTCCAACTATTGTCTCAGAGACAAACCTGTTTCAATCTTTCTGAGCATACTCATTGAGTCACTTGTTGAGAATTTCACTGATCCTGCAAGCTCAAAGTGCTTAACATAATTATTATACATTTAATGACATATATCTTGAAGAAAAAGAAATATTCTGGGAGATACTACTCATGACTGACCTCATTAGTCTCACGTGACCAGATTAAAACTGCCTCATCATCAGAGTGATAGCCTGATAAGCTGAGAACTACTGGTTTACCTTGATTCCTATAGAAATAACAATTTGAATACTTAACAAGCACAACATAAAATGAAATTGCATTACTTGAATCCTCCTCTCTGCATTCAGGATATCTCAATAGTTGTTCAGTCCCTTTCTATAGTTGTTCAGTCCCTTTCTATAGTTGTTCAGTCCCTTTCTATAGTTGTTCAGTCCCTTTCTATAGTTGCTCAGTCCCTTTCTATAGTTGCTCAGTCCCTTTCTATAGTTGCTCAGTCCCTTTCTATAGTTGTTCAGTCCCTTTCTATAGTTGCTCAGTCCCTTTCTATAGTTGTTCAGTCCCTTTCTATAGTTACTCAGTCCCTTTCTATAGTTGCTCAGTCCCTTTCTATAGTTACTCAGTCCCTTTCTATAGTTGTTCAGTCCCTTTCTATAGTTGTTCAGTCCCTTTCTACTACCTAAACCTGCAGCAGGCAGAAGAACTCCCCACAGTAGCTTTGCTATTGACTCTGAATGTTTCTCAAGTTGACAAAGTTTGGGAACCAATTTTGGCTAGACACACTGATCATACATAGAATTGAACTCAATATGTTTCTGATTGAATACAGTATACTTGCCACTGTGCTATAGTAACTTTCATTAATCATCATCATCATCATCAAATAGCTTTCCTTGAGCAGAACTCTGTCACTCTAACAGTCCTTGCGAATTTCTATCTCTCCTAGAAAAGATGTCCCGCCTCAGCAGTCATCATTCTCAAACCATCAGTTAGTTCCTGAATCCATCTTTTCCACATACCTTTTCTCCTCTTTACCCGGATGCCTCCTTTCATGATGGTCTTCTCCAACACTTCATGTCGCTTTATATGTTCAAAATATTTCAATTTTCTCAGTCTTATTTGTAGTATCAGCCAGTTTTCATTGATTTTGAGTTGTTTCTGGATAGATCTATTTGTTCTCTTCTCTGTCTAAGATATATGAAGGACTCTTCTGTAACACTTATATTCAAAAGCATATATGTTTTCCCTTGCTTTGCTAAATGTCCATGCTTCACACCAATATGTTGTCACTGGGAATATGCACGCTCTTAGTATTCTGGTTTTTTTTACTTTCATTAATATAGTAGCAATTTAACACAGCATAATTTCAATACTTAACAAATTTAACACAACATAATTTCAATACTTAACAAATTTAACACAACATAATTTCAATACTTAACAAATTTAACACAACATAATTTCAATACTTAACAAATTTAACACAGCATTATTTCAATACTTAACAAATTTAACACAACATAATTTCAATACTTAACAAGATAATATATTCATTCATCATCACGTTGCGTCTCCACATCGAAGGTTGGCTGCAATGAATCTCCAGCATCCTCAGTCTTTCGCCTTGGTGTTGCACACTGCCAGACTGTAACCTGTCCATTTCTTAAAGTTTCCTCCACATCTCTCAGTCTTCCTCTTGCTCTTCCCCCTCAACTTTCCCCTCTAGTTAATGTTTTATCATGGTGTCATGTTTTTTATGTGCCCAAAATACTTTACTTGTCTGAATTTTATTTCTCTTAATAATTGTTTCTTCATGCCTAGTTTTCCTAAAACTTGTTTATTTGTCTGTTTTTCTGTCCATGAAACTGCCTATTCTTCTATATATCCACATCTCAAATGCATCAATTCTGTCTTCTAACTGCTTGTTCATTGTCCATGTTTCGAGCCATACATTAATATAGGATATATATAGCATTTGATCATTCTCATTTTTAGCCTGTTTGTGATTTGTTTGGATGTCAGTAACTTTCTCATACTATTGAAATTATCCTTGGCCATTCCTATTCTCTTTTTAATTTCTGTTATACATCTGCCATCATCTGTTGTCATTTGACCAAAATATAAGAAACGTTTTACTTGATGTAGTAATTCTCCATGTATTTTTATATTTATTTTAGATTTCTCCATTTCCTTGTTGATCACCATAGTATTTGTTTTCTGTATGTTAATGTCTAATCCATATTCTTTGCTAGTTCTGTCCAATTGGTCCACTAATTCTTTAATTCTTGCTCACTTTCTGCTACCAATACTGTGTCATCTGCATATCTTAAGTTATTTATTATTTTTCCATTGATCTTGAGTCCTGGCATTCCCTCTAGTTGTTTGAAGATTTTCTCTGTGTAGATGTTAAATAGGCTTGGTGACAGAATGCATCCTTGTCTCACTCCTCTCTTTATGTCTATGTATGGAAAGTAGCTATTTTCATATTTTATTATTGCTGTCTGTTCCCAGTATATGTTACTTATTAGTCTGATATCATCCCCATCTAGGCCTATTTCTTGTAGACATATGATTAGCTTTTCATGTTGGACTCTGTCAAAGCTTTGCTATAATCGATGAAACACAAGTAGATACTTTTTGCACTTCTATATACTTGTCAGCGAGTAGTCTTATACAAAGTATTGCCTCTCTTGTTCCTCTGTTCTTTCTAAAGCCAAACTGTTCTTCTCCTACTTCTATGTCTATCTTGTTTTTAATTCTTTCATGTATGATCTTGAGTGGTATTTTTGTTATGTGGCTCATCAGGCTAATTGTCCTATAGTCTGTGCACTCCTGTGTTTTGGGCTTTTTGGGTAATGGTATGAATACTGATGTCTTCAAGTCTCTTGGTATATATCCTGTGTTATATATATATCATTGCACAAATATGTAATGGTTGAAATACCAAAATCCTCTAAGGAGGTTAACATTTCCACAGTAATATTGTCCAATCCTGCAGCCTTTCCTCGCTTCATTGTTTGATTGCTCTTACAACTTCAGATTTTAATATTCTTGGGCTGTCATTGCACTTTATACTGTGTTTACTGCTTCTTTGATCATCAAATAGAGCCGTTACATATTCTGTCCATCTTGTCAATATTTCTGTTTTATCAAACAAAAGTTGGTTGTTGTTGTTTTGATACATCCTCCACTTTTTACAGTATTTTTCTTACTTGTCATTTGTCTTATTTCTCTGTGCATATCTCTAGTCCTGTGTTTTTCTGCCATATCTTCTATTTCCTTGCATTTTGTTTCTAACAAGTTTACTTTTGTGGTTCTGCACATGTTGCGTATTTCATTGTCTAAAATTGTATACTTTGGGGTGTTCTTGGCTTTCTTTTGTTCTGCCATTTTCATATATATATTCATTACTGAAATAAATACTTCTTCTTCAAATGCTCCATATTGACCAATTGTTAACCACTCTATGTGATTTGTATGTGATCTGATCCTAAGAGCGATTGTCGTTATGCAAGTTATGTGCCTACAAGTAGCCCAGCACATTCAATTTCTGCAATGTTTTTTATTTACTAGGGTAGCTTCCTTAGGTCCCACATCAGTTGCCTCTTACGACATGCCTTGTAGGTTGCAGTGGTACTATTCTTTGCTTCCTTGCGGGCCCCGGCACCACATGGCGGAAATAAATACAAAAAACTCTTATATTGTAAAGTAGCGAAACAAGTAATAACAAAGTACTATAGTTTTACAAAATACAAAAACAATGACAATACACAGCAACGTTTGACTAAAAAGCCTTTATCAAGCAAAACGATACAACAAACCTGATGGATAACTCAGAACACTAAATACAGACTTCTTTACATGGTACCTTGCAACCTCATGGACTCAACGCTCTACATTCCTATGCTTCTTAGTACTTTCTCTTCTCATGCTCTATATTTGATATGTGTATATGTTAAATGTATATGAGTCATATATTTACTTGATTTTTGTATTGTTTTTCTTATTTTCCACTTACAGTTTTCTGTATTTTTCATTATTCGTTTTAGTCACATATTGTCATTCATTTTTAACCATTGCTATATCTTTGTTAAAGTCTATATGTAGTGTTCTGAGTTCTTCGTCAGGTTTGTTGTATCGTTTTGCTTGATAAAGGCCTTTTTGCTCGAAACGTTGCTGTGTATTGTCATTGTTTTTGTATTTTGTAAAACTACAGTACTTTGTTATTACGTGTTTAGCCATTCTACATAGTTTTACTGCAGTCTCTATCTATATTGTAAAGTAACATCATATGTCTTCAATTGCTAATAAATGAATACAATACAATGCCAATAACTTGATACACAACTTCAATTTTTAATAACATAACATGTCTCAATATTTGTTTGAGTGTAGAAAATAGATTGACAAAAGAAGATGTCAATTGAAAATAGAAGAATATATTTGAGCAATCTCAGTTCTAAACATCAAAAGGCTGAAATGAAATGACTCTAATTTGACAGAATGGTTGAAACAAATTCTTGCACAAATGTAATCTGTCTAATAATAATAAAAAATATATATTTTATCTCTGTTTGTGTGCTATGAATTCAGGTGTAATCATGATGCCTAATACTGTGCCTCTGACTGATTTTTGCATGAAGAATTACTTTCCTTAGCACCAGTGTCCCTTGCAATTCAGGTGAGCCTTACTCTGATTTAAGTTTAAGTACTTTGTAATTGAGATCTCCAAGTCTGAGATATCAAAGTCTTACTCTGATTTAAGTGGTACTTTGTAATTGAGATCTCCAAGTCTGAGATATCAAAGTCTTACTCTGATTTAAGTGGTACTTTGTAATTGAGATCTCCAAGTCTGAGATATCAAAGTCTTACTCTGATTTAAGTGGTACTTTGTAATTGAGATCTCCAAGTCTGAGATATCAAAGTCTTACTCTGATTTAAGTGGTACTTTGTAATTGAGATCTCCAAGTCTGAGATATCAAAGTCTTACTCTGATTTAAGTGGTACTTTGTAATTGAGATCTCCAAGTCTGAGATATCAAAGTCTTACTCTGATTTAAGTGGTACTTTGTAATTGAGATCTCCAAGTCTGAGATATCAAAGTCTTACTCTGATTTAAGTGGTACTTTGTAATTGAGATCTCCAAGTCTGAGATATCAAATTCTTACTCTGATTTAAGTACTTTGTAATTGAGATCTCCAAGTCTGAGATATCAAAGCCTTACTCTGATTTAAGTGGTACTTTGTAATTGAGATCTCCAAGTCTGAGATATCAAAGCCTTACTCTGATTTAAGTACTTTGTAATTGAGATCTCCAAGTCTGAGATATCAAAGCCTTACTCTGATTTAAGTGGTACTTTGTAATTGAGATCTCCAAGTCTGAGATATCAAAGCCTTACTCTGATTTAAGTGGTACTTTGTAATTGAGATCTCCAAGTCTGAGATATCAAAGTCTTACTCTGATTTAAGTGGTACTTTGTAATTGAGATCTCCAAGTCTGAGATATCAAAGCCTTACTCTGATTTAAGTGATACTTTGTAATTGAGATCTCCAAGTCTGAGATATCAAAGCCTTACTCTGATTTAAGTGGTACTTTGTAATTGAGATCTCCAAGTCTGAGATATCAAAGTCTTACTCTGATTTAAGTGGTACTTTGTAATTGAGATCTCCAAGTCTGAGATATCAAAGTCTCCTGTAGCTCAACCACCAACCTTATGCAGACCAAGAATTTGTGGTCCAAGCTGGTGTTGAACCCCAGAATTCTCACAGCAAGTGGTCACTTTGTACAATGTTATCAAATCACTATTGAGGACATCTAATTTTGTCAAACAACTTACTCCGTTGCCACCAGGAACTTGATAGGTTTGTCTGAAATCTTGTTCTTGCTTAGCAACGATAAGTCAGCTCCATAAAACATGTCCAATGTGCTAGCAATACTTGTTCGACTGTTCACACTGAAAAATATATATTGGTTATTGATTATATAACAAATCCTACCATCCCAGTAGAAATTATAAATCCTTCCATCACAGTATAAATTATAAATCCTTCAAATATAAATATATCAGTCATGGTATAAATCTTTTAATCACAAAATACACCCTTCAATCACAGTATAAATCCTTCAATCACAGTATAAATCCTTCAATCACAGTAAAAATCCTTCAATCACAGTATAAATCCTTCAATCACAGTATAAATCCTTCAATCACATTATAAAGTATACATTTTTCAGTCACAGTATAACAGATGACAGGAGCCAATAAGTTATTTCCCATGTTAGAAGATTTGTCAAATATGTTCCAAGGTGCTAGAACAGGAAAACTACATAGAATAGACAAAAATAGACCAATGGACATTTGGGTAAAGTTATATTTTCAGCTGGTTAAACTTAATAGACTATATTTTCAGCTGGTTAAACTTGATAATAGACTATATTTTCAGCTGGATAAACTTGACAATAGACTATATTTTCAGCTGGCTAAACTTGACAATAGACTATATTTTCAGCTGGATAAACTTGACAATAGACTATATTTTCAGCTGGATAAACTTGACAATAGACTATATTTTCAGCTGGGTAACTGAGCAATAGACTACATTTTCAGCTGGGTAAACTTGACAATAGACTATATTTTCAGCTGGGCAACTGAGCAATAGACTACATTTTCAGCTGTGTAAACTTGACAATAGACTATATTTTCAGCTGGGTAAACTTGACAATAGACTACATTTTCAGCTGGTTAAACTTGACAATAGACTATATTTTCAGCTGGATAAACTTGACAATAGACTATATTTTCAGCTGTGTAAACTTGACAATAGATTATATTTTCAGCTGTGTAAACTTGACAAGAGACTATATTTTCAGCTGGATAAACTTGACAATAGACTATATTTTCAGCTGTGTAAACTTGACAATAGATTATATTTTCAGCTGTGTAAACTTGACAACAGACTATATTTTCAGCTGGGTAAACTTGACAATAGACTATATTTTCAGCTGTGTAAACTTGACAATAGACTATATTTTCAGCTGTGCAAGCTTGACAATAGATTATATTTTCAGCTGTGTAAACTTTACAATAGATTATATTTTCAGCTGTGTAAACTTGACAATAGACTACATTTTCAGCTGGGTAAACTTGACAATAGACTATATTTTCAGCTGTGTAAACTTGACAATAGATTATATTTTCAGCTGTGTAAACTTGACAACAGACTATATTTTCAGCTGGGTAAACTTGACAATAGACTATATTTTCAGCTGTGTAAACTTGACAATAGACTATATTTTCAGCTGTGTAAGCTTGACAATAGATTATATTTTCAGCTGTGTAAACTTGACAATATATTATATTTTCAGCTGTGTAAACTTGACAATAGACTACATTTTCAGCTGGGTAAACTTGACAATAGACTATATTTTCAGCTGGGTAAACTTGACAATAGACTATATTTTCAGTTGGTAATTGCACTTTTATAATATGACCAAATATTTCACATTTGATCTTAGGTTACTTGATAACAATTAACTGACCTATATAGACTGGAGTTTGAGAATCCTGTCTGCCCGTTGCCACATTTAGAGCTAACAACATTAGCTTGTGAAGGTGTGGAGATTTCATCATATGATGACCAAGTTCCAGAACCATCTCTGTCTGTGCTCATTGTTGGAGACAAGAATGCCATCATTTGCTGGAAGAAAATATGTTTATTTGTTCGTATAGAAATGTTTGTGAATTTTATGAACATCTTTGATTTTACAAGAGCTTGTTTTTATATGAAAATGGAAATCGTAGTATATCTTTTAGTAGTCATCACGTGATGGTAGTGAATGGAACCACATTTACTACCATCACGTGCCTTCAATAATCAACACTCAGGGCGCAGAGCACAAGGCAGGCCAAGAACACGATGGATAGGTAACATCTAAGACTACGAAAGCATAGACTGACAACGTCAAGCGCAACACACCTGGCACAAGATAGAAAACTAACTCTCCCCACGGCGCTTCAGGGTAAATGTGGTTAAGATGAGATAAGATAAGATAAGCCATCAACCACAGTAAATGAGTCGTTGATTTTCTAGGTACCACTTATACATTCAGTAGTTTGCTATTGCTTTCTAAATGGTGAGGTATATATTTACCTTTCGTAAAATCACCGAAACAATTTGCTTCCAAACTTGCCCCACAGAGTTTGAGCCAGGTACACTTGAGTTGTGATCGAGTCACTACCGTTTAATCTAAAGATGCTCACATCATCATCATCATTATTAACATGCATATCCTTTATAGGATGTTGCTCTCTTTGCAGCGCATCTGAATTCACTCTGTCTCTAGCCAGTTCACCCCTTTGTCGATGGTCATATATATATCAAGTTCTTGACAACATACAGTCAGTAGTTTGCCATTGTTTTCTGATTGGTTCTGGCCACTTAACCATAATAATCTCTGGTGTGCCCTAAGCCCAATATCAGGCTGTTCCAGCCACTGCCTTGAGCCGTTGTTGACATTGTCAATCTTCCGTCTTTTCTGCCGGCAGCCTTGTGTACTGTAGAAGGAGATTTCCTTCTATTTTTGCTCTACATAGTTTCGCTGGCTAGTCAAAGCCATTGGCCCGGGGAGGGGGTGGCGCTGCTATATCACATGTGGTATATTGGGGAAAGGTGTTGTGCCCATATTTTTCAGTTATCATGGGCACACAATGGATGGAGAGTCACAGTAGCATAGTTGTTAGTGAACTCGCTGTTAAGGCTAGTGGTCCGGGAATTTAATATTTTTCAGACAATAACGGCTCTCAGGTCGACCCAACCTCAAATGGGTACCAGGAAAGTCCTGGTGAGCAAAAGGCGGCCGGCGTGATGTTGATTAGATTATCCACTGTCTGCTGATGGTCAATGAAAAATGTAGGCCTAACACCTTATCATATAAAAGACCTTGAGGTATGAAAAAGGGTTCCTTTTACACAATGAGAGATATAGTTAACATCAAGCAGGCAGTCTTGACTTCCCAGTGCTTTCCTGTTACCCAACTGAGACAACCTGAGAGCCGTTTTGGTTAGAAAAAAATTCCACTCTCACTGTGGAATTGAACCCAGACTATGCATCTAAGAAGCAAATGTACTAACCACAATACTATTACAGCTCTTCATGTTTGATTGTAATCAACTATTTTTACCACAAAGAAATCATCAACACAAAACATTAAAAAACCACCTGTGGAATTGTATTGGTTATTGGTTACTAAACTGACACCATTGCACTCCGGGCAGACCCATAGGTGCTCAGTCTCTTCCAACAGATATCAAAGAGTATGCATACTGATGGTTCCTGTTGCTTGCTGATTAAACACACCTCTCACTATGCCTCTCAGGCATCCAGTTCGACTTGAACAACGGGTAACTCCAAACTGCCTAAATCGCTTGATCGATTCAACATCGATTTTAATGTCCTCATCCAACAGACAGTCGCGAAGAGACCAAAGAATATCCCCTTATCCATCTTCAACTCCATAAACAATTTATGCTGTTGATGCAAGCCTGTCCGCTCTCTCATTACCGTAAACACCCGCATGCCCAGGACAGTATATCCACGTAAGCGCTGGAGGTTAGAAACTTCTATAGACGACATCCACTCATACGAAACCTGCCCTTTTGGATCTTGTGAAGCATCGACTGAGAGTCAGATACAACAACTGCCCCAGTAAATGAAGTCCCAGAGATCCAATGGAGGGCAGCAGTAACGACCTCAACCTCCATCCTCATACTAGAAGTAGTTGTCCTGTATGCCCCACTTGCTCTGCAACAACCCTACCATGCGCATTAGCCAAGAAACCCCAGCCGGACTTCTCACCACGTTGAACCGACCCATCGGTATATACAACAACATCATCATTCCTTGCATTATCTTCTATCAGCTGCTTAACTGCAAGATCAGCCTTCATGTTGCCCCAATCTCTACATTCTCTTCCAAGAGAATTGATAACGTTGAGATAGTTGGTCCTGCTACCATCTGTTGGGATCCATTCTTCCCCTTTTGGTAGGGTCGAAATTGTGGAATTGTAAAAAAATTAAGTATAGAAATGGAGTGTGTGTTTTGAAGTTCTGTTCTTCTAATCAAAACCATTGCACTTTGAAGAAGTCCATACATTCTCCATCTTTAAATGTTGTAGCCATCTCAATGTTCTATCCTCAACTACTGGATATGATTATGGAAACAACTTTCTCAAAGACATCAGCAGAAAAGACCAGATCATTGTATTTTGCCTATGTACCGGACACTAAGACTTAACATACACATAGAATGGAAAAAGTCAAACAGCTCTCAGTCAGTGTCAGTAGATGGAACAGACACCAGAGTATGTCGTGCAAGACTGTTCTCTCCTGAATGAGCTGAGAAGCAGCATGTGGTCACACCAGTTCGACCTGAAAACTAAGCTTTAGAGAAACATGACAGACCTAAACCCGATTGTCCAGTTTGTGGTCCACAGTAAATAAAGCGCATGACCAGAGATCATAGAAAAAGAAGAAGTTGTTATCACATTATTATGAAGAAGCTTTATTCTTAATCAACCATAAAAAAAGTTAATATGCATATTGAAAGTGAAAAAAAAATGCCCCAGACATGTCTATAGATCAAGTAATGAGAAACTGTCATTGACTTGCAACAGGAAGTCTGGTTTGAAGATAATGGAGAGTGACTGTGTCTGGACCACGGTGGTGGTGAATTCAGACTGTCCCATCTTACTCCTGTGTTTTGTGCTGGTTCATGTTTTTAAACTCTGCACACAGGATATGTGTGTTCAATGTGAAGATATTGTTTTTGGTGGATGTTTATGCAGGAGTGGGATGATGTCCAATATTTTGCTGCTGACCGCTGGGAGTGTTTGCTTTAGCTTCAATAAGGATGTTCATGGATGAGTCCTCTCTCCCTCCAAAAAGGCACTGAAGTTGGCGATACTATAGTATCATGCATATAACTCATATATGATTATTATACAATCAGATCATTATGCTGTTGACCGACCTACTGAGTCTTGCATAGTTAAGTTACTACATCAACATCAGAGATGAGCTCCAGACAACAGTTGACTTCATCATAAGAAAACATAAGAAATCATCCAATTAATGATCACAAGAAGAAGACTAGAAACAATATACTAGAAAACAGTTTGCAGGAATAAACAACAGTTAAAGAAAACAGTTTGCAGGAATAAGCAACAGTTAAAGAAAACAGTTTGCAGGAATAAACAACAGTTAAAGAAAACAGTTTGCAGGAATAAACAACAGTTAGAGAAAACAGTTTGCAGGAATAAACAACAGTTAAAGAAAACAGTTTGCAGGAATAAGCAACAGTTAAAGAAAACAGTTTGCAGGAATAAGCAACAGTTAAGAATGCATGTTGTTCTTTATTTGCAAATTTTCTATAAACAGTGAGGAGGAGAAGGAGAGGGGGATGTTGCTTTGGTGGTTCTCTGCACAACAAAATAGAAAAGAATCTTCATACATTTAGACATGCACAAAGTTTCATGATGACTTCAGCTCATACTGCTGACAAGTTTCATGATGACTTCAGCTCATACTGCTGACAATTTTCAAAAACATGAACCTCAAACATCAAGAAAACATTGAGAACACCAACAGATGTAAAACACCAACAAATGTAAAACACCATCAGATGTAAAACACCAACAGATGTAAAAAACCAACAGATGTAAAACACCAACAGATGTAAAACACCAACAGATGTAAAACACCAACAGATGTAAAACACCAACAGATGTCAAACACCAACAGATGTCAAACACCGACAGATGTCAAACACCGACAGATGCAAAACACCAACAGATGTCAAACACCGACAGATGTCAAACACCGACAGATGCAAAACACCGACAGATGTAAAACACCGACAGATGTCAAACACCGATAGATGTCAAACACCAACAGATGTAAAACACCAACAGATGTAAAACACCGACAGATGTCAAACACCGACAGATGTCAAACACTGACAGATGTAAAACACCGACAGATGTCAAACACCAACAGATGTCAAACACCAACAGATGTCAAACACCAACAGATGCCAAACACCAACAGATGTAAAACAAACCTTCTCATCTTCTAGAGGAAGACCTAGTTGAGAATTGAATGTGTTGACTGTATCCCTTAGAAACTGATTCAATCTCTGATCCTTCATGTCAGAGGCAGTGCTCATACAGCTGAGCCTGCGACTTGAAGGAAGTGAATCTCCTTCACTGCCTGAAACTGAAGACAGTGCAGTACTCTCTCTATCTGTGTCCACGTGAATGTTGGTGTAATCCAATCGCCACTGAGTATCGGGATCGTGTGACTGCACATTACCAAAAACAATACTTGCATCAGAACTTTGACGACCAATATTATAGAGAGATGTCTTTGAAAGTGATGAAATGGAAGATAATTCAGATGTTGAAGATTTTCTACTAGCATTTCCTGAGTCACTAACACAGTTGCTAGTTGTA
This sequence comes from Arion vulgaris, assembly GCA_020796225.1. Taxonomy (NCBI): domain Eukaryota; kingdom Metazoa; phylum Mollusca; class Gastropoda; order Stylommatophora; family Arionidae; genus Arion; species Arion vulgaris. The sequence goes on from CM036770.1 coordinate 38,387,377, forward strand.
TTAGTTGTTGGCTTAGTTTCATTTGTTACTATTACTACATTAGTAGTGGCCACAGAGGTACTGTTAATATCATTAGATGCAATTAAGGCACTGTCTTGAAGTGAATCATTAAGAGACCGAAATTTAGCAGCAGATTTACGTTTGTAGCTGTCTTTAAATGACTGAACACGAGCTTCATGGACACGGCTGTCCTCGTCCGAGTCACCATAAAATCGTGTATCAATTTCCGGTGCTGACAATGTCTGAAGATGGGGATCTGATTTTACTTTTGAACATGTTTTAACTTGTTGATTTCCTTGTTGATTTCCAGCAATGTATTCAGAACTAGAACTCTGTACAGTCACAGAAGATATTTGAATTGAGGTAATGACTGGGTTTATATTTTCCAATTCCTTTCCTAGTAGTATTGCTTCTGTTTGTATCTTAGATTTGTCTGGAGTATTTCCATTCTCTTTGTGGTGACATCTGTGATGATCTTTGACCGACTGACAGACATCTGGGTCATATGACTCTGGTAACAATGTTACATCATCTGATGGTAATACATCAGGACTACAATGTTCAACATTCACAGCATGTAAGACAGAATTATAATCTTCTGCTGAATTGCATGAATTTATTATAATATTTGAACTTTTCAAGTCTAACTGTTCATTTGTTGTATGTATTTGACTTTCTAACTGTTCATTTGTTGTGTGTATTTGACTTTCTAACTGTTCATTTGTTGTATGTATTTGACTTTCATGTTTTGAAACCATAACTTCAGAATCTTGAATCATATAATTTTCTGTGAATTTTGGCTGGATTGAAGGTTTGAAGTTCATTTTCAAACTTTTGCTCCTTCGCAAATTTAATTTTGCAAATACCTTATCCTTCAGGGTAGTTTTTGCTTCAAATTTCGCAGTTAAAGACTTGACATTAGCATTATTTGCTAGTTTTTCTTGATTAAATATCTTTTTCAAAGTTGTTGTCTTTGGTTGTTTCATTTCTTGATCTGATGTATCTAAACCATTGACATCTCCATTTAAACAAAAATCAGTATTGAGAATATTTTCTACAAGATCTGGCTTACTGTGAGAATCAATGTTGAAATTATTATTGCATCTCAAACTCACAGACTCTTTATTCTTCAGGTCACTTAACTGTTGTTCTTTAATAGGATCGGATGAGGAAAAATCGTGTATTGATGCAGTTTCCTGGTGTGTGTGTACATCAAGGAAAACATCATCAGAACCAATTGTCCGACTTGAATCTTGTGACTTACCCCATTCATTACAATTCAGAGAAGGATTGGTACATTTAATTTCATTTAATGTAGTACAGTTGACATCTAATGCAAGCTTATTCTGATCTGATATTTTGTTTAATTTGTTAGAGTCATTGATGCAGTTTTCCAAACTTATCTGTACAGAGTGAGCATCTTGTATGTTGTCTGTATAGTTATGTTGTTCTTGTTTGAGTGACACCTGATGAGAATGACTTCTATCATGATAAGGGTGCTCTAATGATGATTTTCTTTCAACCGAGAATGACTCATCATTTTCGTAGTAACTTGAATCGTCAAGGTTTTTCTCACAAGCTAATGAAATACCACTGTCTTCAGATTTCTTTTTTGTTCGGTTTGTACTATCTATCATATTCTTCTCTTCATGAGACAAATTTTCAATGCAACCAGTGTCCAAACTCCATTCTTCTTGTGAGCGTATTGTTTCTAAAAATGATGACTTGTTTTGGGAAAGGGTATATTTTTCTACATTTTCATGGAATGAGTCTGTCACTGAAGATATCTCTTGTTCATGAGAGTCAGCAACAAATGTAGATGTTGAACTTGAGTGAAAACTAGTCTCAAGATCTTCATAATTTGTGTTTTGTTTCAGCATTTCATTTTTTGACTTATCAGTATGACACAATGAATTCGAGTTTTGCACACTATTCTGTATATATCTAGAGTCATGGATAGAAAAACTTTCAGAGCATATTCCATGAACATTGGGGCTGAGGTTTGATGGAACAATTGATGTAGTGATATTTCCATAAATATCATTTCTATTTGACAATTCTGTCTTTCTGGAAGCATCTAATTCTGTAGAATTGTTGGTCATAATTTTACAAATTTCATGTTTGTTCCCCATAGACACAGCTGGATTTTTGTATAAACTATCTGCAACAGATGTTAAGTCAAGGAATAGATTCTTATCTGGCCTTGAACTACTAAATTCTTTGTTTCCTAAACTGTTTGAAGATTTACTCTGATCCTGCTCTCCCACTTTAAGTCCTGTCATTTCAATTTTCATTGAATTCTGATTTTTATCAACAGAAGAGTTACTACTTTCTTGTACTCTTGTATCAACACCAGTTTCATTATCTTGTTGGCTATCTACTGTGAGTCTTTGAATATACAAATCCTTCACACGTTTCTCCACCTCCAGTAAACGAGAATAACTTTCACAGTCACTCATTTGTGAAAGAGATATAGAAGACTTCCATGACTGCGACTCTATATCTGAACCAATGAGAACATTCTCAGTTCGGAAGGGAGATGTATCCGATGGAGTTCTTTGATTCTGTGTAAAGACATCAAAAGTGATGAGTGTACCCTCTCCAGTACCAACCCAGACACTATAGTCCAATGCTAAGATGGATGTGATTCGAGCAGAGTTGAAATAAGTGTCATCCTCCTGTATATATAAAAACACAAATTTATGAATCCTACAAATGACAAATCACATTCCTGCACAAAAATAAATATAGTAGCAGTAAGAGATATCAAATTATGAACTCGTATTTCTACTAAAGATTTCAGATAAGATTATTCAACATAAGATACAACTATTATCTTTGAAGATTATCATTAAATATTCGACAAATTACTCAACTGCAACATTTGGATTGTGCAGATGATATTGCCTTGTTAAGTAAAAATCACGCCCGCGTGCCCAGCGTGTTCGTAGCGCGTTGGACTGTGGGTGACTAGCCCTCTGTGTGTACAGGTTCAATTCCGTGGGCAGGCAGAAAAAGCCACAGATTCCCCAGATTCACGGTGTTCGTGGCACCGAACCGAAGGGTTACGATGTCCATGGCACCGAGCCGAAGAGCTGAAAAGCAAGTGCTTCTGGATCGGAAAAAAAAAAAAAAAAAAAAAAGTAAAAATCACCAAGATATGCAAAGAAAAACAGTCAACGTGTTATCTATAGCATCGGCAGTTGGACTTTGTAAGCTGTTATTCATTTTCTTAATAATGTTCTTGATGCTGTAGCTCCATCTTTTGCATGGTCCTCCTCTTTCTCTGTACCCCTTATACTTTTTCAGTGTGGCTCTCTGTGGTAGTCGATACAAGGGTATTTTTGTCAGGTGTCTAAACCATTTAATCTGTAGTTCTTTCATCAATTGTATGAATAGTTTCACATCCAGTATTCTTCTGATTTCTTCATTTCTAATTTTATCTCTTATTGTCACTCCTGCTGTTTATCTGTATACTCCTGGGTTCATTGTAAACAGATACACAGATAAGGATGGAGGACTAGTAAACAGATACACAGATAAGGATGGAGGACTAGTAAACAGATACACAGATAAGGATGGAGGACTAGTAAAGTCACTCTATGACCATCTGTTAGATAATGGAGGTTACTCTGTACTTACAGAGTTAGTTGGTTTGTTAGTTAGTTAGTTAGTTAGTTAGTTAGTTAGTTAGTTAGTTTGTTAGTTAGTTAGTTAGTTAGTTTGTTCCTTTCGTCAAATCGGCACATAGGGCAGAGGTTTTAGATCTCCATGTGATGCGGTTCATTGCTAGCAGTTGGAGATCTTATATGGTTTTACATCCCAATAGTTTACTTTCTTGTAAGATTGTTCTTGTGGTCTTAGGTCTTCCACGTTTTCTTTTCCCAACTGGTGACCACATAAGGACTTGTCGATTTAGTCTCTTTTCATCTGATATAAGAACATGACCTAAATATTTCCACCTTTGTTTCCTTATAATATTTGATACGGTTTGTTGCTATTTTCTATCTCTCACTCAAAGAGTGGGTTATGGGAGACTTTCATAACGCAAGTCTGTGGCGACAAGTCTCTATATCAATTCTGGCAGTTTCATCGCAAAATGAACAGGAGGAATACCAGCCAGTCTTTTCCTACTTTACGTGACTCGTCAGGAGCCGTCTTGACGACAGATGCAGAAAAGGGCAGGGTTCCTTCATCGCTCGTGGAACAGACAGAAAAAGGTGATAAAACTGACCGCCATAATATCATAAGTGCTCTTTTTGATATTACTATCTCTGGAGAACCTTACATTGATTTAATAACAAAGGAGGATGTTGTAAATGCACTCAAGGCAAGCCACAGCACCGCTCCAGGGCCTGATGGTGTCCAATATCATCACATAAAACAGCTGGACGAGACTGTTATTAATGCAGTTGTGATGGATTTTATAAAAGTGTACAGAATTCTGTGGTACCCGAGGATTGGCTTCATAGTTATTTACGACCGCTCCACAAACATGGGAAGGATCCTAAACTGCTCAGCAGCTACCGCATACTCACCTTGCAAAATGTATATGGCAAATTACTAGAGAAGATAGTGGCCAGAAAGGTAATGTGTCACTTGGAGAATGACCACATCCTCCCTGACACTTTGGGTAGCTACTGGCCAATGAAAGGGACATGGGACAATGCTGGCACGTTTGCATATGATGTTTATGAAGGCTTCCAATCCAAGCAAGAGACTGTTGCTGTGGCCATCGACTTGGAGGATGCTTATAACAAGGTGAATTTTTCAATAATGGTGCGCTCTTTGATTAAATGTGAAGTTAATCCTTGGCTGGTGAACTGGATAGCTGCTTCTTTAATGGAGAGAACCGTTGCACTCCGTTTAGGAACATGGACATCGGATCCTGCAAGTAAATGCCCGGGATTACCCCAGGGTTCTCCTCTATCACCCGTGTTGTTTAATATTTACACAGCAAATGTAGCTAAAATTCAGCCAACCGGATTGGGTCGGACATTGACATTTGCAGATGATATCTTAATATATAGGACTGGGTCAGATAGACGAGAATGGTTGCGACATTCAGAAAACATTGCGTACTATCTCGGGTTGGTGTAGAGAGTCTCGCTCTCAGGTCAAACCTGAAAAAGCAGGTATGTTGTGGTGCTCGTTGAATAATCACATCGTGAAGGCTGACCTACCCTGTGTAATCTTTGATGAACATACGATTGAGCGCAGAGACAGGCTGTGCTATCTTGGAATAACTTTTGATCATAGTCTATCTTTCAAACACCATATTGAACAGACGATACAACGGTGCAAGCGTGGTCTTGCGGCTCTCAAAGTTATGGTGGCCGCACACCTTGAGCAGAGACTACTTGCCATTTTGTTCGATCGACTGGTAATGTCAGTGGTAGATTACGGACTCGGAATTCTTACGATATCAAGATCACAATGTGAATGACTCGAACGGGTTCAGAATGAAAGTATGCGTATAGTTCTGGGCTGCACTAGAGATACCCCCATTGTGAAGATGAGATACATGCTTGGCCTTCTGTCACTACGCTCCCGTCATGCAATCGCCCAAACCAAGACATATATGCGGGTTACTTCGGATAAGAGACATCCACTGCACAAGAACACTAATGATGTTAAGGGCACAAGAATCAAACGTGGCATGTCGTGGATGGCCCAGGCTGAGAGAACAATTCGCCAGGTGACTACGGTTGTGATCCTACCAAAAGGGAAGAATGGATCCCAACAGATGGTAGCATGATGAACTATCTCAACGTTATCATTACTCTTGGAAGAGAATGTAGAGATTGGGGCAACATGAAGGCTGATCTCGTAGTTAAGCAGCTGATAGAAGAAAATGCAAGGGATGATGATGTTGTTGTATATACCGATGGGTCGGTTCAACGTGGTGAGAAATCCGGCTGGGGTTTCTTGGCTAATGCGCATGGTAGGGTTGTTGCAGAGCGAAGTGGGGCATACAGGACAACTACTTTTAGTATGAGGATGGAGGTTGAGGTCGTTACTGCTGCTCTCCATTGGATCTCTGGGACTTCATTTACTTGGGCCGTTGTTGTATCTGACTCTCAGTCGATGCTTCACAAGATCCAGAAGGGCAGGTTTCGGTATGAGTGGATGTCGTCTATAGAAGTTTCTAACCTTCAGCGGCTTACGTGGATATACTGTCCTGGGCATGCGGGTGTTTACGGTAATGAGAGAGCGGACAGGCTTGCATCAACAGCATCAATTGTTGGGAGTTGAAGATGGATAAGGGGATATTCTTTGGTCTCTTCGCGACTGTCTGTTGGATGAGGACATTAAAATTGATGTTGAATCGATCAAGCGATTTAAGCAGTTTGGAGTTATCCGTTGTTCAAGTCAAACTGGATGCCTGAGAGGCAGAGTGAGAGGTGTGTTTAATCAGCGAGCCACAGGAACCATCAGTATGCATACTCTTCGATATCTGTTTGGGGAGACTGAGCACCTATGGGTCTACCTGGAGTGCAATGACGTCAGTTCAGTAACCAATAACCAATAACCAATAACTATCTCTTACTGTGTTGTTTGAAATGAAATCACTTCATTTTACTTTTAGCAATTTTTTGAGATATTTATTCTCAAAGCTGTCCAGTTTCTTATCAATTTTATTTGTTGATTTCCAACTTTCCCAACCGTAGGTCAGTACAGGAATCACACATGAGCTAAATAATTTAACTTTTGTACATATACTAAGGTCTTGAGATTACAGAGTGGTCAAGCCATTTATCTTGCATTCAGAAGTTTGGGGGTTTCAATCCAAATCATATCACTCCATTCATGAGTACACTTTTTACAAATCATATCACTCCATTCATGAGTACACTTTTTACAAATCATATCACTCCATTCATGAGTACACTTTTTACAAATCATATCACTCCATTCATGAGTACACTTTTTACAAATCATATCACTCCATTCATGAGTACACTTTTTACAAATCATATCACTCCATTCATGAGTACACTTTTTACAAATCATATCACTCCATTCATGAGTACACTTTTTACAAATCATATCACTCCATTCATGAGTACACTTTTTACAAATCATATCACTCCATTCATGAGTACACTTTTTACAAATCATATCACTCCATTCATGAGTACACTTTTTACAAATCATATCACTCCATTCATGAGTACACTTTTTACAAATCATATCACTCCATTCATGAGTACACTTTTTACAAATCATATCACTCCATTCATGAGTACATTTTTTACAAATCATATCACTCCATTCATGAGTACACTTTTTACAAATCATATCACTCCATTCATGAGTACACTTTTTACAAATCATATCACTCCATTCATGAGTACACTTTTTACAAATCATATCACTCCATTCATGAGTACACTTTTTACAAATCATATCACTCCATTCATGAGTACACTTTTTACAAATCATATCACTCCATTCATGAGTACACTTTTTACAAATCATATCACTCCATTCATGAGTACACTTTTTACAAATCATATCACTCCATTCATGAGTACACTTTTTACAAATCATATCACTCCATTCATGAGTACACTTTTTACAAATCATATCACTCCATTCATGAGTACACTTTTTACAAATCATATCACTCCATTCATGAGTACACTTTTTACAAATCATATCACTCCATTCATGAGTACACTTTTTACAAATCATATCACTCCATTCATGAGTACACTTTTTACAAATCATATCACTCCATTCATGAGTACACTTTTTACAAATCATATCACTCCATTCATGAGTACATTTTTTACAAATCATATCACTCCATTCATGAGTACACTTTTTACAAATCATATCACTCCATTCATGAGTACACTTTTTACAAATCATATCACTCCATTCATGAGTACACTTTTTACAAATCATATCACTCCATTCATGAGTACACTTTTTACAAATCATATCACTCCATTCATGAGTACACTTTTTACAAATCATATCACTCCATTCATGAGAACATTTTTTCATGAGTACACTTTTTCCTACGGAGTTCGTACAATACTCTCGGCAGGAGGCATGCCATTTTTTCTGAAGAGATACTGATCCTTAAGAGAAAACACTTTGCAATGAAGTCAGTCCTACAACACTAAACATTTATGTAAGATGATACAATGATGGCCGATACAGCTATGCTGTGATGTTAAAGACAAGCATGACAGGAATACAAATTTACGAGGGTAGATTAGAAATATGCAGAACAGGTGAACTACAGATAATATTAGTATGAACACCTTTCCCAATTTGCTGAAAGAGACTCAGAACCTATACATCTACCCAGGATGCAATGTAGTTTATTTTATTAATCAATAACTTTGCAACAAAGAATTACCAGTCTGGTGCTGGGGCCCACAAGGGAAGCAAAGAATAGTACCACTACGAACTACAAGGCATGTCATAAGAGGCGGCTGATGTAGGACCTAGAGAAGCTACCCTAGTAAATAAATAGCATCGTGGAAACAGATGTGTTGGCCTACTTGTAGGTGCCTAACTGGCACAACATACAGTCGCTCTTAGGCAAATCCCATACAAATCACACAGAGTGGTCAACAAGTGGTCAATATGGAGTGTTCAAAGAATAAGAAGCAAGGAAGAACTAGAAATATAAATTCAACTGTCAAATAAATCATTAAAAGTCAGTTTTTCAGCTATTGACAAAGAACTGTCTACATACAAATAATATAAATATGACCTGCCTTTCTAAGATTAGGGTATCTTCCTGTCCGTGTATCATACAACATTTTGCAGGACAGAGACATAGGATCCCACAGTTCCAAGACAGATGAGCCTCTAACTGAGATCCACACACCAGGCAGACCTGGCACAAGAGACAGAACTGTGTCATATGGGTTTCCAGAGACAGTGAATCTGTCCATTGGGTCAAGTGTGCTGTGAGAATAGGAAAAATGAACTAAAACTCTTCACTTTTTAAAGACTAAAAACATGATAAATTATTCAATACATTATCTAGTTAAACATAATATAGTTAGAATCTATTGTATCTGATGTTATAATTTCTTCATGATTGCAGTTAGAATCTATTGTATCTGATGTTATAATTTCTTCATGATTGCAGTCAGAATCCTCAAACTGTATATGTTGACAAAATCTTGTGTAGCTGTGGTCTGAATGTATGGTTGGACATGTGGTATTAAGCTATTATAGCTTAAGTAGTAGTGAGCTTGATCACAACCCAAGGGTACCTGGTTCAAACTTTGCGGCGGACAAGTTTAGAAGCAAATTAGTTCCCTCACCGTTCAGAAAGCAAATGACAAACTACTGAACGTATAAGTGGTGCCTAGACAATCGAAGACTCGTTTACTTGTGTTGATGCCTATAAAGGACCCTAGAAACAGACTTTGGTTCTGGTCTGGCTAATGGGGGCAGGGATAGGGGAGAACTACTGGTAGTGGTAGCAGTGCAAGTACGAAAAAGCAATGCAGGTCCATACGAACAAAATGCACTAATCTCCTGGCCGATGTCCAAAAAAAAATATTGCCCAAGTTCCCGAACAAAAAGAAACAGCAGTGATACGTCTCCGATATAATCCCTACTCCCCTGGAGTAAGGGCCAAACACAAATTGCCATCTCCGAAGCAAGAGACTCAATACACAAGCTCGACGTTTAAGTCAAAGGTCCAGCCACAAATTACCAGTTTCTCTGCTGATGGGGAGATTAGTAAACATGAAAGGATGAGAGGTGCATCCAGTGACGAAACGTCTGCCCACATAGGGCGAAACTCAAAGCCCTGAGGAGGGGGCAAACATTGCCAGCTGTGGGCCAAGAATAAATAAGTCAGATGCGTAACGAATAAAAGTCTACCCTCGTGTCGGTAGGAGGGAAGATTGCAGCTGACTCTGTATTGGGGGCCTGGTGCAGATACATTACTGGGCAATGTTGGCAGAGCGCAAAACATAAAGTTGCGTTCTAGTGCATAACAAAACTGCCCTCCCTGGGAAATCCGTGCAAGATACTGTTGCAATAACAACTAACATCCCCGGAAGGACTGAGGCGGGGGATACCTAACGGAACTGCCAGCCTTGGGGCAACTGGGCAAGGTACTGTTGCAGTCACAACTAACATCCCCGGAAGTGGGGTGGGTGATGGTGGCAAATGCAAAATCTCAGTTGCGTTGCTAGCGCCGACTGAAACGACCCTCTACATTATTTGTGCTTGGCCCCAGTCCGGTGTTTCCCGAGGGTAGGGAAAATGCGAAGTAAAAACTGCAAATTGCCACGCATCGACACACGTCTCGAAAAGGCTGAGAATGTTCCTACTCTGGAACAAACTCAAAAGTGACCAGTAAAGTAAGGTTGACAATGTAAAGATCTGACAGGCTGTCCGGATCCGAACATTGGCGAAGGCGATACTTTACACAGCGTTTATACTAGTAAGCGCCGTCCGAGGACAAGCTTATAAGCCCTGTGAAATGTTCCTAATCCGGAACGACTTCACAGTCAGAAAGGGCAATAACAGTAGTAACTCACTGTTTGGCACAGATCACAATGCCCAAATATACGGCAAAGCTGATCAAAAAGGCGAAGATCTGGGCCGAAATAGTCAGCAGAAAGGATCGTACCCTAGGGAAAGGAAAGCTCACCCTAGTAAATCAAAAGTTGGCTGAAACCGGATGGGCGGGCCTAGTCACCATGGGCGACAATCGACCCAATGTAGATCACTCCGTTCTTGTCAAGCGACCAATTATATATATAATAAAAGAATGATAAAATTGGCTGTGAAGAACTATCAAAAAGAAAAAGAAAGAACCCAGTGTTGTGGTTTTATGTATTTGTCTTGCGCTTCTCTGGTTTTGTCAGCACACTGTTACTGGGTTGTTAACCCAGTGTCGTGGTTTTATGTATTTGTCTTGCGCTTCTCTGGTTTTGTCAGCACACTGTTACTGGGTTGTTAACCCAGTGTCGTGGTTTTATGTATTTGTCTTGCACTTCTCTGGTAACTTGAGTGATGGTTTTCTTAGTTCCCTGGCAGAATTAAACTTTTCCTATTTTTCCTCGGTTTTCCTCTCGCCTTCCTTCCTGATATTCTGTTGTGGAAACCTTCATAGGCAGTTTGGTCTATTCGCATTCTTACTAAGTGGCCACACCACTTCATTCTCTGCTTTGCTATATAATTCAAGCATGTTCTTGTTCCAACCTTTTCTCTGATGCTTGTATTCGTAACTCTGTCGATTCTTGTGTTGTTGGTGAAAATATATTAATACTCAGTAAAAAATGATGAAACTTTTCTTGATTGTGTTAATATTCTTGATTGTGTTAATATTCTTGATTGTGTTAATATTCTTGATTGTGTTAATATGGATGTAGTATGAACAGAAACATGTTTTATGGATATATTGAAATTGAGTGATAAGTGAAAACTTTGTTCCCATATTATTAATTTTTATTTTTCCGTTCAACTAAAAATTACTTGGTATTTGTATTTTCTTATTCCGAAATATTTTACTTTTTCTTTTCTTTCTTTTCTCCAATCCTGGTTTGTCTCACAGTGTCAGGATAAGAAGAGATTTCTAGAACGAACCCTTGTGTGTGTGCTTCCTAAATAGTGTCTTTCATCGCCTCTGTTATCTCTGAGTTCCATCTTTTGTGTGACCGGCCTTTTGCTTTGTATCCATTGTATTGGAGCAACATTGTTCATTGAGGTCTGTTGGTAATCAGCTTACGTGGCCAAACCATTTAATTTGTTGTTTCTTGATGAGTTTAGTACTGATAGTGTACCCAGTTTTTTTCCTGTTGTCTTCATTTCTCAACCGGTCTCTTCTTGTTACCCCCAGCATTCTGCGCACTTCATCTCTGTCGTGACTAGTTTTCTTCTATGATTTGATGTCAGCATCCAGGTTTGGCACTGGCAGCATAATGTGGGGAGAATGAATGTGTTGAACATTGCTCTTTTTGTGTTGATATTTACATCTTGAAGTTGGCACCATTTGTCTAATCATTTGATTTGCTTTGTTGCATCTGTGTTGGATTTCATGAGCTATTCTTCTGTTTGCTGAAAAAAATGCTCCCTAGGTATGTAAAGACAAATCTAATTATTGCTCATAGAATTTTGAAGAGATTTGGAAATATTTTTACTAATGTAAATAATGGAGTTTTTAGTTCTAAACATTTTAATTGATTATGGTTTATATCTACATTTATGTTTTATATCTACATTTATGTTTTATATCTACATTTATGTTTTATATCTACATTTATGTTTTATATCTACATTTATGTTTTATATCTACATTTATGTTTTATATCTACATTTATGTTTTATATCTACATTTATGTTTTATATCTACATTTATGTTTTATATCTACATTTATGTTTTATATCTACATTTATGTTTTATATCTACATTTATGTTTTATATCTACATTTATGTTTTATATCTACATTTATGTTTTATATCTACATTTATGTTTTATATCTACATTTATGTTTTATATCTACATTTATGTTTTATATCTACATTTATGTTTTCTATCTACATTTATGTTTTATATCTACATTTATGGTTTATATCTACATTTATGTTTTATATCTACATTTATGTTTTATATCTACATTTATGTTTTATATCTACATTTATGTTTTATATCTACATTTATGTTTTCTATCTACATTTATGTTTTATATCTACATTTATGGTTTATATCTACATTTATGGTTTATGTCTACATTTATGGTTTATATCTACATTTATGTTTTATGTCTACATTTATGTTTTATATCTACATTTATGTTTTATATCTACATTTATGTTTTATATCTACATTTATGTTTTATATCTACATTTATGTTTTATGTCTACATTTATGTTTTATGTCTACATTTATGGTTTATATCTACATTTATGTTTTATATCTACATTTATGTTTTATATCTACATTTATGTTTTATATCTACATTTATGGTTTATGTCTACATTTATATATATATCCATATATAAAAAAATCACAGTTTTATAATTGCAAAACTAATAACAGCTGTCTGTATAAAAATATATGATTTTAAAAAAGTGGCTTGTAAAAACATGGTTTTTGTCCTGGTCCATTAAGAGTAACTCCATGACCCAGCAATAATTGAGGACTTCACTCCATGACCCAGCAATAATTGAGGACTTCACTCCATGACCCAGCAATAATTGAGGACTTCACTCCATGACCCAGCAATAATTGAGGACTTCACTCCATGACCCAGCAATAATTGAGGACTTCACTCCATGACCCAGCAATAATTGAGGACTTCACTCCATGACCCAGCAATAATTGAGGACTTCACTCCATGACCCAGCAATAATTGAGGACTTCACTCCATGACCCAGCAATAATTGAGGACTTAATTATTTCAATTTTCTTTGGTTAGGGAAAATGAATGACTAACTTTGCATGAATGATAGACACTGTGTTTCCACATGCACACCATAGTTGGTTGCCTATTAGCTTGAGACATGTGACTGGAAACTGTCCAATGGGAAGGTACAGCAGATCATAGCTGGTACAAGACTGGCTAACTGTCTGCAATGATATTAATGACATCTATTAGAAAAAATATCTGACAACAAAATAGGATTCTTCTATTTGTTTTTAATTGTTAATATCTACATATGAATAATATAAATATGACTTGTCTTACCCTTTTTAAAGAGAGAGAGAGAGAGAGGGGGTGTCCCTGTGGCTAAGTGGTTAAGCCCTTGCCTTGTGAGTTAAAGGTTGTGGGTTTGAATCTAGACCATGCCGTTCGTTCACAAGGGCATTTTTTTCCAGAGAACACTAGGACTGTTGCAGAAGCTATGGAGTTTGTGCTTTATGTAATACTCTCGCCGCAGGTGGCGTGCCATTTCTGGGAAGAGGGGTCGAGCCATATGGGGTAAAACCCGGTGCATTGAAGTCAATCCTTTGGCTTTAAAACCTTTTTTATACCTTTAAAAAGTATGGAGTTCTGATTCCTAAATTTAGTTGAACACTCTCACTTTCTTTTTCTCCTTCTTTTCTCTAATTAGGTTTTGTCTGACATTGTCAGGATAAGGTTTATAGAACAGGGTTTTAAGTACGTTTTATAAACTGTATTTTTCATCACCTCTGTTATCTCTGAGGTCCACCTTTTGTGTGGACAGCCTTTAGATTTTTTATCTATTGCATTGGAGTAACATTGCTCTTTTAGGCTCACTATTGCATTGGAGTAACATTGCTCTTTTAGGCTCACTATTGCATTGGAGTAACATTGCTCTTTTAGGCTCACTATTGCATTGGAGTAACATTGCTCTTTTAGGCTCACTATTGCATTGGAGTAACATTGCTCTTTTAGGCGCACTATTGTATTGGAGTAACATTGCTCTTTTAGGCTCACTATTGCATTGGAGTAACATTGCTCTTTTAGGCTCACTATTGCATTGGAGTAACATTGCTCTTTTAGGCTCACTATTGCATTGGAGTAACATTGCTCTTTTAGGCTCACTATTGCATTGGAGTAACATTGCTCTTTTAGGCTCACTATTGCATTGGAGTAACATTGCTCTTTTAGGCTCACTATTGCATTGGAGTAACATTGCTCTTTTAGGCTCACTATTGCATTGGAGTAACATTGCTCTTTTAGGCTCACTATTGCATTGGAGTAACATTGCTCTTTTAGGCTCACTATTGCATTGGAGTAACATTGCTCTTTTAGGCGCACTATTGCATTGGAGTAACATTGCTCTTTTAGGCGCACTATTGCATTGGAGTAACATTGCTCTTTTAGGCTCACTATTGCATTGGAGTAACATTGCTCTTTTAGGCTCACTATTGCATTGGAGTAACATTGCTCTTTTAGGCTCACTATCTTTTGGCAATCTGCTTATGTGGTCAAACCATTTAATATGTTGTTTATTGATGAAGCTCAGTATTGATGTTGTACCCACTTTGTTTATTGATGAAGCTCAGTATTGATGTTGTACCCACTTTGTTTATTGATGAAGCTCAGTATTGATGTTGTACACACTTTGTTTATTGATGAAGCTCAGTATTGATGTTGTACACACTTTGTTTATTGATGAAGCTCAGTATTGATGTTGTACACACTTTGTTTATTGATGAAGCTCAGTATTGATGTTGTACACACTTTGTTTATTGATGAAGCTCAGTATTGATGTTGTACACACTTTGTTTATTGATGAAGCTCAGTATTGATGTTGTACACACTTTGTTTATTGATGAAGCTCAGTATTGATGTTGTACACACTTTGTTTATTGATGAAGCTCAGTATTGATGTTGTACACACTTTGTTTATTGATGAAGCTCAGTATTGATGTTGTACCCACTTTTTTTATGATATCTTGATTTCTAAATCGGTCTCTTCTTAATACACCCAGCATTCTGCGTAGATACTTCATCTCTGTCATGATTAGTTTTTTTTCTCCCATTCAGGAAACACTGGTTCAATCCCAGGTAAGGCCGAGAAGTTTTTCTTTTGCGGGGCATAAAGAAAAATCATAACCTGAACAGTTTCATGGAGACTGCAATTGCCAGGCGGCCATTAAATTCCTCATGCTCATTTCTCCCTGTCCTACATCCTCCTAAAAAATGGTATTAAACATTAAAGACTAATTTTTTTAACAAAAAAACTTGTCTAAAATGTCTTGACTGTCTACATCTCATTTCTATCATCCACTATCTCGTTTGTTTTTATGCTCATCCATGATATTATTTGCATTTTAATTTATTATTATATCTGTCTCAAATTTCTGAAATCAACTGTCTCTCATCCTCTCTTTAACCATAATCTAAAATATCTCTGTTTTTATGAATGACCAAAAAGCCATTCAACCACATCTAAATTTCTAGTATTATATTATTCTTTTTTATAGCTAATGTCCACAAAATGCCATGCTACATACAAAGATTCACATACAACAAATATACAAATTTCATCAGTGGCAGAAAATACATGGAAATCAACAAATGAGATTGTCTACCTCAAAAACAGCAACAGTTCCATCTGCAAGTCCAGCAAAAAGTCTGTTTGAGTGTTCTGTGTCATCCTCCTGAAACACTTCCATGGATAGAACAGCATCATGTAATCTCTGCTGCCAACACATCTCTCTGGAAGATTCACACATTAACAATTTATAAGTATTACAGTAATTGCAGACAAACACGGATATAATGTTGCTGTGTGTTGCAGGGGCTCACAAGGGAGCAAAGAATAGTAACACTGTGACCTACAAGGTCACAAGGTCGTAACAGGCAATTAAGGTAAAGGCCTACGGAAGCTACTCTAGTAAATAAAAAGTGTCGCTGACATCAAATGGCCTGGTCTACTTGTAGGCGGATAACTGGCACAATGTACAAACACTCTTTTTGGCTTTATACAAATCACAAAGAGCGGTTAATAAGTGGTCAATATAGAGCATTTGAAGAAGATGAAGAGGAGGCTCAGATCACATACAAACCACTAATAAGTGGTCAATATAGAGCATTTGAAGAAGATGAAGAGGAGGCTCAGATCACATACAAACCACTAAGAAGTGGTCAATATAGAGCATTTGAAGAAGATGAAGAGGAGGCTCAGATCACATACAAACCACTAAGAAGTGGTCAATATAGAGCATTTGAAGAAGATGAAGAGGAGGCTCAGATCACATACAAACCACTAAGAAGTGGTCAATATAGAGCATTTGAAGAAGATGAAGAGGAGGCTCAGATCACATACAAACCACTAAGAAGTGGTCAATATAGATCATTCGAAGAAGAAGATGAAGGATACAAAGTAAGACAAAATGTAAAATAAGTTAGAAACTCTCTGACAGTAGAGCTTGAGAGCTGTAACATTCTCATTTGTTTTTATTTGTAAACAACATTAGAACACAGAAAAACAAGATCAGTGGTTAATATTGGTAGCATTACCAATGGTTATTGAACTGAAATCATAGAATACTGGCAGATCCATAGATGCGCATTTGTCTCCCCTTCTTGAACTGAAATCATAGAACACTGGCAGATCCATAGATGCGCATTTGTCTCCCCCTGCCCCGCCTATCTCCAGCACAATCTGACTGGTCTATCTCCAACACAATCTGACTGGACTATCTCCAGCACAATCTGACTGGTCTATCTCCAGCACAATCTGACTGGTCTATCTTGAACACAATCTGACTGGTCTATCTTGAACACAATCTGACTGGTCTATCTTGAACACAATCTGACTAGTCTATCTCACCTGTTACTTCTGCAGCAGAGTATGGATACCTGAAATCATTGGTCTCATAATAATTAACTTCAGATGCACCAGTCCTACACATATAGGAGCCTATGAACGGAGTCGCACTGTTTAGTCATTCTTGGCTAAGACCAAACATATCACAAAGAGTGATTAAACTGGTATTAAAATAATTAAAAAACTAATCAAATATAAAATCAACCAATAACTAAACATACTTGGTATAACTAAACATACTTGGTATAACTAAACATACTTGCTATAACTAAACATACTTGCTATAACTAAACATACTTGCTATAACTAAACATACTTGCTATAACTAAACATACTTGCTATAACTAAACATACTTGCTATAACTAAACATACTTGTTATATTGGTTATAGGCATAGACAAACCAGGAAAGTGTGCCTATTAGTACAACATCTTTACCAGCAACTGCCATGGCCATCACACGAGAATCAAACTGTAAAAAAATGGAATAAAGTATTTAAAACAAAAACTGAACTGACATAACAGATAACCACTACAGACAAATACAATTTAGAAGACAAATAGATTTTAGGATAATTATGAAACATGACAAACAAGGACTACAACTTCTTCTTCAGCTTTCTAAGCCTTAGAGGTTTATTGCTGAAGATATCACCCACCTCCATTCATCTCCATTCTTAGCCTGCACCTTGAACTTTGTAGATTTGCAACTAGACTATACTGGTCTAAATGTGGAGGACTGACTTAATTTCACGGGGTTTCCCCATATAGATCTGTCCTGTTGGCAGACTTGGCCCGCTGTTTCCCCATATAGATCTGTCCCTGTTGGCAGACTTGGCCCGCTGTTTCCCCATATAGATCTGTCCCTGTTGGCAGACATGGCCCGCTATTTGCTGACAGTATTGTACAAAGAACAAACTCTGCAGTTTCAGCAATAATTCTAGGGATCTCATGAAAAAAACTACACATGTGACTTGGTCCAGATTAGAACTCACAACCTTTAGAATGACAGGCAAATGTCTCAACTCTTAACCACTTCATCAAAGAGACCTCCCACAACTAGACTATGACTGGGGACAGAAAATATAAAGAAATGAATAAAAGCGTTTGAGAGAGTACGTACAATCCAGTACTTGCATGTGATATTCTCCCCAGTTTCCAGCTTAGAAAATACAAACATGCCCTAATTGAATGTAGTCCATACATTATATTTATGTGTCCTCACTAGCTCCATCTATCTATATATTCTATATCCAATTTGTTTCCAGTTTGACACATGCAGCTTCCACAAGAGATTTCAATTGTTGCCTTTCTGTCACCTTTCTACCAATTGTTTCCCATATCAGGCAACACAATATTTCAACTCTCTTTCCACTTTTCTTCTCTATGTTTTCTTTAGATTTCAAGGTCATCTTTTCTCAGAGAGCTATCCTATCCAATTTCTCTACTGGCATACAACATACATGACCAACTCCATCTTTGTTCTTTTAATGATGGTCTCCAGTGATGTACAGTTTGTTGATTTTAAAAGCTCTTCATCTGCTATTGTATTTGAGCAGAATATTCACAGGATTATCCTTAAACATTTATTTGGAAATGTCTCCAGCTTGTGTATGATGTTTTGGGTCATTTTCCAGCACTCACTACCGTATAAGAACATTCACAGGACACCGCTTCTATTTTCCAGCACTCACTACCGTATAAGAACATTCACAGGACATCGCTTCTATTTTGCAGCACTCACTACCGTATAAGAACATTCACAGGACACCGCTTCTATTTTCCAGCACTCACTACTGTATAAGAACACTCACAGGACACCACTTCTATTTTGCAGCACTCACTACCGTATAAGAACACTCACAGGACACCGCTTCTATTTTGCAGCACTCACTACCGTATAAGAACACTCACAGGACACCGCTTCTATTTTCCAGCACTCACTACCGTATAAGAACATTCACAGGACATCGCTTCTATTTTGCAGCACTCACTACTGTATAAGAACACTCACAGGACACCACTTCTATTTTCCAGCACTCACTACTGTATAAGAACACTCACAGGACACCACTTCTATTTTGCAGCACTCACTACCGTATAAGAACACTCACAGGACACCACTTCTATATAGTTTAAGTATTGTTTTAAGATTCAATCATTTGACTTTTCAGATTTTGTTGAGCATGGTGAAAGTTTAACTTTCTTTCTTGATTGTACCAATGATGTCCTTTTGTGAATCCCAATCTTGAGATACTTTCCAGGTATACAAAATCTAGAACTTCCTGTATGATTTCATTTTGTAACATAATTGGTTTTTATAATTTTTGGTTAATCATTACTTTTGTTTTTGCAATATTAATTTTGAGTTCTATTGTTTGAACTCTTCTGGAAAATATATCATAGATTTAAAAAAACAAAGTAAGACAAACATTGGAAATAAGAATAAAGTTAACAATAGCAATCACACAGGTATTTACAAACACACAGGTATTTACAAACACACAGGTATTTACAAACACACAGGTATTTACAAACACACAGGTATTTACAACCACACAGGTATTTATAACCACACAGGTATTTACAAACACACAGGTATTTACAACTACACAGGTATTTACAAACACACAGGTATTTACAACCACACAGGTATTTACAACCACACAGGTATTAGCAACTACACATTTATCAGCAACCACTCAGGTATCATCAACCACTCAGGTATCAACAACCTCGCAGGTATCTACAACCACACAGGTATCAACAACCATACAGGTATCAACAACCACACATGTATCAGCAACCACATATGTATCAACAACCCCACAGATTTCAATAACCACACAGGTATCAACAACCACACAGGTATCAACAACCACTCAGGTATCAGCAACCACTCAGGTATCAACAATCACACAGGTATCAGAACCACACAAAACCACACAGGTATCAACAACCACACAGGTATCAGCAACCACACATGTATCAACAACCACACAGGTATCAACAACCACACAGGTATCAACAGCCACACAGGTATCAACAACCACACAGGTATCAACAACCACACAGGTATCAACAGCCACACATGTATCAAACCACACAAAACCACACATGTATCAACAACCACATAGTTATCAGCAACCACACAGGTATCAACAGCCACACATGTATCAGCAGCCACACATGTATCAGCAACCACACAGGTATCAGCAACCACACAGGTATCAACAGTCACACGTGTATCAGCAGCCACACAGGTATCAACAACCACACATTTATCAACAACCACACAGGTATCAACAACCACACATGTATGAATAACCACACAGGTATCAGCAACCACACAGGTATCAGCAACCACACATGTATCAATAACCACACATGTATCAATAACCACACATGTATCAACAACCACACATGTATCAATAACCACACAGGTATCAGCAACCACACAAAACCACACATGTATCAACAACCACACATATATCAACAGCCACACAGGTATCAACAACCACACATTTATCAACAACCACACAGGTATCAACAACCACACATGTATGAATAACCACACAGGTATCAGCAACCACACAGGTATCAACAGCCACACATTTATCAACAACCACACAGGTATCAGCAACCACACAAAACCACACATGTATCAACAACCACACAGGTATCAACAACCACATAGGTATCAACAACCACACAGGTATCAACAACCACACAGGTATCAGCAACCACACAGGTATCAGCAACCACACATGTATCAACAGCCAACACATTTATCAACAACCACACAGGTATCAGGTACAAAACTGACCTTGATCTTAGTATCTGTCATGGTTTGCTCCCGACAGTCTACAACACAAATCTTAGCACATGGTGGTTCTCCATATGCAACCCAAGCTTCACCTTCAAGAAGTAATAGTACACATTTAAACAGATCTACAGCAATGGACATAGTCAGGAATTACATCTTTTACAAGAAAACAGTTGTAGGTTACAAGTTAAATCGCCCGAGTGGTTACCGGGCCCAAATTTGGGGTGTAAAGAATAGAACCACTGTTACCTGCCATGCATGTCGTAAGAGGCGACTAAGGAGGTTTGGTTGAAATCAGATGCATGTGTCCTAAGCGTGTAGAAGTCTATGCGTTTAGGTGCCTACCAAACCAATGTGCAACGTATACACGTTCTTGGCAAAGATCAAACATATCACAAAGAGTGATTAAAATTGGTAGTAAAGAACGAACGCAAAGAAGAAGAAGAAGACAAATTAAATAACAAGAACAAACTATAATCTTCCACCTTCTCTCACAGGTCACAACATAATGAGGTACCATCTGGTCAACAAGCTAAACATAGCAACTTCAAGTCTAAACACAAAGGATTGACTTCACTGCACCAAATTTTTATAACACTCAGTCACTCTCCACAGAAATGGAATTACACATGGTACAAGTAGAGCTGGTTGCTTGAGGGCAGAGAGAGAGTGTGTTTAACCAGCAAGCCACAGGAACCATCAATATGCATACCCTTTGAAGTCTGTTGGGGGAGACTGAGCACATATGGGTCTGCCCGAAGTGCAGTGACGTCAGTTCATTAACCAATAACCAATCCTATAGGAAGTTCTGATGAGTGTTTTTGGTCAATAACATATTTGACAAAAGAGATCATGATAAGATAAACAAAGCAAATTTATATGACTCTCACAAGTATCATTCTAGGCAACCTCTCTGTAAACTTACTAAACCATTGTTTTTGTTGAATATTATATGGTTGTATCTCACTTAACCAAACCATTGTTTTTGTTGAATATTATATGGTTGTATCTTCATAGACTACTCAAAAGCTTTAGATAAAGTAAAACATTGAGAAATAATCAGCATCTTAGAAAGTATAAATATTGATGGGAAAGATCTGAGACTGATCAAGAATTTGTACTGGCAACAAATCGCAGCCATAAGACTAGAGAGTAAGATTGGAATCCATCAGGAGATACAGTTAGGAGTACGACAAGAGCGGGTACTCTCACCAGACCTGTTCAACCTATACAGCGAAAACATCATGAGAAGAAAAGACAGGAATAACAGTCGGTGGACAAAATATAAACAACCTAAGATACGCTGATGACACAATTCTCATGGCTACAAATGAACAAGATCTACAAAACCTGATAGACATATTAGTGAGAGAAAGTAAAAAGAAAGGATTAAGCATGAATATAAAGAAAACAGAGGTAATGGTTGTCTCCAAGAAACAGGAAACACCAACATGTAATATCAAAATAAATAACACAACACTGAAACAAGTCCATCGATTCAAGTATCTGGGAACATTCCTAACATCAGATGGAAGATGTACAACAGAGATTAGGAGTAGAATAGCTCAAACGACAGCAGCTTTTATGAAAATGAAGAACACACTATGCGTGAACTCACTACCAATGACATTGCAAAAACGAGTACTCCAGTTATTGGTTATTGGTTATTGGTTATTGGTTACTAAACTGACGTCACTGCACTCCGGCAGACCCATAGGTGCTCAGTCTCCCCAACAGATATCGAAGAGTATGCATGCTGATGGTTCCCGTGGCTCGCTGATTAAACACACCTCTCACTCTGCCTCTCAGGCATCCAGTTCTACTTGAACAACAGGTAATTCCAAACTGCCTAAATCGCTTGATCGATTCAACATCGATATTAGTGTCCTCATCCAATAGAGAGTCTCGAAGAGACCGAAGAATATCCCCTTATCCATCTTCAACTCCCCAACAATCGATGCTGTTGATGCAAGCCTGTCCGCTCTCTCATTACCGTAAACACCCGCATGCCCAGGACAGTATATCCACGTAAGCCGCTGGAGGTTAGAAACTTCTATAGACGACATCCACTCATACCGAAACCTGCCCTTCTGGAAACAGTCTCACCCAACAGATATCGAAGAGTATGCATGCTGATGGTTCCTTTAGCTCGCTGATTAAACACACCTCTCACTTTGCCACTCAGGCATCCAGTTCGACTTGAACAACAGGTAACTCCAAACTGCCTACATCGATTTGGGTTTCCTCATCCAACAGACAGTCACGAAGAGACCGAAGAATATAGTGACTACAGGTAAAATTCAGGAAGAAGAGATCGTGGAAGACAGAGGGAGAAGATGTTGGATGGCCTGACATCATGGTTCGACAAAATATCGACTTCAGAACTGATTACATGCACCAAGCAAAGAGAGTTGTGGAGAGACATGATCGCTATGCCGGCAGGCACAGTATTGATTGATTAATCTCACTTAACCAAACCATTGTTTTTGTTGAACATTTTGTGGTTGTATCTTACTTAACCAAACCATTGTTTTTGTTGAATATTATGTGGTTGTATCTCACTGTGGCTAAGTGGTTAAGCCCTTTGCCTTGTGAGTCGAAGGTCGTGGGTTAGAGTCTGGACCGCGCCATTCTGTTCACGAGTGCAGTTTTTCCAGAGACCCCTAGGATTGTTGCTGGAGCTACGGAGTTCGGGCTTTGTGCAATACTCTCGGCAGGTGGCGTGCCATTTCTGCGGAGAGGACCGAGCCATATGGGATAAACCCCGGTGCAATGAAGTCAATCCTTCGGCTATTAAACGCTTTAAATCTCACTTAACTAAACCATTGTTTTTGTTGAAAATTATGTGGTTGTATCTCTTACTGACAGAAGCAAGAATGCCATTTTAAAACTGTATTTTCATCTGACTGAAGTCAGGATATCATTCTATGAGTGTACAACTTCTGACTGAAGTCAGTTTATCATTCTATCAGTGTACAACTTCTGACTGAAGTCAGGATATATATTTGTGACTATTATTTCTGCTGACATAAGTCAGAATGTCACTATATGACTGGTTCCTATAGGACTGGTCTCTATATGACTTGTCCCTATATAACTGGTCACTATATGACTGGTCATTATATAACTAGTCTCTATATGACTGGTTCCTATAGGACTGGTCCCTATATGACTGGTCCCTATATAACTGGTCACTATATGACTGGTTCCTATAGGACTGGTCACTATATTTATATCTTCTTCTTCTTCTTTGCGTTCGTTCTTTACGACCAATTTTAATCACTCTTTGTGATATGTTTGATTTTGCCAAGAACGTGTATACATTGCACATTGGTTTGGTAGGCCCCTAAATGCATAGACTTCTACACGTTTAGGACATGTGCATCCGATTTCAGACAAACCTCCTTAGTCGCCTCTTACGACATGCATGGCAGGTAACAGTGATTCTATTCTTTACACCCGAATCTGGGCCCGGTAACCACTTGGGCAACTATATATATGACTGGTTCCTATATGACCTGTCACTATGTGACTGGTCCCTATGTAACTGGTTCCTATGTGACTGGTCCATATATGACTGGTTCCTATATGACTGGTTCCTATAAGACTGGTTCCTATATGACTGGTTCCTATATGACTGGTACATATATGACTGGTTCCTATATGACTGGTTCCTATATGACTGGTACATATATGACTGGTCCCTATATGACAGGTCACTATATGACTGGTCACTATATGACTGGTCCCTATATGACAGGTCACTATATGACTGGTCACTATATGACTGGTCCCTATATGACTGGTTCATATATGACTGGTCACTATATGACTGGTCACTATATGACAGGTCACTATATGACTGGTCACTATATGACTGGTCACTATATGACAGGTCACTATATGACTGGTCACTATATGACTGGTCACTATATGACCGGTCACTTCTTATAGAAGAAAGTCAGCACTGAACCTGATCTTGAACATTAAATGTTTTAAATGAAAGTCTGCTTAGTCTTCATAAAAATAACTGAAAGCTTATGATCTACATCAAACTAAAAGTAGCATAGAAAGGAAGACATGAAACTAAAAGTAGCACAGAAAGGAAGAAGAACTACATCAAACTAAAAGTAGCATAGAAAGGAAGAAAGACTACATGAAACTAAAAGTAGCATAGAAAGAAAGAAAGACTACATGAAACTAAAAGTAGCATAGAAAGGAAGAAAGACTACATGAAACTAAAAGTAGCATAGAAAGGAAGAAAGACTACATCAAACTAAAAGTAGCATAGAAAGGAAGAAAGACTACATCAAACTAAAAGTAGCATAGAAAGGAAGAAAGACTACATCAAACTAAAAGTAGCATAGAAAAGAAGAAAGACTACATCAAACTAAAAGTAGCATAGCAAGGAAGACTACATCAAACTAAAAGTAGCATAGAAAGAAGAAAGACTACGTTAAACTAAAAGTAGCATAGCAAGGAAGACTACATCAAACTAAAAGTAGCATAGAAAGGAAGACTACATCAAACTAAAAGTAGCATAGAAAGGAAGAAAGACTACATGAAACTAAAAGTAGCATAGAAAGAAAGAAAGACATGAAACTAAAAGTAGCACAGAAAGAAAGACTACATCAAACTAAAAGTAGCATAGAAAGGAAGAAAGACATGAAACTAAAAGTAGCATAGAAAGAAAGACATCAAACTAAAAGTAGCATAGAAAGAAAGAAAGACTACATCAAACTAAAAGTAGCATAGAAAGAAAGAAAGACTACATCAAACTAAAAGTAGCATAGAAAGGAAGAAAGACATCAAACTAAAAGTAGCATAGAAAGAAAGAAAGACTACATCAAACTAAAAGTAGCATAGAAAGAAGAAAGACAGAAACTAAAAGTAGCATAGAAAGAAAGACTACATCAAACTAAAAGTAGCATAGAAAGAAAGACATCAAACTAAAAGTAGCATAGAAAGGAAGACTTCATCAAACTAAAAGTAGCATAGAAAGAAAGACATCAAACTAAAAGTAGCATCGAAAGAAAGAAAGACTACATCAAACTAAAAGTAGCATAGAAAAGAAGAAAGACAGGAAACTAAAAGTAGCATAGAAAGAAAGACTACATCAAACTAAAAGTAGCATAGAAAGAAAGACATCAAACTAAAAGTAGCATAGAAAGGAAGACTTCATCAAACTAAAAGTAGCATAGAAAGAAAGACATCAAACTAAAAGTAGCATAGAAAGGAAGACTTCATCAAACTAAAAGTAGCATAGAAAGAAAGACATCAAACTAAAAGTAGCATAGAAAGGAAGACTTCATCAAACTAAAAGTAGCATAGAAAGAAAGACATGAAACTAAAAGTAGCATAGAAAGGAAGACTTCATCAAACTAAGAGTAGCATAGAAAGAAAGAAAGACTACATCAAACTAAAAGTAGCATAGAAATGAAGAAAGACATCAAACTAAAAGTAGCATAGAAAGAAAGAAAGACTACATCAAACTAAAAGTAGCATAGAAAGGAAGAAAGACTACATCAAACTAAAAGTAGCATAGAAAGAAAGAAAGACTACATCAAACTAAAAGTAGCATAGAAAGGAAGAAAGACATCAAACTAAAAGTAGCATAGAAGAAAGACTCATCAAACTAAAAGTAGCATAGAAAGAAAGACATCAAACTAAAAGTAGCATAGAAAGAAAGAAAGACTACATCAAACTAAAAGTAGCATAGAAAGGAAGAAAGACATCAAACTAAAAGTAGCATAGAAAGAAAGACATCAAACTAAAAGTAGCACAGAAAGAAAGACATCAAACTAAAAGTAGCATAGAAAGAAAGACATCAAACTAAAATTAGCATAGAAAGAAAGACATCAAACTAAAAGTAGCATAGAAAGAAAGAAAGACTACATCAAACTAAAAGTAGCATAGAAAGGAAGAAAGACTACATCAAACTAAAAGTAGCATAGAAAGAAGAAAGACACATCAAACTAAAGTAGCATATAAAGAAAGAAAGACTACATCAAACTAAAAGTAGCATAGAAAGGAAGAAATAGCAGAGATGGAAGTTTACTGTACCTGGTTTTGTGATGACACAGCATTCAAAGCCTAAATAATTGTCAGCATCTGCTTCTATACTGAAGTACTGTAGAATCAAACAGAAACATGAAGTCAATGTATCCATATTATTCAAAGCCTAAATAATTGTCAGCATCTGCTTCTATACTGAAGTACTGTAGAATCAAACAGAAACATGAAGTCAATGTATCCATATTATTCAAAGCCTAAATAATTGTCAGCATCTGCTTCTATACTGAAGTACTGTAGAATCAAACAGAAACATCAAGTCAATGTATCCATATTATTCAAAGCCTAAATAATTGTCAGCATCTGCTTCTATACTGAAGTACTGTAGAATCAAACAGAAACATGAAGTCAATGTATCCATATTATTCAAAGCCTAAATAATTGTCAGCATCTGCTTCTATACTGAAGTACTGTAGAATCAAACAGAAACATGAAGTCAATGTATCCATATTATTCAAAGCCTAAATAATTGTCAGCATCTGCTTCTATACTGAAGTACTGTAGAATCAAACAGAAACATCAAGTCAATGTATCCATATTATTCAAAGCCTAAATAATTGTCAGCATCTGCTTCTATACTGAAGTACTGTAGAATCAAACAGAAACATGAAGTCAATGTATCCATATTATTCAAAGCCTAAATAATTGTCAGCATCTGCTTCTATACTGAAGTACTGTAGAATCAAACAGAAACATGAAGTCAATGTATCCATATTATTCAAAGCCTAAATAATTGTCAGCATCTGCTTCTATACTGAAGTACTGTAGAATCAAACAGAAACATGAAGTCAATGTATCCATATTATTCAAAGCCTAAATAATTGTCAGCATCTGCTTCTATACTGAAGTACTGTAGAATCAAACAGAAACATGAAGTCAATGTATCCATATTACAGGACAAAATAAATAAGTCTGTTAGAGCAGTATGAGTATATCAGCAATCAATCAATCAATCAGTATGAGTATATCAACAATCAATCAATCAATCAGTATGAGTATATCAACAATCAATCAATCAATCATCAAGTAGCATATCGCTTGCAGAACGTCATTTTCATCACAGCCTGCCTAAAAAACTCGAGGTCTCTAGCAAATTCTACCGCCTCTTCTAACCTCAAGGTTCAAAGTTTCTTTGATGCCCTGCTGCCACCTTCATCTTGGTCTTCCCCTGTCTCTACCCCCAGGAACCATGTCTTCCATTACTGTTCTCTCCAAACCACCATGTCATTTAACATGACAGAAATATTTCATTTTCCGGGATAGGATGTTGTTTATGAGCTCCATGCTATGCAGTCTTGTAGTATGTCCTTGTTTTTTTCTCTTCTGTGTCCAGGATGTTCTGATAATTGTTTTGTTTCACCTTATTTCGAACACTTCTATTGTTCTTTATAAAATATATGATTTTATATATATATATATATATATATTTCACAATGATTCATTACTTACTAAAGAAAGGTATCTTTTTCAGAAGAAAAATATATTGACAAAGAAATATATTGTCAATAAAGTGACAATAAAAATAAGTGCTACTCTAATGCTCTATTTTCTGAACTATTGATATTATTGTCTAAAAAAATATTTTCTTAATTTGCAATTGATCAGACCACCATGACTGCACTTCGATGAGTAACTAGGTGTGCCCCGATCTCTTTCTTACACAGAAAGATGTCATCGGTAGTGCACAAACTCCATAGCTCCAGCGAGGGTCCCCGAGGTAATTTAGAAGATGGTAAAAATATTTTGTTAGAATTTTATTTTTATATCTTTCTAATGAAATTTGCTAGGGCAGTAGCTTTCCAGCCTGTTCTTCTTGATTCAAGGGTTCTTTTACTTGCTCAACTTGAACACAGGGCCTATGTTTTATTGTCCATCTTTGTTAGGACTAGGAACTCGATCTCACCTACACAGAGATCAGGAATCTCTGGAAAAATATCCAGATGGCTCCGTGAGGAGTCAATCGAGTACCTTTGGATCAAGAGGCGAGCGTTAAACCTCTACGCTGTAATTCTTGATAAAATTGTTTAACTCATTACTTTCTGAATTCTTGATATAATTGTTTAACTCATTACTTTCTGAATTCTTGATATAATTGTTGAATTCATTACTTTCTAAATTCTTGATATATTTATCAAGCACATTGTTTCTTTATTACTGAAATATAAAAACATTATAAGAACTGTTGATACTTGGATACCTACATACATACATACATATATTTTCTATATCAACTGTCGATACATATAACCAGAGTTTTAAACAAGGAAATAACATCTTGACTTAATGATTCTAACTGCTTACATAATTCTCTCTCTCAGCAAAGGCTGCTCTCTGCAAATCTCTCCAGCGATATTTTTCCTTTAGAGCATTCAAGTAACATGTCTGTTTACTAACAATGTCTTGGCGACGAGGAAATGGCTTCAGTGTCTTGAAAGCTGTCTAGAAGATGTGAAACAGCAGACATGACAAAATAATCAAATAAAAATGAGAAATAGCAAGTGAAAAATTAATCTATTAAATTTCTGTGTGAAAACCCCCAAAATAATAAACATGTCATAAAAAGACTCTTCTTAAAAGGGGTTTAAAAGCCGAAGGATTGACTTCATTGCACAGGGTTTTACCCCATACGGCTCGGTCCCTCTCCACAGAAATGGCACGCCACCTGCCGAGTATTGCACAAAGCACGAACTCCGTAGCTCCAGCAACAATCCTAGGGTCTCCGGAAAAACTGCACTCGTGAACAGAATGGCGCGGTCCGGACTCGAACCCACGACCTTCGACTCACAAGGCAAAGGGCTTAACCACTTAGCCACAGAGACCCCAACTTCTTCTTATGACCCCCAAACTCTTCTTATGACCCCTGACTTGTTAATGCAAGTGCTGTAGTTGCATAACAAACAATGCAGACAGAAATGTGTTGCTAATGAAATAGTTCAACTATTGACTGATTGATTGGACCAGAAACAATGCATATTGATATATTGATGAATAACTATGCTTTCTCTGATCTCTTTCCTACACAATATCTTAGCGACAGTGCAGTACGTTTTAGCACAAACAAAGGACTCAACCCTAGCACAAACAAAGAGACCAGATGTAATTTTGAAAATGGTGAAAATTTAGTAACAATTTTTATTGAAATATTTTTAATGAATTTTATCCAGGTAGTGGCTTTACTTTTATCCAGGTAGTGGCTTTACTTTTATCCAGGTAGTGGCTTTACTTTTATCCAGGTAGTGGCTTTACTTTTATCCAGGTAGTGGCTTTGCTTTTATCCAGGTAGGGGCTTTACTTTTATCCAGGTAGGGGCTTTGCTTTTATCCAGGTAGGGGCTTTACTTTTATCCAGGTAGGGGCTTTACGGCCTACTCTTATCACTTTTGAACTAGCAAGTTTCTTAAAAGTGCTCAACTTAAACATGGTACCTATGTTTTATCATCTATCTCCAACAGGACTAGGAACTCAATCTCACCTACACTGAGATTAGGAATCATTGGAAAAATATTCTGACTGCTCCTTGCGGGGAACAAACTGAGTAGCGTTAGAGCGAGACGTGAGCACCTTACCTCCGCTCTATGAGACCAGAAGTGAATTATTTTGATTAGTAATGATTAGGTAGAATAAGGTAATGAGAGTGGCAGTAGTGTAGCTATTAGTAATGGTTAGGTAGAATAAGATAATGAGAGTGGCAGTAGTGTAGCTATTAGTAAACTTGCTTCTTAGACTAGTGATCTGGTCTCAATTCCACA
This sequence comes from Arion vulgaris, assembly GCA_020796225.1. NCBI lineage: Eukaryota > Metazoa > Mollusca > Gastropoda > Stylommatophora > Arionidae > Arion > Arion vulgaris. Next base: position 38,418,267 of record CM036770.1, read on the forward strand.
GTTTGCATGGATTATTTGTCAGACTGTAACAGCTCTCATGCCGACCCAGCCACAATTGGGTAGCAGGAAAATCAGTGAGAAGTAAAGGTAGTCAGCGTGATGTTGATCACATCACCCATTGTGTTTTAAAAGGTTTAAAAGCTGAAGGATTGACTTCATTGCACCGGGTTTACCCCATATGGCTCGGTCCTCTCACAGAAAGGGCACACCACCTGCCGAGAGTATTGCACAAAGCATGAACTCCGTAGCTTCAGCAACAATCCTAGGGGTCTTTGGAAAAAACTGCACCCATGAACAGAACGACGCAGTCCGGATTCGAACCCATGACCTTCAACTCACAAGGCAAAGAGCTTAACCACTTAGCCACAGAGACCCCTAGTGTGACTCATCATGTGCCAACAGTCAATGAAAAATATAGGCCTAACAGAGTATTATCCAATATACCATGAGGTATGAAAAAGGGTTCCTAGAAAGATAAAACACAAAATAAGGTAGCTTTACAAAGTCTGTTGATTTTCTTTGCACAATTACCTCACCTGTTGTTTGTATCTTTCATCTTTACTAATACAACAATGAAGACTACAACGATCATACAGGTACAAGCTGTACACAGATACAAAGATATGATAACAATAATAATATCTGTACATAGATACAAAGATATGATAACAATAATAATATCTGTACACAGATACAAAGATATGATAACAATAATAATATCTGTACACAGATACAAAGATATGATAACAATAATAACATCTGTACACAGATACAAAGATATGATAACAATAATAATATCTGTACACAGATACAAAGATATGATAACAATAATAATATCTGTACACAGATACAAAGATATGATAACAATAATAATATCTGTACACAGATACAAAGATATGATAACAATAATAACATCTGTACACAGATACAAAGAAGAAAACTTACTCTGATAAGCCCATCAATGTCAAAAGAAAGTTTAGCACTAGCTTTTAAATGTCTCATGACACTGATTGTATCACATTTTAAGATGATCTCTTTACTGTGGATGTGCAGGATGGCTAGTGAGATCCGAAAGAGAATTTTCGGACCCTCTAACAAAAAACAGTCCCAAATTCGGAGTAGTGTCTGTTGAATAAAAGAATAAATAAAACTGATCTTGATCTCTGAATGTTGGTTTTCATTGCAGAAAATGTACTGGGACCACAGTGGGTTATTATTACAGTAGGGGAGGTACAGGTGCAATGAATTTCAGATGTTATGTCAAAGTCAGCGAGTTGCTACTGATCAAGGCCATACTCCTCCTTCTCATGGTAGCATTCTAAACAGGCTACAATACTGCAGTCTGGTAAAGTTAGAAGGAATTTAAGGGGAAGCTATCCATGAGAGAAAGTAGTAAAGTGCAGCTGTGCATAGTATGAGATGAGACAAGCAACTTCTTAAAGTGATTGTACCTACAAGTTTCTCCTTGGCCAACATCTAGAGATTGAGTCCCAGCATAGCTAGAGCAATCTTTGCACACTTGCAGAACAGGTTGGTCTCCAGATTAATTCTGCCAAGACCAAAATTATGGACCTCACAAACTCGACAGACAACATCATAATAAATGGCCAAACACTGGAGAAAGTTGAACATTTTACATATTTGGGTAGTAAAGTGTCAAACAACGGATACACGATGAAAGAAATAAACTCTCGTATTGCTATAGCTGCTAGTGCCTTCACTAAATTAACAAATATCTGGCAGTCTCAAGACCTTAGTATATGCACAAAAGTTAAATTATTTAGGTCATGTGTGATTCATGTACTGACCTATGGTTGTGAAAGTTGGAAATCAACAAAGAAAATTGATAAGAAACTGGACAGTTTTGAGAATAAATGTCTCCAAAAATTATTATTAGTAGTAAAATGGAGTGATTTCGTTTCTAACAACACAGTGAGAGATAGAACACACCAACAACCCGTATAAAATATTATAAGGAAACGAAGGTGGAAATATTTAGGTCATGTTCTTAGATCAGACGAACAGAGACTAAATCGACAAGTCCTTATGTGGTCACCAGTTGGGAAAAGAAAACGTGGAAGGCCAAAGACCACTCTTCGAAGAACCATCCAACAAGAAAGTAAACTATTGGGATGTAAAACCATACAAGATCTCCAACTGCTAGCAACGAACCGCATCACATGGAGATCTAAAACCTCTGCCCTATGTGCCGCCTTTGGTACGAAAGGAACAAACTAACTATAGCTAGAGCTGGACCAGTCAGCAGGACAATTCCATCTATTGGTCAAAGCAATGCAGTACGGACAGTCTTAACTGGTTGGTTATGCCAGAATGATTAGTCTCTTCTTTAAGCAGCTGCCTTTTATAACACCTCCCTCAGGAAAACAATACTGTGTAAGAAAATTATTGGGAGAGGTGTTACAACAAAATGTATCGTATCTGTTTTGTTCCAAACTGAAATATTTGCCTTACAGATGACTAATTTGTTGCTGTCAGTTTGTGCTGATAAAAACATATCAACTCCATGTGCATCATAATAGGAAACAATACAGAATGAAAGCCTCAAATTCCTTATGGCAGTGCCAATGATATATTCAGAAACTGAGAAGCATCTTCCTAATCATGAATAATCTTCCCTTCCAGCATAGACACAGTAAAGCAAGCTCATACTCTAGGACACAGATCACATACATGCCACAATGAGAATATGAAGTACAGCAAGCTCATACTCTAGGAGACAGATCACATACATGCCACAATGAGAGTATGAAGTACAGCAAGCTCATACTCTAGGACACAGATCACATACATGCCACAATGAGAGTATGAAGTACAGCAAGCTCATACTCTAGGACACAGATCACATACATGCCACAATGAGAGTATGAAGTACAGCCAAGCTCATACTCTAGGACACAGATCACATACATGCCACAATGAGAGTATGAAGTACAGCCAAGCTCATACTCTAGGACACAGATCACACATGCTACATGAGGATAGCAGCACTCAACTCTAGACACGATCCATGCACAATGAGAGTATGAAGTACAGCAAGCTCATACTCTAGGACACAGATCACATACATGCCACAATGAGAGTATGAAGTACAGCCAAGCTCATACTCTAGAGAACACATACATCACATGAGAGTGAGTAGCCAGTCAATAGAGACAGATAATACAGCACAATAATGAGCTACATAGCTCATAAGGACACAGATCACATACATGCCACAATGAGGTATGAAGTACAGCCAAGCTCATACTCTAGGACACAGATCACATACATGCAACAATGAGAGTATGAAGTACAGCCAAGCTCATACTCTAGGACACAGATCACATACATGCCACAATGAGAGTATGAAGTACAGCAAGCTCATACTCTAAGACACAGATCACATACATGCCACAATGAGAGTATGAAGTACAGCCAAGCTCATACTCTAGGAAACAGATCACATACATGCCACAATGAGAGTATGAAGTACAGCTAAGCAGAGCTCATACTACTGAAGAAGACAGTAATCACACAAAAACATGCCACAATGAGAGTATGAAGTACAGCCAAGCTCATACTCTAGGAGACAGATCACATACATGCCACAATGAGAGTATGAAGTACAGCCAAGCTCATACTCTAGGAGACAGATCACATACATGCCACAATGAGAGTATGAAGTACAGCAAGCTCATACTCTAGGACACAGATCACATACATGCCACAATGAGAGTATGAAGTACAGCCAAGCTCATACTCTAGGAGACAGATCACATACATGCCACAATGAGAGTATGAAGTACAGCAAGCTCATACTCTAGGACACAGATCACATACATGCTACAATGAGAGTATGAAGTACAGCCAAGCTCATACTCTAGGAGACAGATCACATACATGCCACAATGAGAGTATGAAGTACAGCAAGCTCATACTCTAGGACACAGATCACATACATGCCACAATGAGAGTATGAAGTACAGCCAAGCTCATACTCTAGGACACAGATCACATACATGCCACAATGAGAGTATGAAGTACAGCCAAGCTCATACTCTAGGACACAGATCACATACATGCCACAATGAGAGTATGAAGTACAGCAAGCTCATACTCTAGGGGACAGATCACATACATGCCACAATGAGAGTATGAAGTACAGCCAAGCTCATACTCTAGGAAACAGATCACATACATGCCACAATGAGAGTATGAAGTACAGCAAGCTCATACTCTAGGAGACAGATCACATACATGCCACAATGAGAGTATGAAGTACAGCCAAGCTCATACTCTAGGAAACAGATCACATACATGCCACAATGAGAGTATGAAGTACAACCAAGCTCATACTCTAGGACACAGATCACATACATGCCACAATGAGAGTATGAAGTACAGCCCAAGCTCATACTCTAGGAGACAGATCACATACATGCCACAATGAGAGTATGAAGTACAGCCAAGCTCATACTCTAGGACACAGATCACATACATGCCACAATGAGAGTATGAAGTACAACCAAGCTCATACTCTAGGACAGATCACATGCCTGAGAGTATGAAGTACCAGCTCATACTCTAGGAACAATCACATACTGCCACAATGAGAGTATGAAGTACAGCCAAGCTCATACTCTAGGAGACAGATCACATACATGCCACAATGAGAGTATGAAGTACAGCAAGCTCATACTCTAGGACACAGATCACATACATGCCACAATGAGAGTATGAAGTACAGCCAAGCTCATACTCTAGGACACAGATCACATACATGCCACAATGAGAGTATGAAGTACAGCCAAGCTCATACTCTAGGACACAGATCACATACATGCCACAATGAGAGTATGAAGTACAGCAAGCTCATACTCTAGGACACAGATCACATACATGCCACAATGAGAGTATGAAGTACAGCCAAGCTCATACTCTAGGAGACAGATCACATACATGCCACAATGAGAGTATGAAGTACAGCCAAGCTCATACTCTAGGACACAGATCACATACATGCTACAATGAGAGTATGAAGTACAGCAAGCTCATACTCTAGGACACAGATCACATACATGCCACAATGAGAGTATGAAGTACAGCCAAGCTCATACTCTAGGACACAGATCACATACATGCCACAATGAGAGTATGAAGTACAGCCAAGCTCATACTCTAGGACACAGATCACATACATGCTACAATGAGAGTATGAAGTACAGCCAAGCTCATACTCTAGGACACAGATCACATACATGCACAAAATGAGAGCAAGCTAATACAGCAAGACCTCATGCTCATAAGTATAGATCACATCACTTGGCAGATCACATGCAATGAGAGTATGAAGTACAGCAAGCTCATACTCTAGGAGACAGATCACATACATGCCACAATGAGAGTATGAAGTACAGCCAAGCTCATACTCTAGGAGACAGATCACATACATGCCACAATGAGAGTATGAAGTACAGCAAGCTCATACTCTAGGAGACAGATCACATACATGCCACAATGAGAGTATGAAGTACAGCAAGCTCATACTCTAGGACACAGATCACATACATGCACAATGAGAGATGAAGTACAGCAAGCTCATACTCTAGGACACAGATCACATACATGCCACAATGAGAGTATGAAGTACAGCAAGCTCATACTCTAGGACACAGATCACATACATGCCACAATGAGAGTATGAAGTACAGCCAAGCTCATACTCTAGGAGACAGATCACATACATGCCACAATGAGAGTATGTAAGCAAGCTCATACTCTAGGCACGATCACATACATGCACAATGAGAGTGAAGACAGCAGCTCATACTCTAGGAGACAGATCACATACATGCCACAATGAGAGTATGAAGCTACAAGCAGACTCATACTCTAGGACACAGATCACATACATGCCACAATGAGAGTATGAAGTACAGCCATAGCTCAGGAACAGATCACACATGCACAATGAGATGAAGTACAAGCTCATACTCTAGAACAGATCACATCTGCCAATGAGAGTATGAAGTACAGCAAGCTCATACTCTAGGACACAGATCACATACATGCCACAATGAGAGTATGAAGTACAGCCAAGCTCATACTCTAGGAGACAGATCACATACATGCCACAATGAGAGTATGAAGTACAGCAAGCTCATACTCTAGGACACAGATCACATACATGCCACAATGAGAGATGAGATACAGCAAGCTCATACTCTAGGAGACAGATCACATACATGCCACAATGAGAGTATGAAGTACAGCCAAGCTCATACTCTAGGACACAGATCACATACATGCCACAATGAGAGTATGAAGTACAGCAAGCTCATACTCTAGGACACAGATCACATACATGCCACAATGAGAGTATGAAGTACAGCCAAGCTCATACTCTAGGAGACAGATCACATACATGCCACAATGAGAGTATGAAGTACAGCCAAGCTCATACTCTAGGAGACAGATCACATACATGCCACAATGAGAGTATGAAGTACAGCCAAGCTCATACTCTAGGAGACAGATCACATACATGCCACAATGAGAGTATGAAGTACAGCCAAGCTCATACTCTAGGACACAGATCACATACATGCCACAATGAGAGTATGAAGTACAGCCAAGCTCATACTCTAGGAGACAGATCACATACATGCCACAATGAGAGTATGAAGTACAGCAAGCTCATACTCTAGGACACAGATCACATACATGCCACAATGAGAGTATGAAGTACAGCAAGCTCATACTCTAGGAGACAGATCACATACATGCCACAATGAGAGTATGAAGTACAGCAAGCTCATACTCTAGGACAGATCACATGCACATGAGAGGAGTCAGCAACTCATACTCTGAAAGATCACATAATGCCACATGAGATGAAGCTACAGCAAGCTCATACTCTAGGCACAGATCACATACATGCCACAATGAGAGTATGAAGTACAGCCAAGCTCATACTCTAGGAAACAGATCACATACATGCCACAATGAGAGTATGAAGTACAGCCAAGCTCATACTCTAGGACACAGATCACATACATGCCACAATGAGAGTATGAAGTACAGCAAGCTCATACTCTAGGGGACAGATCACATACATGCCACAATGAGAGTATGAAGTACAGCCAAGCTCATACTCTAGGAGACAGATCACATACATGCCACAATGAGAGTATGAAGTACAGCCAAGCTCATACTCTAGGACACAGATCACATACATGCCACAATGAGAGTATGAAGTACAGCAAGCTCATACTCTAGGAGACAGATCACATACATGCCACAATGAGAGTATGAAGTACAGCCAAGCTCATACTCTAGGAAACAGATCACATACATGCCACAATGAGAGTATGAAGTACAGCCAAGCTCATACTCTAGGACACAGATCACATACATGCCACAATGAGAGTATGAAGTACAGCAAGCTCATACTCTAGGAGACAGATCACATACATGCCACAATGAGAGTATGAAGTACAGCAAGCTCATACTCTAGGACACAGATCACATACATGCCACAATGAGAGTATGAAGTACAGCCAAGCTCATACTCTAGGAGACAGATCACATACATGCCACAATGAGAGTATGAAGTACAGCCAAGCTCATACTCTAGGACACAGATCACATACATGCCACAATGAGAGTATGAAGTACAGCCAAGCTCATACTCTAGGAAACAGATCACATACATGCCACAATGAGAGTATGAAGTACAGCCAAGCTCATACTCTAGGACACAGATCACATACATGCCACAATGAGAGTATGAAGTACAGCCAAGCTCATACTCTAGGAACAGATCACATCATGCCACAATGAGAGTATGAAGTACAGCAAGCTCATACTCTAGGACACAGATCACATACATGCCACAATGAGAGTATGAAGTACAGCCAGCTCATACTCTAGGAGACAGATCACATACATGCCACAATGAGAGTATGAAGTACAGCCAAGCTCATACTCTAGGAAACAGATCACATACATGCCACAATGAGAGTATGAAGTACAGCCAAGCTCATACTCTAGGACACAGATCACATACATGCCACAATGAGAGTATGAAGTACAGCCAAGCTCATACTCTAGGAGACAGATCACATACATGCCACAATGAGAGTATGAAGTACAGCCAGCTCATACTCTAGGACACAGATCACATACATGCCACAATGAGAGTATGAAGTACAGCAAGCTCATACTCTAGGAGACAGATCACATACATGCCACAATGAGAGTATGAAGTACAGCCCAAACTCATCGCTAGGAGACAGATCACATACATGCCACAATGAGAGTATGAAGTACAGCAAGCTCATACTCTAGGACACAGATCACATACATGCCACAATGAGAGTATGAAGTACAGCCAAGCTCATACTCTAGGAGACAGATCACATACATGCCACAATGAGAGTATGAAGTACAGCAAGCTCATACTCTAGGAGACAGATCACATACATGCCACAATGAGAGTATGAAGTACAGCCAAGCTCATACTCTAGGAGACAGATCACATACATGCCACAATGAGAGTATGAAGTACAGCCAAGCTCATACTCTAGGAGACAGATCACATACATGCCACAATGAGAGTATGAAGTACAGCAAGCTCATACTCTAGGACACAGATCACATACATGCCACAATGAGAGTATGAAGTACAGCCAAGCTCATACTCTAGGAGACAGATCACATACATGCCACAATGAGAGTATGAAAATTGGTTAAACTAGAACGAATGCAATCCTGTGCCTGTACAACAAGTGTTTTCCAGTCGTCTCTCTAGTGTAAATCGCATGTAGATCATAAAGAAATTTAACAAGTTGTTGTTCTAGAACGAATGCAATCCTGTGCCTGTACAACAAGTGTTTTCCAGTACTCTCTCTAGTGTAAATCACATGTAGATCATAAAGAAATTTAACAAGTTGTTGTTCTAGAATGAATGCAAATGTACAACAAGTGTTTTCCAGTACTCTCTCTAGTGTAAATCACATGTAGATCATAAAGAAATTTAACAAGTTGTTGTTCTAGAATGAATGCAAATGAAGCTTTTGGACTAAAATCACTTACAGATCACAAACAAGTGGTTGTTCTAGAGTGAACACAGAAACAACCTAGTATATAGGCTACTGCAGTAACTATAGACTCCATTAAAATAAGAAACTTCAAAACTCATAGCACTCATAAAACTCATAGCACACCACGTTTATCATGGCAAAACAAGGTGCTTTTGTCTTTGTTTATACAAACATGAGTAGGTCCAGGACAGAAGTTCATTTTTTAAGATACATGTAACAAATTTGAATCACAAATATTCGACATAAAAGCATTTCAAAAAGATACCAAAAAATATGCTCACAGACAAACATAAGCTGTAATGTGCTTACATGAAATGGTACAGCATCAAAAAATATCGCCAAGAACCAGTTGAGTGTGACAGTTGAAATCTCAATGTCTATAGCATCCAAATGTTTAGCAAGTTCTGGCATCTTCTCAGTCATAAGATCATGCAGAACCAACTGATCAGCCTGTGCACCGAGAAGGTTGTGGTCAAAGTATGATGGCGAGTGATAGCGTTCTGTTACAGCCACAAGAGTCCTACAGTCAAGGAAAACAAAATCTAACATGTAGAAATTGATGACAAACTATAAATCTCAACATACCTTCATATTCAATGATTTATATTTCTTCCATTATTTTAACAGATTCCATATGGAAGATATTTTAAAAGACATTGTCAGCACAACATATTGATGTATCATCTTGAGAAAGACTTTTATATTTCGTTTCTTTTTAATTACTTTCCGTTCCAATTTGACTTTTATATAAACTGAAAACAACTTTAAATCAAGTGCAATCAATAACAAGCTCATACCATTTTAGTTATTGCTATTTAAATAATAATAATAAAATTTAGAACCCGTTAGTGTCATAGGGGTGTCACTGTGGAGACATCAGCACAAAAAGCACGCCATGAATCTCTGTTTTCAACTCTTCGAGCGAGTGTAGAGAAACTCTGCCCCAACCAGCTCTTGATGTTGTCACATTAGGATTTTCTCTGCCCTTCTTTCCTTCTTCTACCCTCATCTGTTCCCTGTAGGATAGTCTTAGAGAGTAAGCTATGTCTCATCACATACTTTCTTCTACCCTCAACTGTTCCCTGTAGGATAATCTTGGAGAGTAAGCTATGTCTCATCACATACTTTCTTCTACTCTCAACTGTTCCCTGTAGGATAGTCTTAGAGAGTGAGCTATGTCTCATCACATACTTTCTTCCACCCTCAACTGTTCCCTGTAGGATAGTCTTAGAGAGTGAGCTATGTCTCATCACATACTTTCTTCCAACCTCAACTGTTCCCTGTAGGATAGTCTTAGAGAGTGAGCTATGTCTCATCACATACTTTCTTCCACTCTCAACTGTTCCCTGTAGGATAGTCTTAGAGAGTGAGCTATGTCTCATCACATACTTTCTTCCACCCTCAACTGTTCCCTGTAGGATAGTCTTAGAGAGTGAGCTATGTCTCATCACATACTTTCTTCCACCCTCAACTGTTCCCTGTAGGATAGTCTTAGAGAGTGAGCTATGTCTCATCACATACTTTCTTCCACCCTCAACTGTTCCCTGTAGGATAGTCTTAGAGAGTGAGCTATGTCTCATCACATACTTTCTTCTACCCTCAACTGTTCCCTGTAGGATAATCTTGGAGAGTAAGCTATGTCTCATCACATACTTTCTTCTACTCTCAACTGTTCCCTGTAGGATAGTCTTAGAGAGTGAGCTATGTCTCATCACATACTTTCTTCCACCTTCAACTGTTCCCTGTAGGATAGTCTTAGAGAGTGAGCTATGTCTCATCACATACTTTCTTCCAACCTCAACTGTTCCCTGTAGGATAGTCTTAGAGAGTGAGCTATGTCTCATCACATACTTTCTTCCACTCTCAACTGTTCCCTGTAGGATAGTCTTAGAGAGTGAGCTATGTCTCATCACATACTTTCTTCCACCCTCAACTGTTCCCTGTAGGATAGTCTTAGAGAGTGAGCTATGTCTCATCACATACTTTCTTCCACCCTCAACTGTTCCCTGTAGGATAGTCTTAGAGAGTGAGCTATGTCTCATCACATACTTTCTTCCACCCTCAACTGTTCCCTGTAGGATAGTCTTAGAGAGTGAGCTATGTCTCATCACATACTTTCTACCACCCTCAACTGTTCCCTGTAGGATAGTCTTAGAGAGTGAGCTATGTCTCATCACATACTTTCTTCCACCCTCAACTGTTCCCTGTAGGATAGTCTTAGAGAGTGAGCTATGTCTCATCACATACTTTCTTCTACCCTCAACTGTTCCCTGTAGGATAGTCTTAGAGAGTGAACTATGTCTCATCACATACTTTCTTCACCTCAACTGTTCCTGTAGGATAGTCTAGAGTAGCTATGTCCATCACATACTTTCTTCCACCTCAACTGTTCCTGGATAGTCTAGAGATGTCTATATCTTTCTACTCAACTTCTGAGGATAGTAGGAACTATGTCTCATCACATACTTTCTTCCACCTCAACTGTTCCCTGTAGGATGGTCTTAGAGAGTGAGCTATGTCTCATCACATACTTTCTTCCACCCTCAACTGTTCCCTGTAGGATAGTCTTAGAGAGTGAACTATGTCTCATCACATACTTTCTTCCACCCTCAACTGTTCCTGTAGGATAGAGAGTGAACTATGTCTCATCACATACTTTCTTCCACCTCAACTCGTTCTGAGGATAGTCTTAGAGAGTGAGCTATGTCTCATCACATACTTTCTCTACCTCAACTGTTTCCTGTAGGATAGTCTTAGAGAGTGAGCTATTGTCTCATCACATACTTTCTCTACCTCAACTGTTTCCTGTAGGATAATCTTAGAAGTGAGCTTGTCACATCACATACCTGAACCATGCAAGTTTACGCCATTTCACGATTGTCAAGAAGGTACTTGTCATCCTGCAAGGTTGTTATTTGTCTCTACATAAATATTCATCTTATGTTCTATGTAACTAATATGTAGTACCCATCTGTAACACTTGTATTTGAAAGTCTTATATTTGATATGTTACTAATAAGTAGTACCCATCTGTAACACTTGTATTTGAAATCCTTATATTTTATATGTAACTAATAGGTAGACCCATCTGTAATACTTGTATTTGAAAGTCTATATTTGATATGTTACTAATAAGTAGTACCATCTGTAACACTTGTATTTGAATACCTATATTTGATATATATTATATCATGACATTGAAGATGTCCTACCATGAAAATGATTTTGATCTCTCACAAAATAGATAGTTATCTTTCATGTAGGTGACCTACCAGGTAAGTGATGGTGATCTACAATGAAAGTGATGGTGACCTACCAGGTAAGTGATGGTGACCTACCAGGTAAGTGATGGTGACCTACCAGGAAAGTGATGGTGACCTACCAGGAAAGTGATGGTGATCTACAATTAAAGTGAAGGTGATCTACAATGAAAGTGATGGTGATCTACAATGAAAGTGATGGTGACCTACCAGGAAAGTGATGGTGACCTACCAGGAAAGTGATGGTGATCTACAATGAAAGTGATGGTGACCTACCAGGTAAGTGATGGTGACCTACCAGGTAAGTGATGGTGACCTACCAGGTAAGTGATGGTGACCTACCAGGAAAGTGATGGGGACCTACCAGGAAAGTGATGGTGATATACAATTAAAGTGAAGGTGATCTACAATGAAAGTGATGGTGATCTACAATGAAAGTGATGGTGACCTACCAGGAAAGTGATGGTGACCTACCACGAAAGTGATGGTGATCTACAATGAAAGTGATGGTGACCTACCAGGAAAGTGATGGTGACCTACCAGGTAAGTGATGGTGATCTACCAGGTAAGTGAAGGTGATCTACAATGAAAGTGATGGTGACCTACCAGGAAAGTGATGGTGATCTACAATGAAAGTGATGGTGACCTACCAGGAAAGTGATGGTGATCTACAATTAAAGTGAAGGTGATCTACAATGAAAGTGATGGTGATCTACAATGAAAGTGATGGTGACCTACCAGGAAAGTGATGGTGACCTACCAGGAAAGTGATGGTGATCTACAATGAAAGTGATGGTGACCTACCAGGTAAGTGATGGTGACCTACCAGGTAAGTGATGGTGACCTACCAGGTAAGTGATGGTGACCTACCAGGTAAGTGATGGTGACCTACCAGGAAAGTGATGGTGACCTACCAGGAAAGTGATGGTGACCTACCAGGAAAGTGATGGTGATCTACCAGGTAAGTGATGGTGACCTACCAGGTAAGTGATGGTGACCTACCAGGAAAGTGATGGTGACCTACCAGGAAAGTGATGGTGATCTACAATGAAAGTGATGGTGACCTACCAGGAAAGTGATGGTGATCTACCAGGTAAGTGATGGTGACCTACCAGGTAAGTGATGGTGACCTACCAGGTAAGTGATGGTGACCTACCAAGTAAGTGATGGTGACCTACCAGGTAAGTGATGGTGATCTACCAGGTAAGTGAAGGTGATCTACCAGGAAAGTGATGGTGACCTACCAGGAAAGTGATGGTGATCTACAATGAAAGTGATGGTGATCTACAATGAAAGTGTTGGTGATCTACAATTAAAGTGAAGGTGATCTACAATTAAAGTGATGGTGATCTACAATGAAAGTGATGGTGATCTACCAGGTAAGTGAAGGTGATCTACAATGAAAGTGATGGTGATCTACAATGAAAGTGAAGGTGATCTACAATGAAAGTGAAGGTGATCTACAATTAAAGTGAAGGTGATCTACCAGGTAAGTGAAGGTGATCTACAATGAAAGTGATGGTGATCTACAATGAAAGTGATGGTGATCTACAATGAAAGTGATGGTGATCTGCAATTAAAGTGAAGGTGATCTACAATGAAAGTGAAGGTGATCTACCAGGAAAGTGAAGGTGATCGAACATTCTTCTTCTTCTTCTTTGAATGCTCCATATCGTCCACTTGTTAATCACTCGGTGTGATTTGTATGTGATCTGAGCCTAAGAACAATTGTACATTGTGCCAGTTATGTGCCAGTTATGTACCAGTTATGTGCCAGTTATGTGCCAGTTATGTGCCAGTTATGTGCCAGTTATGTGCCAGTTATGTGCCAGTTATGCGCCAGTTATGCGCCAGTTATGTGCCAGTTATGCGCCAGTTATGTGCCAGTTATGCTCCAGTTATGCGCCGACAAGTATACCAGCACATCCGATTTCTGCTACATTTTTATTTACTAGGTAGCTTCCTATGTCCTACATGAGTCACCTCTTATGACATGCCTCGTATGTTGCAGTGGTACTATTCTTTGCTTCACTTGCGGGCCTCGGCACCACATGAGTGATCTAACATTAAAATGATGGTAGTCTGTCATTAAAGTTACCATGACCTATCATGAAAGTGATGGTGACTTACCAAAATGCATCCTGGGCATCCATAAACAGAAGAGCCATTGCAACAAGAAAATTCATTCCCTGGCAATATCCAACTGTTGGATTATGAATACAGAATGCTAGAAGAATATCTTGAAGATCCATGATCTGAAAATATAATAATAAATGTGGATATATCATTGTAGATGAATATAAAAACTAATGTTAGCTTTGAGACAAGCAGGCAAGAGAAACACAGCAATACATGTAGGAGAGAAACATAAAGAGATACCAAATATAGTGGACTGAAGGTTGTTCAGTCAGCATGTAACATTACAGTAAGATAGAGAGACAGAAGGTTGTTCAGTCAGCATGTAACATTACAGTAAGATAGAGAGACAGAAGGTTGTTCAGTCAACATGTAACATTACAGTAAGATAGAGAGACAGAAAGTTGTTCAGTCAGCATGTAACATTACAGTAAGATAGAGAGACTGAAAGTTGTTCAGTCAGCATGTAACATTACAGTAAGATAGAGAGACAGAAGGTTGTTCAGTCAGCATGTAACATTACAGTAAGATAGAGAGACAGAAAGTTGTTCAGTCAACATGTAACATTACAGTAAGATAGAGAGACAGAAGGTTGTTCAGTCAACATGTAACATTACAGTAAGATAGAGAGACAGAAAGTTGTTCAGTCAGCATGTAACATTACAGTAAGATAGAGAGACAGAAGGTTGTTCAGTCAACATGTAACATTACAGTAAGATAGAGAGACAGAAAGTTGTTCAGTCAACATGTAACATTACAGTAAGATAGAGAGACAGAAAGTTGTTCAGTCAACATGTAACATTACAGTAAGATAGAGAGACAGAAGGTTGTTCAGTCAACATGTAACATTACAGTAAGATAGAGAGACAGAAGGTTGTTCAGTCAGCATGTAACATTACAGTAAGATAGAGAGACAGAAGGTTGTTCAGTCAGCATGTAACATTACAGTAAGATAGAGAGACAGAAAGTTGTTCAGTCAGCATGTAACATTACAGTAAGATAGAGAGACAGAAGGTTGTTCAGTCAACATGTAACATTACAGTAAGATAGAGAGAGACAGAAGGTTGTTCAGTCAACATGTAACATTACAGTAAGATAGAGAGACAGAAAGTTGTTCAGTCAACATGTAACATTACAGTAAGATAGAGAGACAGAAAGTTGTTCAGTCAGCATGTAACATTACAGTAAGATAGAGAGACAGAAGGTTGTTCAGTCAACATGTAACATTACAGTAAGATAGAGAGAGACAGAAGGTTGTTCAGTCAACATGTAACATTACAGTAAGATAGAGAGACAGAAAGTTGTTCAGTCAACATGTAACATTACAGTAAGATAGAGAGACAGAAGGTTGTTCAGTCAACATGTAACATTACAGTAAGATAGAGAGAGACAGAAGGTTGTTCAGTCAACATGTAACATTACAGTAAGATAGAGAGAGACAGAAAGTTGTTCAGTCAACATGTAACATTACAGTAAGATAGAGAGACAGAAAGTTGTTCAGTCAGCATGTAACATTACAGTAAGATAGAGAGACAGAAAGTTGTTCAGTCAGCATGTAACATTACAGTAAGATAGAGAGACAGAAGGTTGTTCAGTCAACATGTAACATTACAGTAAGATAGAGAGACAGAAGGTTGTTCAGTCAACATGTAACATTACAGTAAGATAGAGAGAGAGACAGAAGGTTGTTCAGTCAACATGTAACATTACAGTAAGATAGAGAGACAGAAAGTTGTTCAGTCAACATGTAACATTACAGTAAGATAGAGAGACAGAAGGTTGTTCAGTCAACATGTAACATTACAGTAAGATAGAGAGACAGAAAGTTGTTCAGTCAACATGTAACATTACAGTAAGATAGAGAGACAGAAGGTTGTTCAGTCAACATGTAACATTACAGTAAGATAGAGAGACAGAAGGTTGTTCAGTCAGCATGTAACATTACAGTAAGATAGAGAGACAGAAGGTTGTTCAGTCAACATGTAACATTACAGTAAGATAGAGAGACAGAAGGTTGTTCAGTCAACATGTAACATTACAGTAAGATAGAGAGACAGAAGGTTGTTCAGTCAACATGTAACATTACAGTAAGATAGAGAGACAGAAGGTTGTTCAGTCAGCATGTAACATTACAGTAAGATAGAGAGACTGAAGGTTGTTCAGTCAACATGTAACATTACAGTAAGATAGAGAGACAGAAAGTTGTTCAGTCAACATGTAACATTACAGTAAGATAGAGAGACAGAAAGTTGTTCAGTCAACATGTAACATTACAGTAAGATAGAGAGACAGAAGGTTGTTCAGTCAACATGTAACATTACAGTAAGATAGAGAGACAGAAGGTTGTTCAGTCAACATGTAACATTACAGTAAGATAGAGAGACAGAAGGTTGTTCAGTCAGCATGTAACATTACAGTAAGATAGAGACAGAAGGTTGTTCAGTCAGCATGTAACATTACAGTAAGATAGAGAGACAGAAGGTTGTTCAGTCAACATGTAACATTACAGTAAGATAGAGAGACAGAAGGTTGTTCAGTCAACATGTAACATTACAGTAAGATAGAGAGACAGAAAGTTGTTCAGTCAACATGTAACATTACAGTAAGATAGAGACAGAAGGTTGTTCAGTCAACATGTAACATTACAGTAAGATAGAGAGACAGAAGGTTGTTCAGTCAGCATGTAACATTACAGTAAGATAGAGAGACAGAAGGTTGTTCAGTCAACATGTAACATTACAGTAAGATAGAGAGACAGAAAGTTGTTCAGTCAGCATGTAACATTACAGTAAGATAGAGAGAGACAGAAGGTTGTTCAGTCAACATGTAACATTACAGTAAGATAGAGAGACAGAAGGTTGTTCAGTCAACATGTAACATTACAGTAAGATAGAGAGACAGAAGGTTGTTCAGTCAGCATGTAACATTACAGTAAGATAGAGAGACAGAAGGTTGTTCAGTCAACATGTAACATTACAGTAAGATAGAGAGACAGAAAGTTGTTCAGTCAACATGTAACATTACAGTAAGATAGAGAGACAGAAAGTTGTTCAGTCAACATGTAACATTACAGTAAGATAGAGAGACAGAAGGTTGTTCAGTCAACATGTAACATTACAGTAAGATAGAGAGACAGAAAGTTGTTCAGTCAACATGTAACATTACAGTAAGATAGAGAGACAGAAAGTTGTTCAGTCAGCATGTAACATTACAGTAAGATAGAGAGACAGAAAGTTGTTCAGTCAACATGTAACATTACAGTAAGATAGAGAGACAGAAGGTTGTTCAGTCAACATGTAACATTACAGTAAGATAGAGAGACTGAAGGTTGTTCAGTCAACATGTAACATTACAGTAAGATAGAGAGACAGAAAGTTGTTCAGTCAACATGTAACATTACAGTAAGATAGAGAGACAGAAGGTTGTTCAGTCAACATGTAACATTACAGTAAGATAGAGAGACAGAAGGTTGTTCAGTCAACATGTAACATTACAGTAAGATAGAGAGACAGAAAGTTGTTCAGTCAGCATGTAACATTACAGTAAGATAGAGAGACAGAAGGTTGTTCAGTCAACATGTAACATTACAGTAAGATAGAGAGAGACAGAAGTTTGTTCAGTCAGCATGTAACATTACAGTAAGATAGAGAGACTGAAGGTTGTTCAGTCAGCATGTAACATTACAGTAAGATAGAGAGACAGAAAGTTGTTCAGTCAGCATGTAACATTACAGTAAGATAGAGAGACAGAAAGTTGTTCAGTCAGCATGTAACATTACAGTAAGATAGAGAGACAGAAGGTTGTTCAGTCAGCATGTAACATTACAGTAAGATAGAGAGACAGAAAGTTGTTCAGTCAACATGTAACATTACAGTAAGATAGAGAGACAGAAGGTTGTTCAGTCAACATGTAACATTACAGTAAGATAGAGAGACAGAAGGTTGTTCAGTCAACATGTAACATTACAGTAAAATAGAGAGACAGAAGGTTGTTCAATCAACATGTAACATTACAGTAAGATAGAGAGACAGAAAGTTGTTCAGTCAGCATGTAACATTACAGTAAGATAGAGAGACAGAAAGTTGTTCAGTCAGCATGTAACATTACAGTAAGATAGAGAGACAGAAAGTTGTTCAGTCAACATGTAACATTACAGTAAGATAGAGAGACAGAAAGTTGTTCAGTCAACATGTAAAATTACAGTAAGATAGAGAGACAGAAAGTTGTTCAGTCAACATGTAACATTACAGTAAGATAGAGAGACAGAAAGTTGTTCAGTCAACATGTAACATTACAGTAAGATAGAGAGACAGAAGGTTGTTCAGTCAACATGTAACATTACAGTAAGATAGAGAGACAGAAGGTTGTTCAATCAACATGTAACATTACAGTAAGATAGAGAGACAGAAAGTTGTTCAGTCAGCATGTAACATTACAGTCAGATAGAGAGACAGAAGGTTGTTCAGTCAACATGTAACATTACAGTAAGATAGAGAGACAGAAGGTTGTTCAGTCAGCATGTAACATTACAGTAAGATAGAGAGAGACAGAAAGTTGTTCAGTCAACATGTAACATTACAGTAAGATAGAGAGACAGAAGGTTGTTCAGTCAGCATGTAACATTACAGTAAGATAGAGAGACAGAAGGTTGTTCAGTCAACATGTAACATTACAGTAAGATAGAGAGACAGAAAGTTGTTCAGTCAACATGTAACATTACAGTAAGATAGAGAGACAGAAAGTTGTTCAGTCAACATGTAACATTACAGTAAGATAGAGAGACAGAAGGTTGTTCAGTCAGCATGTAACATTACAGTAAGATAGAGAGACAGAAAGTTGTTCAGTCAACATGTAACATTACAGTAAGATAGAGAGACAGAAAGTTGTTCAGTCAACATGTAACATTACAGTAAGATAGAGAGACAGAAAGTTGTTCAGTCAGCATGTAACATTACAGTAAGATAGAGAGACAGAAAGTTGTTCAGTCAGCATGTAACATTACAGTAAGATAGAGAGACAGACAGTTGTTCAGTCAACATGTAACATTACAGTAAGATAGAGAGACAGAAGGTTGTTCAGTCAACATGTAACATTACAGTAAGATAGAGAGACAGAAGGTTGTTCAGTCAACATGTAACATTACAGTAAGATAGAGAGACAGAAGGTTGTTCAGTCAACATGTAACATTACAGTAAGATAGAGAGACAGAAAGTTGTTCAGTCAACATGTAACATTACAGTAAAATAGAGAGACAGAAGGTTGTTCAGTCAGCATGTAACATTACAGTAAGATAGAGAGACAGAAGGTTGTTCAGTCAACATGTAACATTACAGTAAGATAGAGAGACAGAAAGTTGTTCAGTCAACATGTAACATTACAGTAAGATAGAGAGACAGAAGGTTGTTTAATCAACATGTAACATTACAGTAAGATAGAGAGACAGAAAGTTGTTCAGTCAACATGTAACATTACAGTAAGATAGAGAGACAGAAAGTTGTTCAGTCAACATGTAACATTACAGTAAGATAGAGAGACAGAAAGTTGTTCAGTCAGCATGTAACATTACAGTAAGATAGAGACGGAAGTTTGTTCAGTCAACATGTAACATTACAGTAAGATAGAGAGAGACAGAAGGTTGTTCAGTCAACATGTAACATTACAGTAAGATAGAGAGACAGAAAGTTGTTCAGTCAACATGTTACATTACAGTAAGATAGAGAGACAGAAAGTTGTTCAGTCAGCATGTAACATTACAGTAAAATAGAGAGACAGAAGGTTGTTCAGTCAGCATGTAACATTACAGTAAGATAGAGAGACAGAAAGTTGTTCAGTCAGCATGTAACATTACAGTAAGATAGAGAGACAGAAAGTTGTTCAGTCAACATGTAACATTACAGTAAGATAGAGAGACAGAAAGTTGTTCAGTCAACATGTAACATTACAGTAAGATATAGAGACAGAAAGTTGTTCAGTCAGCATGTAACATTACAGTAAGATAGAGAGACAGAAGGTTGTTCAGTCAACATGTAACATTACAGTAAGATAGAGAGACAGAATGTTGTTCAGTCAACATGTAACATTACAGTAAGATAGAGAGACAGAAGGTTGTTCAGTCAACATGTAACATTACAGTAAGATAGAGAGACAGAAGGTTGTTTAATCAACATGTAACATTACAGTAAGATAGAGAGACAGAAGGTTGTTTAATCAACATGTAACATTACAGTAAGATAGAGAGACAGAAGGTTGTTCAGTCAACATGTAACATTACAGTAAGATAGAGAGACAGAATGTTGTTCAGTCAACATGTAACATTACAGTAAGATAGAGAGACAGAAGGTTGTTCAGTCAACATGTAACATTACAGTAAGATAGAGAGACAGAAGGTTGTTCAGTCAGCATGTAACATTACAGTAAGATAGAGAGACAGAAGGTTGTTCAGTCAGCATGTAACATTACAGTAAGATAGAGAGACAGAAGGTTGTTCAGTCAGCATGTAACATTACAGTAAGATAGAGAGACAGAAGGTTGTTCAGTCAACATGTAACATTACAGTAAGATAGAGAGAGACAGAAAGTTGTTCAGTCAGCATGTAACATTACAGTAAGATAGAGAGACAGAAGGTTGTTCAGTCAGCATGTAACATTACAGTAAGATAGAGAGACAGAAGGTTGTTCAGTCAACATGTAACATTACAGTAAGATAGAGAGACAGAAAGTTGTTCAGTCAACATGTAACATTACAGTAAGATAGAGACAGAAAGTTGTTCAGTCAGCATGTAACATTACAGTAAGATAGAGAGACAGAAAGTTGTTCAGTCAACATGTAACATTACAGTAAGATAGAGAGACAGAAAGTTGTTCAGTCAACATGTAACATTACAGTAAGATAGAGAGACAGAAGGTTGTTCAGTCAACATGTAACATTACAGTAAGATAGAGAGACAGAAAGTTGTTCAGTCAACATGTAACATTACAGTAAGATAGAGAGACAGAAAGTTGTTCAGTCAACATGTAACATTACAGTAAGATAGAGAGACAGAAAGTTGTTCAGTCAACATGTAACATTACAGTAAGATAGAGAGACAGAAGGTTGTTCAGTCAACATGTAACATTACAGTAAGATAGAGAGACAGAAAGTTGTTCAGTCAACATGTAACATTACAGTAAGATATAGAGACAGAAAGTTGTTCAGTCAACATGTAACATTACAGTAAGATAGAGAGAGAGACAGAAGGTTGTTCAGTCAACATGTAACATTACAGTAAGATAGAGACAGAAGGTTGTTCAATCAACATGTAACATTACAGTAAGATAGAGAGACTGAAGGTTGTTCAGTCAGCATGTAACATTACAGTAAGATAGAGAGACAGAAGGTTGTTCAGTCAACATGTAACATTACAGTAAGATAGAGAGACAGAAGGTTGTTCAGTCAGCATGTAACATTACAGTAAGATAGAGAGACAGAAGGTTGTTCAGTCAACATGTAACATTACAGTAAGATAGAGAGACAGAAAGTTGTTCAGTCAACATGTAACATTACAGTAAGATAGAGAGACAGAAAGTTGTTCAGTCAACATGTAACATTACAGTAAGATAGAGAGACTGAAAGTTGTTCAGTCAACAGGTAACATTACAGTAAGATAGAGAGACAGAAAGTTGTTCAGTCAGCATGTAACATTACAGTAAGATAGAGAGACAGAAAGTTGTTCAGTCAACATGTAACATTACAGTAAAATAGAGAGACAGAAGGTTGTTCAGTCAACATGTAACATTACAGTAAGATAGAGAGACAGAAAGTTGTTCAGTCAACATGTAACATTACAGTAAGATAGAGAGACAGAAAGTTGTTCAGTCAACATGTAACATTACAGTAAGATAGAGAGACAGAAAGTTGTTCAGTCAACATGTAACATTACAGTAAGATAGAGAGACAGAAGGTTGTTCAGTCAACATGTAACATTACAGTAAGATAGAGAGACAGAAAGTTGTTCAGTCAGCATGTAACATTACAGTAAGATAGAGAGACAGAAGGTTGTTCAGTCAACATGTAACATTACAGTAAGATAGAGAGACAGAAGGTTGTTCAATCAACATGTAACATTACAGTAAGATAGAGAGACAGAAAGTTGTTCAGTCAGCATGTAACATTACAGTAAGATAGAGAGACAGAAGGTTGTTTAGTCAACATGTAACATTACAGTAAGATAGAGAGACAGAAAGTTGTTCAGTCAACATGTAACATTACAGTAAGATAGAGAGACAGAAAGTTGTTCAGTCAACATGTAACATTACAGTAAGATAGAGAGAGACAGAAGGTTGTTCAGTCAACATGTAACATTACAGTAAGATAGAGAGACAGAAGGTTGTTCAGTCAGCATGTAACATTACAGTAAGATAGAGAGACTGAAGGTTGTTCAGTCAACATGTAACATTACAGTAAGATAGAGAGACAGAAAGTTGTTCAGTCAGCATGTAACATTACAGTAAGATAGAGAGAGACAGAAAGTTGTTCAGTCAACAGGTAACATTACAGTAAGATAGAGAGACTGAAAGTTGTTCAGTCAACATGTAACATTACAGTAAGATAGAGAGACAGAAAGTTGTTCAGTCAACATGTAACATTACAGTAAGATAGAGAGACAGAAAGTTGTTCAGTCAACATGTAACATTACAGTAAGATAGAGAGACAGAAAGTTGTTCAGTCAGCATGTAACATTACAGTAAGATAGAGAGACAGAAAGTTGTTCAGTCAACATGTAACATTACAGTAAGATAGAGAGACAGAAGGTTGTTCAGTCAGCATGTAACATTACAGTAAGATAGAGAGACAGAAAGTTGTTCAGTCAGCATGTAACATTACAGTAAGATAGAGAGAGACAGAAAGTTGTTCAGTCAGCATGTAACATTACAGTAAGATAGAGAGACAGAAAGTTGTTCAGTCAACATGTAACATTACAGTAAGATAGAGAGACAGAAAGTTGTTCAGTCAGCATGTAACATTACAGTAAGATAGAGAGACAGAAGGTTGTTCAGTCAGCATGTAACATTACAGTAAGATAGAGAGACAGAAGGTTGTTCAGTCAACATGTAACATTACAGTAAGATAGAGAGAGACAGAAGGTTGTTCAGTCAACATGTAACATTACAGTAAGATAGAGAGAGACAGAAAGTTGTTCAGTCAACATGTAACATTACAGTAAGATAGAGAGACAGAAGGTTGTTCAGTCAGCATGTAACATTACAGTAAGATAGAGAGACAGAAGGTTGTTCAGTCAGCATGTAACATTATAGTAAGATAGAGAGACAGAAGGTTGTTCAGTCAACATGTAACATTACAGTAAGATAGAGAGAGACAGAAAGTTGTTCAGTCAACATGTAACATTACAGTAAGATAGAGAGACAGAAAGTTGTTCAGTCAACATGTAACATTACAGTAAGATAGAGAGACAGAAAGTTGTTCAGTCAGCATGTAACATTACAGTAAGATAGAGAGACAGAAGGTTGTTCAGTCAACATGTAACATTACAGTAAGATAGAGACAGAAGGTTGTTCAGTCAACATGTAACATTACAGTAAGATAGAGAGACAGAAAGTTGTTCAGTCAACATGTAACATTACAGTAAGATAGAGAGACAGAAGGTTGTTCAGTCAGCATGTAACATTACAGTAAGATAGAGAGACAGAAAGTTGTTCAGTCAACATGTAACATTACAGTAAGATAGAGAGACAGAAAGTTGTTCAGTCAGCATGTAACATTACAGTAAGATAGAGAGACAGAAGGTTGTTCAGTCAACATGTAACATTACAGTAAGATAGAGAGACAGAAGGTTGTTCAGTCAACATGTAACATTACAGTAAGATAGAGAGAGACAGAAAGTTGTTCAGTCAACATGTAACATTACAGTAAGATAGAGAGACAGAAAGTTGTTCAGTCAACATGTAACATTACAGTAAGATAGAGAGACAGAAAGTTGTTCAGTCAACATGTAACATTACAGTAAGATAGAGAGACAGAAAGTTGTTTAATCAACATGTAACATTACAGTAAGATAGAGAGACAGAAGGTTGTTCAGTCAACATGTAACATTACAGTAAGATAGAGAGACAGAAAGTTGTTTAATCAACATGTAACATTACAGTAAGATAGAGAGACAGAAAGTTGTTCAGTCAACATGTAACATTACAGTAAGATAGAGAGACAGAAAGTTGTTCAGTCAACATGTAACATTACAGTAAGATAGAGAGACAGAAAGTTGTTCAGTCAACATGTAACATTACAGTAAGATAGAGAGACAGAAAGTTGTTCAGTCAACATGTAACATTACAGTAAGATAGAGAGACAGAAAGTTGTTCAGTCAACATGTAACATTACAGTAAGATAGAGAGACAGAAAGTTGTTCAGTCAACATGTAACATTACAGTAAGATAGAGAGACAGAAGGTTGTTCAGTCAACATGTAACATTACAGTAAGATAGAGAGAGACAGAAAGTTGTTCAGTCAACATGTAACATTACAGTAAGATAGAGAGACAGAAGGTTGTTCAGTCAACATGTAACATTATAGTAAGATAGAGAGACAGAAGGTTGTTCAGTCAACATGTAACATTACAGTAAGATAGAGAGACAGAAAGTTGTTCAGTCAACATGTAACATTACAGTAAGATAGAGAGACAGAAAGTTGTTCAGTCAGCATGTAACATTATAGTAAGATAGAGAGACAGAAGGTTGTTCAGTCAACATGTAACATTACAGTAAGATAGAGAGACAGAAAGTTGTTCAGTCAACATGTAACATTACAGTAAGATAGAGAGACAGAAGGTTGTTCAGTCAGCATGTAACATTACAGTAAGATAGAGAGACAGAAGGTTGTTCAGTCAGCATGTAACATTACAGTAAGATAGAGAGACAGAAGGTTGTTCAGTCAGCATGTAACATTACAGTAAAATAGAGAGACAGAAAGTTGTTCAGTCAACATGTAACATTACAGTAAGATAGAGAGACAGAAAGTTGTTCAGTCAGCATGTAACATTACAGTAAGATAGAGAGACTGAAAGTTGTTCAGTCAACATGTAACATTACAGTAAGATAGAGAGACAGAAGGTTGTTCAGTCAACATGTAACATTACAGTAAGATAGAGAGACAGAAAGTTGTTCAGTCAACATGTAACATTACAGTAAGATAGTGAGACAGAAAGTTGTTCAGTCAACATGTAACATTACAGTAAGATAGAGAGACAGAAAGTTGTTCAGTCAGCATGTAACATTACAGTAAGATAGAGAGACTGAAGGTTGTTCAGTCAACATGTAACATTACAGTAAGATAGAGAGACAGAAAGTTGTTCAGTCAACATGTAACATTACAGTAAGATAGAGAGACAGAAAGTTGTTCAGCAAGCATGTAACATTACAGTAAGATAGAGAGACTGAAGGTTGTTCAGTCAACATGTAACATTACAGTAAGATAGAGAGACAGAAGGTTGTTTAATCAACATGTAACATTACAGTAAGATAGAGAGACAGAAGGTTGTTCAGTCAACATGTAACATTACAGTAAGATAGAGAGAGACAGAAAGTTGTTCAGTCAACATGTAACATTACAGTAAGATAGAGAGACAGAAGGTTGTTCAGTCAACAGGTAACATTACAGTAAGATAGAGAGACAGAAGGTTGTTCAATCAACATGTAACATTACAGTAAGATAGAGAGACAGAAAGTTGTTCAGTCAACATGTAACATTACAGTAAGATAGAGAGACAGAAAGTTGTTCAGTCAACATGTAACATTACAGTAAGATAGAGAGACAGAAAGTTGTTCAGTCAGCATGTAACATTACAGTAAGATAGAGAGACAGAAGGTTGTTCAGTCAACATGTAACATTACAGTAAGATAGAGAGACAGAAAGTTGTTCAGTCAGCATGTAACATTACAGTAAGATAGAGACAGAAAGTTGTTCAGTCAGCATGTAACATTACAGTAAGATAGAGAGACAGAAGGTTGTTCAGTCAGCATGTAACATTACAGTAAGATAGAGAGACAGAAAGTTGTTCAGTCAACATGTAACATTACAGTAAGATAGAGAGACAGAAAGTTGTTCAGTCAACATGTAACATTACAGTAAGATAGAGAGACAGAAGGTTGTTCAGTCAACATGTAACATTACAGTAAGATAGAGAGACAGAAGGTTGTTCAGTCAACATGTAACATTACAGTAAGATAGAGCGACAGAAGGTTGTTCAGTCAGCATGTAACATTACAGTAAGATAGAGAGACAGAAAGTTGTTCAGTCAACATGTAACATTACAGTAAGATAGAGAGACAGAAAGTTGTTCAGTCAACATGTAACATTACAGTAAGATAGAGAGACAGAAGGTTGTTCAGTCAACATGTAACATTACAGTAAGATAGAGAGACAGAAAGTTGTTCAGTCAACATGTAACATTACAGTAAGATAGAGAGACAGAAAGTTGTTCAGTCAACATGTAACATTACAGTAAGATAGAGAGACAGAAAGTTGTTCAGTCAACATGTAACATTACAGTAAAATAGAGAGACAGAAGGTTGTTCAGTCAACATGTAACATTACAGTAAGATAGAGAGACTGAAAGTTGTTCAGTCAGCATGTAACATTACAGTAAGATAGAGAGACAGAAGGTTGTTCAGTCAACATGTAACATTACAGTAAGATAGAGAGACTGAAAGTTGTTCAGTCAGCATGTAACATTACAGTAAGATAGAGAGACAGAAGGTTGTTCAGTCAGCATGTAACATTACAGTAAGATAGAGAGACAGAAGGTTGTTCAGTCAGCATGTAACATTATAGTAAGATAGAGAGACAGAAGGTTGTTCAGTCAACATGTAACATTACAGTAAGATAGAGAGACAGAAAGTTGTTCAGTCAACATGTAACATTACAGTAAGATAGAGAGACAGAAAGTTGTTCAGTCAACATGTAACATTACAGTAAGATAGAGAGACAGAAAGTTGTTCAGTCAGCATGTAACATTACAGTAAGATAGAGAGACAGAAGGTTGTTCAGTCAACATGTAACATTACAGTAAGATAGAGAGACAGAAAGTTGTTCAGTCAACATGTAACATTACAGTAAGATAGAGAGACAGAAAGTTGTTCAGTCAACATGTAACATTACAGTAAGATAGAGAGACAGAAGGTTGTTCAGTCAACATGTAACATTACAGTAAGATAGAGAGACAGAAAGTTGTTCAGTCAACATGTAACATTACAGTAAGATAGAGAGACAGAAAGTTGTTCAGTCAGCATGTAACATTACAGTAAGATAGAGAGACAGAAGGTTGTTCAGTCAACATGTAACATTACAGTAAGATAGAGAGACAGAAGGTTGTTCAGTCAACATGTAACATTACAGTAAGATAGAGAGAGACAGAAAGTTGTTCAGTCAACATGTAACATTACAGTAAGATAGAGAGACAGAAATTTGTTCAGTCAACATGTAACATTACAGTAAGATAGAGAGACAGAAAGTTGTTCAGTCAACATGTAACATTACAGTAAGATAGAGAGACAGAAAGTTGTTTAATCAACATGTAACATTACAGTAAGATAGAGAGACAGAAGGTTGTTCAGTCAACATGTAACATTACAGTAAGATAGAGAGACAGAAAGTTGTTTAATCAACAT
Organism: Arion vulgaris; assembly: GCA_020796225.1. Taxonomy (NCBI): domain Eukaryota; kingdom Metazoa; phylum Mollusca; class Gastropoda; order Stylommatophora; family Arionidae; genus Arion; species Arion vulgaris. The sequence goes on from CM036770.1 coordinate 38,446,425, forward strand.
GTAACATTACAGTAAGATAGAGAGACAGAAAGTTGTTCAGTCAACATGTAACATTACAGTAAGATAGAGAGACAGAAAGTTGTTCAGTCAGCATGTAACATTACAGTAAGATAGAGAGACAGAAAGTTGTTCAGTCAGCATGTAACATTACAGTAAGATAGAGAGACAGAAGGTTGTTCAGTCAGCATGTAACATTACAGTAAAATAGAGAGACAGAAAGTTGTTCAGTCAACATGTAACATTACAGTAAGATAGAGAGACAGAAAGTTGTTCAGTCAGCATGTAACATTACAGTAAGATAGAGAGACTGAAAGTTGTTCAGTCAACATGTAACATTACAGTAAGATAGAGAGACAGAAGGTTGTTCAGTCAACATGTAACATTACAGTAAGATAGAGAGACAGAAAGTTGTTCAGTCAACATGTAACATTACAGTAAGATAGTGAGACAGAAAGTTGTTCAGTCAACATGTAACATTACAGTAAGATAGAGAGACAGAAAGTTGTTCAGTCAGCATGTAACATTACAGTAAGATAGAGAGACTGAAGGTTGTTCAGTCAACATGTAACATTACAGTAAGATAGAGAGACAGAAAGTTGTTCAGTCAACATGTAACATTACAGTAAGATAGAGAGACAGAAAGTTGTTCAGTCAGCATGTAACATTACAGTAAGATAGAGAGACAGAAGGTTGTTCAGTCAACATGTAACATTACAGTAAGATAGAGAGACAGAAAGTTGTTCAGTCAACATGTAACATTACAGTAAGATAGAGAGACAGAAAGTTGTTCAGTCAACATGTAACATTACAGTAAGATAGAGAGACAGAAAGTTGTTCAGTCAACATGTAACATTACAGTAAAATAGAGAGACAGAAGGTTGTTCAGTCAACATGTAACATTACAGTAAGATAGAGAGACTGAAAGTTGTTCAGTCAGCATGTAACATTACAGTAAGATAGAGAGAGACAGAAGGTTGTTCAGTCAACATGTAACATTACAGTAAGATAGAGAGACTGAAAGTTGTTCAGTCAGCATGTAACATTACAGTAAGATAGAGAGACAGAAGGTTGTTCAGTCAGCATGTAACATTACAGTAAGATAGAGAGACAGAAGGTTGTTCAGTCAGCATGTAACATTATAGTAAGATAGAGAGACAGAAGGTTGTTCAGTCAACATGTAACATTACAGTAAGATAGAGAGACAGAAAGTTGTTCAGTCAACATGTAACATTACAGTAAGATAGAGAGACAGAAAGTTGTTCAGTCAACATGTAACATTACAGTAAGATAGAGAGACAGAAAGTTGTTCAGTCAGCATGTAACATTACAGTAAGATAGAGAGACAGAAGGTTGTTCAGTCAACATGTAACATTACAGTAAGATAGAGAGACAGAGTTGTTCAGTCAACATGTAACATTACAGTAAGATAGAGAGACAGAAAGTTGTTCAGTCAACATGTAACATTACAGTAAGATAGAGAGACAGAAGGTTGTTCAGTCAACATGTAACATTACAGTAAGATAGAGAGACAGAAAGTTGTTCAGTCAACATGTAACATTACAGTAAGATAGAGAGACAGAAAGTTGTTCAGTCAGCATGTAACATTACAGTAAGATAGAGAGACAGAAGGTTGTTCAGTCAACATGTAACATTACAGTAAGATAGAGAGACAGAAGGTTGTTCAGTCAACATGTAACATTACAGTAAGATAGAGAGAGACAGAAAGTTGTTCAGTCAACATGTAACATTACAGTAAGATAGAGAGACAGAAATTTGTTCAGTCAACATGTAACATTACAGTAAGATAGAGAGACAGAAAGTTGTTCAGTCAACATGTAACATTACAGTAAGATAGAGAGACAGAAAGTTGTTTAATCAACATGTAACATTACAGTAAGATAGAGAGACAGAAGGTTGTTCAGTCAACATGTAACATTACAGTAAGATAGAGAGACAGAAAGTTGTTCAGTCAACATGTAACATTACAGTAAGATAGAGAGACAGAAAGTTGTTCAGTCAGCATGTAACATTACAGTAAGATAGAGAGACAGAAGGTTGTTCAGTCAACATGTAACATTACAGTAAGATAGAGAGACAGAAGGTTGTTCAGTCAACATGTAACATTACAGTAAGATAGAGAGAGACAGAAAGTTGTTCAGTCAACATGTAACATTACAGTAAGATAGAGAGACAGAAATTTGTTCAGTCAACATGTAACATTACAGTAAGATAGAGAGACAGAAAGTTGTTCAGTCAACATGTAACATTACAGTAAGATAGAGAGACAGAAAGTTGTTTAATCAACATGTAACATTACAGTAAGATAGAGAGACAGAAGGTTGTTCAGTCAACATGTAACATTACAGTAAGATAGAGAGACAGAAAGTTGTTTAATCAACATGTAACATTACAGTAAGATAGAGAGACAGAAAGTTGTTCAGTCAACATGTAACATTACAGTAAGATAGAGAGACAGAAAGTTGTTCAGTCAACATGTAACATTACAGTAAGATATAGAGACAGAAAGTTGTTCAGTCAACATGTAACATTACAGTAAGATAGAGAGACAGAAAGTTGTTCAGTCAACATGTAACATTACAGTAAGATAGAGAGAGACAGAAAGTTGTTCAGTCAACATGTAACATTACAGTAAGATAGAGAGACAGAAAGTTGTTCAGTCAACATGTAACATTACAGTAAGATAGAGAGACAGAAGGTTGTTCAGTCAACATGTAACATTACAGTAAGATAGAGAGAGACAGAAAGTTGTTCAGTCAACATGTAACATTACAGTAAGATAGAGAGACAGAAGGTTGTTCAGTCAACATGTAACATTATAGTAAGATAGAGAGACAGAAGGTTGTTCAGTCAACATGTAACATTACAGTAAGATAGAGAGACAGAAAGTTGTTCAGTCAACATGTAACATTACAGTAAGATAGAGAGACAGAAAGTTGTTCAGTCAGCATGTAACATTATAGTAAGATAGAGAGACAGAAGGTTGTTCAGTCAACATGTAACATTACAGTAAGATAGAGAGACAGAAAGTTGTTCAGTCAACATGTAACTTTACAGTAAGATAGAGAGACAGAAGGTTGTTCAGTCAGCATGTAACATTACAGTAAGATAGAGAGACAGAAGGTTGTTCAGTCAGCATGTAACATTACAGTAAGATAGAGAGACAGAAGGTTGTTCAGTCAGCATGTAACATTACAGTAAAATAGAGAGACAGAAAGTTGTTCAGTCAACATGTAACATTACAGTAAGATAGAGAGACAGAAAGTTGTTCAGTCAGCATGTAACATTACAGTAAGATAGAGAGACTGAAAGTTGTTCAGTCAACATGTAACATTACAGTAAGATAGAGAGACAGAAGGTTGTTCAGTCAACATGTAACATTACAGTAAGATAGAGAGAGACAGAAAGTTGTTCAGTCAACATGTAACATTACAGTAAGATAGAGAGACAGAAAGTTGTTCAGTCAACATGTAACATTACAGTAAGATAGAGAGACAGAAAGTTGTTCAGTCACCATGTAACATTACAGTAAGATAGAGAGACAGAAAGTTGTTCAGTCAGCATGTAACATTACAGTAAGATAGAGAGACAGAAGGTTGTTCAGTCAACATGTAACATTACAGTAAGATAGAGAGACAGAAAGTTGTTCAGTCAGCATGTAACATTACAGTAAGATAGAGAGACAGAAGGTTGTTCAGTCAACATTACATTATAGTAAGATAGAGAGACGAAGGTTGTTCAGTCAACATGTAACATTACAGTAAGATAGAGAGACAGAAAGTTGTTCAGTCAACATGTAACATTACAGTAAGATAGAGAGACAGAAAGTTGTTCAGTCAACATGACATTACAGAAGATAGAGAGACAGAAAGTTGTTCAGTCAGCATGTAACATTACAGTAAGATAGAGAGACTGAAGGTTGTTCAGTCAACATGTAACATTACAGTAAGATAGAGAGACAGAAAGTTGTTCAGTCAACATGTAACATTACAGTAAGATAGAGAGACAGAAAGTTGTTCAGTCAGCATGTAACATTACAGTAAGATAGAGAGACTGAAGGTTGTTCAGTCAACATGTAACATTACAGTAAGATAGAGAGACAGAAGGTTGTTTAATCAACATGTAACATTACAGTAAGATAGAGAGACAGAAGGTTGTTCAGTCAACATGTAACATTACAGTAAGATAGAGAGAGACAGAAAGTTGTTCAGTCAACATGTAACATTACAGTAAGATAGAGAGACAGAAGGTTGTTCAGTCAACAGGTAACATTACAGTAAGATAGAGAGACAGAAGGTTGTTCAATCAACATGTAACATTACAGTAAGATAGAGAGACAGAAAGTTGTTCAGTCAACATGTAACATTACAGTAAGATAGAGAGACAGAAAGTTGTTCAGTCAACATGTAACATTACAGTAAGATAGAGAGACAGAAAGTTGTTCAGTCAGCATGTAACATTACAGTAAGATAGAGAACAGAAGTTGTTCAGTCAACATGTAACATTACAGTAAGATAGAGAGAGACAGAAAGTTGTTCAGTCAGCATGTAACATTACAGTAAGATAGAGAGACAGAAAGTTGTTCAGTCAGCATGTAACATTACAGTAAGATAGAGAGACAGAAGGTTGTTCAGTCAGCATGTAACATTACAGTAAGATAGAGACAGAAAGTTCAGTCAACATGTAACATTACAGTAAGATAGAGAGACAGAAAGTTGTTCAGTCAACATGTAACATTACAGTAAGATAGAGAGACAGAAGGTTGTTCAGTCAACATGTAACATTACAGTAAGATAGAGAGACAGAAGGTTGTTCAGTCAACATGTAACATTACAGTAAGATAGAGACAGAAGGTTGTTCAGTCAGCATGTAACATTACAGTAAGATAGAGAGACAGAAAGTTGTTCAGTCAACATGTAACATTACAGTAAGATAGAGAGACAGAAAGTTGTTCGTCACTGTACATTACAGTAAGATGAAGACAGAAGTGTCAGCAACATGAACATTACAGTAGTGAGAGACAAAAGTTCGTCAACATGTAACATAGTAAGATAGAGAGACAGAAAGTTGTTCAGTCAACATGTAACATTACAGTAAGATAGAGAGACAGAAAGTTGTTCAGTCAACATGTAACATTCAGTAAAGATAGAGAGACAGAAGTTGTTCAGTCAACATGTAACATTACAGTAAGATAGAGAGACAGAAAGTTGTTCAGTCAGCATGTAACATTACAGTAAGATAGAGACGAAGTTGTTCAGTCAGCATGTAACATTACAGTAAGATAGAGAGAGACAGAAGGTTGTTCAGTCAACATGTAACATTACAGTAAGATAGAGAGAGACAGAAGGTTGTCAGTCATGTAACATTACAGTAAGATAGAGGACAGAAAGTTGTTCAGTCAGCATGTAACATTACAGTAAGATAGAGACAGAAAGGTTCAGTCAACATGTAAATTACATAAGATAGAGAGACAGAAGGTTGTCAGTAACATTAAGATTACAGTAAGATTAGAGACAGAAGTTGTTCAGTCAACATGTAACATTACAGTAAGATAGAGAGACAGAAAGTTGTTCAGTCAACATGAACATTACTAAGATAGAGAGAGACAGAAAGTTGTTCAGTCAACATGTAACATTACAGTAAAATAGAGAGACAGAAGGTTGTTCAGTCAACATGTAACATTACAGTAAGATAGAGAGACTGAAAGTTGTTAGTCAGCATGTACTTAGTAAGATGAGAGACAGAAGGTTGTTCAGTCAACATGTAACATTACAGTAAGATAGAGAAGTTGTTCAGTCAGCATGTAACATTACAGTAAGATAGAGAGACAGAAAGTTGTTCAGTCAACATGTAACATTACAGTAAGATAGAGAGACAGAAAGTTGTTCAGTCAGCATGTAACATTACAGTAAGATAGAGAGAGACAGAAAGTTGTTCAGTCAACATGTAACATTACAGTAAAATAGAGAGAGACTGAAGGTTGAAAATGATTGACAATATTAAATGATAATGCATTTGTTTTGATTATTTTTCAGAAATGAATATAATGATAATAATACAAATAATGCAATATTAGACTGACCCCAGAACCTGTGTTGAGAATTTACATTACTGGGCATAGTCCTCATGAGGTCAGGCTGATCTGCTTTCTGTACTGAGCAGCCAACTAGAAGAGAAATGTGTACATCACGAATAATAACATCTGATCTCAATGTAAATCATAAATTATTTCTTTTTTGTTACACTTGTCACTCCTCCACTACACACAGTCTCTCTCTCTCGATTCTGTTTAGGGGTCTCTGTGGTCAAGTAGTTGAGCCATAGCCTTGCATTCAATGTCGGTCAAATTGACGATGCTGTTCTGTTCACGATGCATGTTTTCCAGAGACCTCTAGAATTATTGCAGAGCTATGGAGATCGTGCTTTATGCAATACTATTGGTAGGTGGCTTGTCATTTATGCAGAGAGAGGCTGAGTGCTATGAGTCAAGCTCAGCAATGAACTCAATCTTTCGGCTTTAGACACTTTTAGACTCTCTCCTGTTCATTTTGTTTTCACTATCTCAAATGTTGCTTTTCTTCTTTATCAATCATTCAGTAGTACTTAGTTCTTGTGTCACATTTGGTCTAATCATATGTAGTATTTCTCTTGTACATAGCATTACAGGCTGATTGTTTATGTATTTTATATCAACACGTGTTACAGAAAACTTCTTGAACATCACTGCACAGAGAAAAAAAAGACATCCTCAAGACCTGCATATCGAGGAGCATGACTTATAAATAACATCCTGCAAGCCTGCATATCGAGGCCATAAGAACATCCTAAAGACCATTCGAGGCTCATAAAGAACATCCTACAAGACCTGCATATTGAGGCTCATAAAGAACATCCTACAAGACCTGCATATCAAGGCTCATAAAGAACATCCTACAAGACCTGCATATCAAGGCTCATAAAGAACATCCTACAAGACCTGCATATCAAGGCTCATAAAGAACATCCTACAAGACCTGCATATTGAGGCTCATAAAGAACATCCTGCAAGACCTGCATATAGAGGCTCATAAAGAACATCCTGTATCAGGAGATAAAATATTTTGACCATGTTAAACATCACAGTGGTTTGGAGAGAACGATAATGGAAGGCATGGGTCCTGGAGTACAAGTCAGAGGATGAGCAAGACTAAGGTGGCAGAAGGACATCAAAGAAACCTTGAACATGATGTTGGAGGAGGTGAGAGAACTTCCTAGAGGTAGAGACTGTATCAAGAGGGCTTTGATGAAAGTGACATTTTGCAAAGAACATGCAACTACTTGATACCAACCTCAGACAGGAGCCCCAGAACTGAACTGTCCTAGCACTAATTCATTAATCTTTCCCTTGTTTTATTCTGTTATTTTGCAGACTTTTTCTTCCAACTACCTTTTGCTTCTTCTTCACTCAGCTTTATTTATTTCTGTCTAAACTTTCTAGCACACATTACTTATTGTTCACTCTTCACTATTTTCCATTTGACTACAGTTGTTCCATTTGACTACAGTTGTTCCATTTGACTACAGTTGTGGCACTACCAAAATGTAAAGAATGAATCAGGATAGTTGTAAGAATGGTCAACTTCTGCGATATTATCAATACTCTTGGAAAAATATATATAGAGATTGGGACAGTATAAAATCTGAACTCACAATTAAGCAGCTGATAGCAGATAATGCAAATGATGATGATATTGTTGTTTTCAAGGATGGGTTTATACATCGTAGTGAGAAGTCAGGCTGAGGTTTCTTATCTAGCACATATGGTGAGGTCATTGCAAAGCGGAAAGAAGCATGCCGGACAATTACTTGCAGTATGAGGATGGGGGTTGAGGTCGCTACTACTGTCCTTCAGTGACTTTATTGAACATTGTTTAGTGGGACCATTGTTGCGTCTAACTCTCAACTGATGCTTCCAAAGTGACAGGTTGAGGTAGAAGAGGAATTTGTTTATTGAGATTTCTAACCTTCAGAGACTTACTTGCATCTACTGTCCCGTCTTTGAAGGTTTCTAAGCTGATTTGGAGACATGTGTTGTTGTACTAGATCTCGAGGATGTCTACAACAAAGTTCCAATCACATACCTTATACACATGCTCACGCTACTCAATATCGATACATTGCTCATAAGATGGATCGCAAGGGCTCTGTTCAAGAGAAAAGTGGCACTCAGGTATGGTAATTGCTACTTGTGTACCGACAAAAATTTCACAGGGCCTACCACAGGGGTCCCCACTATCTCCAATACTATTCAATGTATTCAGCATAATGATTACGAAGCAGCAACTATCTGGCAGGGGACGAACACTGTCATTTGCAGACAACATCATGGTGTACAGACAGGGAGAAACAGGGATGAAATTGCTAATAAACTACAGGAAGAACTGAACCGCATCATGGCCTGGTGTGATGTCTCTGGTGCAACGATAAACCATACCAAAGCTGTGCTATCATGGCTCTCCCTAAATAATCACATTGTGAAGTCTGAAACACCACATGTCACTATAGATGGACATACACTCACTCGAACAGCATCTATGAGTTATTTGGGTGTAAAATTTGACCACAGTCTATGCTTTAGGGACCATATTGACCAAGTTATTGCCAAGGCTCTGAACGCACTATTCGCACTGAGAAGCGTTGCTCAAGGCTGCTAGCATTGAGCAACGCCTTCTTGTGCTCTTGTACAAGGTATTGTTCTGTCATGTATAGAATATGCATGCGCTCTCCTAACAATTAGTCCTACACAAACAGTGAGACTGGAAAGAATTCAGAATGAGGTTATGCGCATCATTCTGGGATGCACCAAAGATACACCAGGAGCGTCAATGCAATTCCTTCTTGACCTCCCAACTATTGCTAACAGAAATGAAACTTGGAGGGTTCGATCATATCTAAAAATCAATGCAAACAAGGAACATCCTCTCCATGAAAAACTCATTAAGGAGAAAGGGTGTAGACTCAAGAGAGGCAGATCATGGCTGAGTCAGGCGGAAGATACGCTTAGGAAATATGTGATCCTTCCGGAATTTAAACAGGAGAGAAATGGATTGCTGTGCCACCTCAAGTTAAAACTGCTTTCACATCTATTAAGAAAAACTGCAAACAAAATAATCTATCACTGATTAACGTGGAGGTTGAGGCCATCTTGAATCACATCATCAAAGATACAGATGTGGTTATTTACACCGATGATTCAGTCATTCAAAAACAAAGCTGTGAGTGGGCTTTTTCAGCACGCTCAGGAGGAAAAATAATAAGAGAGGCCAGTGGGGCCTATGCAACAACCCCAAGTAGTTTGACAATGGAGGTTCGGGTGGTTACGGAGGTGGTGAAATGGTTGGTATCTCACAACTACTCGCTCTTTTCATACTCAGTGACTCCATGAGCATGATTCGTAAAGTCGAATCAGGAATGGTGAGACACAATTGGGTGGAGGTACGGGTACAGACAATGATCAGAGAAATCACCTTCAGTTTTGTCCCTGGGCATGCAGGAGTCAAGGGTAATGAACGAGCTGATAGATTAGCTGGCTTGGCTACAATATCAGAGGTAATCTACTCATGGATCGAAATGACATTCTTCATGCACTAAGAAAGTCTTTCCGAACAGAGGAGGTTTAGGGCTGTGAATCCTGCTCGCTGACCAGATTGAGAGAGATGGGTGTCAATATTGGTGCAGCCCAAAACATACTAAATATGCAGAGATTGATTAATTAACATCAAACTGGCGTGTTGGACCGCTGGACGCTGCTGGATTTGTTGAGGTGGAGATCGGAGCACCTATGGACCAGAGTGCTATGATGATAGTCCTCATATAACTGATAACTGATACTGTCCCGGATATGCAGCTGTTCATATGAATAAGAGGGTGGGCATGCTTGCACAAACAGTATTAATCATTAGGAAATTGAAGATCAATATGGGAAGGAGGAAGGGGGGCAGGTCTTGTTTTTGCTTATCCCTTTTGTATAAAGACACTAAAATTGAGATTGAATTTATTCAGCAATTGAAGAAGTTTGGAATTAAACATTGTAAAAGAGGAACTGGATACCTGAGAGATACCTGAGGGATACCTGAGAGATACCTGAGGGGGCAGAATGAGATGTGTGTTTAACCAGTGAGCTTATTGATTGATTGATTAGTAGGGCCATCATCATTGCACTTTGGTGAGTAAACATGTGTGCTCCGATCTCTTTATTACACGGAAGATCTGAGCGGTAGTGCATAAACTCTGTAGCTCCAGCAAGAGTCCCCGATGTAATTTAGAAGATGGTAAAAATATTTTGCAGAAATCTTTTTCTTTTTATCTAATGAATTTTGCCAGAGCAGCGTCTTTTCAGCCTGCTCTTCTCAATTTTGAGCTGCCAAGGGTTCTCTTACATACTCAGCTTAAACGTGGATCTACGTTATTGTCTGTATCCTACAGGACTAGGAACTAGATCTCACGTACACTGTGATCAGGATCTCTAGAAAATATCCTGATTGCTCCACGTAGGAGCAAACCAAGTACCTTTTGAATGAGAGGTGAGCATCTAACCTCTGCGCCACATAAATCCCTGACCAGTGAGCCATGGGCACTATGGGTATACATATCCTTAAAATATCTGCTGCGAGAGACTGAACACTTACTTGTTTGCCCAGAGTTCTATTAGGTCAGTTTAGTAACTAATAACAAGTCTTACCTATCTCTCATTTCTCTTCACACATCTCTCAACTTCTCTCAACTTCTCTCTATCTGACATTATTTCCATTTAACCATCCTCTCAACTTCTCTCTATCTGATATTATTTCCATTTAACCATCCTCCCAACTTCTCTCTATCTGATATTATTCCTATTTAACCATCCTCTCAACTTCTCTCTATCTGACATTATTTCTATTTAACCATTCTCTCAACTTCTCTCTATCTGACATTATTTCTATTTAACCATTCTCTCAACTTCTCTCTATCTGACATTATTTCTATTTAACCATTCTCTCAACTTCTCTCTGACATTATTTCTATTTAACCATCCTGTTTTCTCTATTTACTATCTACATTTTTCTTGTCTCATTATTTTTCACTGAAATAATTTATTCTCTACTCGCACTCTCTCTAATCTAATCTCACTCCCTCTAATCTACTCTCACTCCCTCTAATCTACTCTCACTCCCTCTAATCTACTCTCACTCCCTCTAATCTACTCTCACTCCATCTAATCTACTCTCCCTCCCTCTAATCTACTCTCACTCCCTCTAATCTACTCTCTCTCCCTCTAATCTACTCTCCCTCCGTCTAATCTACTCTCACTCCCTCTAAAAGCGTACATTCACACCTCTAAGCTACGCTCACTCCCTCTAAAAGTGTACATTCACTCCTCTAACCTACGTTCACTCCCTCTAAAAGCATACATTTACACCTCTAATCTACTCTCACTCCTTCTAAAAGCATACATTCACACCTCTAATCTACTCTCACTCCATCTAAAAGTGTACATTCACACCTTTAATCTACTCTTACTCCCTCTAAAAGCATACATTCACACCTCTAATCTACTCTCACTCCATCTAAAAGCATACATTCACACCTCTAATCTACTCTCACTCCATCTAAAAGTGTACATTCACACCTTTAATCTACTCTCACTCCCTCTAAAAGCATACATTCACACCTCTAATCTACTCTCACTCCATCTAAAAGCATACATTCATACCTCTAATCTACTCTCACTCCCTCTAAAAGCATACATTCACACCTCTAATCTACTCTCACTCCATCTAAAAGCATACATTCACACCTCTAATCTACTCTCACTCCCTCTAAAAGCATACATTCACACCTCTAATCTACTCTCACTCCCTCTAAAAGCATACATTCACACCTCTAATCTACTCTCGCTCGCTCTAAAAGCGTACATTCACACCTCTAATCTACTCTCACTCCATCTAAAAGCATACATTCACACCTCAAATCTACTCTCACTCCCTCTAAAAGCATACATTCACACCTCTAATCTACTCTCACTCCCTCTAAAAGTGTACATTCACACTTCTAATCTACTCTCACTCCTTCTAAAAGCATACATTCACACCTCTAATCTACTCTCACTCCATCTAAAAGCATACATTCACACCTCTAATCTACTCTCACTCCCTCTAAAAGCATACACCTACAGGAGAGTCTGGAGAAGCGCTACACAAGCTCCTGAAGTAATGTGCACCCTTTTCCAAAATAATGTCCTCAACTTGAGCTAAGACAAATACACGCCACAATTGTTTCCGATGATGATCTGGGATTCCAGCACGGACAAGGGCTTTCAGTTGTTTTTTCTGTGGACAGTGTATTGATAAACTTTATATTATGCTATATTATGTTATGTTATATCATATTATATTATGTTATATCATGTTATATTATGTTATATTATATTATGTTATATCATAGTATATTATGTTATATTATATTATGTTATATTATATTATGTTATATTATATTATGTTATATTATATTATGTTATATTATATTATGTTATATTATATTATGTTATATTATATTATGTTATATTATGTTATGTTATATTATGTTATATTATGTTATGTTATGTTATATTATATTATGTTATATTATATTATGTTATATTATGTTATATTATGTTATGTTATGTTATATTATATTATGTTATGTTATATTATGTTATATTATGCTATATTATGTTACATTATATTATATTATGTTATATTATGTTATGTTATATTATATTATATTATATTGATGAAGAATTGAAACAACAATCTGGACAATAAGACTGATTGTCTGATGGATTATCTTAAACTCCAGGTATGGAACAAATATCGAAATAGGGGGAGACTGCAGTAAAACTTGGTAAATAGTGAAACACGTACAAACAAAGTACTATAGTTTTACAAAATACATAAAGAGTGACGATAAACAGCAACGTTTCGACCAACAAGGCCTTTATCAAGCAAACGAACAAACAGGAGTGACAAATAAAATGAAACACAAATGGACGACCAAATACCAACGTATCTAAGGAAAATCTGGAATAAAACGAATAACGAAATAAATGTAACACAAAAACACACATAAAAACTAGAAATAGAAAAGAAACAATGAAACATCTAGTAAATATATAACTTGAATACATGCAACATATACCCATATAGATTATAAAGCATGGGAAGAGAAAGTACTAAGAAGCATAAGAATGTAATACATGCAACATATACCCATAGAGATTACAAAGCATGGGAAGAGAAAGTACTAAGAAGCATAAGAATGTAATACGTTGAGCCGCGTGGTCGCAAGGTACCATACAAAGAAATCAACCGATTCTCCAGAGCAAATCGACTACGATCATCAGAGGAACATGATCGGATCAACTCCCTAACTATGATAGGGTTCAACTTACCTTGATTTACCTTAAATTATTCTCTGGTGGCTTACAAAAGGGGAAACAAGTTTAAGCATACAATGGTTGTCATCTCACAACTACTCTCGTGTTTTCGTACTCGGTGACTCCAGGAGCATGATTCGTAAAAATTCATGATAAGAGTTGGTTCATCAGTCTAAGCCGGGATCACAGGAGAGAGAGATTCGTAAAGTCGAATCAGGAATGGTGAGACGCAACTGGGTGGAGGTACTGGTACAGACAATGATCAGAGAAATCACCTTTATTTTGTCCCTGGGCACACAGGAATTAGGGGTAATGAACAAGCTGATAGATTGACTGGGTTCGCTACAATATAAGAGGGAGCCACCATGGATTGAAATGACATTCTTCATGCATTGAGAGAGTCTTTCCGAACAGAGGAGTTTCAGGACTGGAATCCTACTCACTAACCAGATTGAAAGAGATGGGTGTCAATATTGGTGCAGCCCGAAAAGAACGACATACTAAATATGCAAAGAGATTGATTAATCAAGATCGAACTGGCGTGTTGGGTCGCTGGACGCTGCTGGATTTACTGAGGCGGAGATGGGAGCACCTATGGACGTGTCCGGAGCGCTATGATGATAGTCCTCATATAACTGATAACTGAAGCTTAAGCATATAAGTTGGTACATAGCATCCAGTGTCATTTTGGCAGCCGGCAATGCTATACATGTGCTTATGTGATACAGACCTGTACTGTATCTTTTCTTAAAGCCATTTTTGTTTTTAAGGATGGTTTTAGATGTGAGTTAAATATCAGTTTGTAGCAATGAATACAAATATTCCAAAGTTAATGGAAATATTCAACAGGTAAATATTCAAAGATCTAGTTACTAATGCAAATATTCAGTTATTCAGTCACAGTATGAAAAATATTTAACAAGTAATTTACAGGATAACAATATCTCATGACATACAAAGTATTCAGTAATTAAAGTGTGAACAAATACAGAAGACAAAAGTCTCACGTTTGCCATCAAGCATTTCGATTTACTCTTCAGATATAGCAGCCAATTCTTCTGATGCTTTTCATAGGAGCTAGCTTGGCATAAAAAGTGTTGACTAAGCTCTTGACATAAGTAATGCAACAGCAATCCATCATCTGTTCATCAAATACAAGGACAAAATGACATGACCCCATCACAATGATACTATCTAATTAGGGCACGTAACATTATGTTCTGAGAAAATGACATATTTACTCATATTTTCTGAAAGAGGAAGCAAGTATTCAAAATGTTATCATTCAACAAATGGAGGATACATACTGTGATATTTATATTTCAAAAGTGATAGATACAAACAATGAAAGAAAAAGTATACTTGTGGTTGAAGGCAAGATAGACAAATAAAGAATATGATATAAACCAAAAAAACACTAATTGAGATATGAAAGTAATAGCAGAAGGTAAGATAAGTGATATCTGCAGCGACAGATGAGATGAGGAAGTACATAGCAATGATGAACTGCAGCGACAGACAAGATCAGGAAGTACATAGCAATGATGAGCTGCAGCGACAGACGAGATGAGGAAGTACATAGCAATGATGAACTGCAGCGACAGATGAGATCAGGAAGTACATAGCAATGATGAACTGCAGCGACAGATGAGATCAGGAAGTACATAGCAATGATGAACTGCAGCGACAGATGAGATGAGGAAGTACATAGCAATGATGAACTGCAGCGACAGACGAGATGAGGAAGTACATAGCAATGATGAGCTGCAGCGACAGATGAGATGAGGAAGTACATAGCAATGATGAGCTGCATCGACAGATGAGATGAAGTACATAGCAATGATGAGCTGCAGCGACAGATGAGATGAGGAAGTACATAGCAATGATGAACTGCAGCGACAGATGAGATGAGGAAGTACATAGCAATGATGAACTGCAGCGACAGATGAGATGAGGAAGTACATAGCAATGATGAGCTGCAGCGACAGACAAGATCAGGAAGTACATAGCAATGATGAACTGCAGCGACAGACAAGATCAGGAAGTACATAGCAATGATGAGCTGCAGCGACAGACAAGATCAGGAAGTACATAGCAATGATGAACTGCATCGACAGATGAGATGAGGAAGTACATAGCAATGATGAACTGCAGCGACAGACAAGATGAGGAAGTACATAGCAATGATGAGCTGCAGCGACAGACAAGATCAGGAAGTACATAGCAATGATGAGCTGCATCGACAGATGAGATGAAGTACATAGCAATGATGAACTGCAGCGACAGACAAGATGAGGAAGTACATAGCAATGATGAGCTGCAGCGACAGACAAGATCAGGAAGTACATAGCAATGATGAGCTGCATCGACAGACAAGATCAGGAAGTACATAGCAATGATGAGCTGCAGCGACAGACAAGATCAGGAAGTACATAGCAATGATGAGCTGCATCGACAGATGAGATGAAGTACATAGCAATGATGAACTGCAGCGACAGACAAGATGAGGAAGTACATAGCAATGATGAGCTGCAGCGACAGACAAGATCAGGAAGTACATAGCAATGATGAGCTGCATCGACAGACAAGATCAGGAAGTACATAGCAATGATGAGCTGCAGCGACAGACAAGATGAGGAAGTACATAGCAATGATGAGCTGCAGCGACAGACAAGATCAGGAAGTACATAGCAATGATGAGCTGCATCGACAGACAAGATCAGGAAGTACATAGCAATGATGAGCTGCATTGACAGATGAGATGAAGTACATAGCAATGATGAAAAGAAAGAAGTAATTTTTACAAATCTAATTTAAAATGCTTAAAAAATGTAGTTAAGAAGAAGAAGGAGAAGATGAAAATCTGTGACGGAAGAAAAAAACATCATTAAAGTAACCTAGAAACTAGATTAGACTATTACACAAAAATTAAGAACGAAAATCCAGTCCTTCAAAACTAAATGCTACAGAAAGATCCTACAGACCAAGAAGAAGATGGCTACAAGATATTAAAGAAACCATGAATATGACCATCGACAAAGTGGGTGAACTGGCTAGAGACAGAGTGAATTTCAGGTGTGCTGCAAAGAGGGCAACGTCATATAAAGGATACACACCTTGATGATGAACTAGAATTTAGAACAGTAATATAGGGTCACAATGGAAGTTCTGGCAGTGACTATGAAACTACTCTGGCAGAGTCACAAAACTATACTCATTCTGAGTGATTCATTGAGTATGATCCGGAAGGTGGAGGGAGGCTGGTTTGGTACGCAGACAATGGACACTACACTACAAGTGTCAACACTACAAGTGTCAACAACTTACAGAATTACATTCATCTTTGTTCTGGGGCATATGGTTGTCTACGGTAATGAAAGAATAGACAGGCTGGCTGGCTTTGCTATGATATCCGAGTGTCAGCCAATGGATAGAGCTGACATTCTGAATGCCCTCATGGAGTTTATACGCAAAGAGAACTTTAATTGAAACCAATCCACATTAACAGCTAGATTGCAGAAACTTGAGTAGAAGTGGAACAGAACAACAGGCATATATGAGTAGGCTTATCAATCAACAATAAACTAGTCCAGTTAGTAGCTGGACAGACGCTGTTGGAGATATTGTGAAGGAGATCAGAGCACCTATGGACATGTCAGGAGTGCAATAAAGATACTTCAAACTGAAACTGAACTGAGAATAAAGTGCTATGAGAAAATAGTGTATTTTAAACATTATTTTAAGTCTTCATAAGTTATTCTAGTTTATCCTAAACTTCTTGTCTTTGCAAAATTGACATTAAAATATGGACACTTGTGTACCTGTTTGGGTTGTCAAATGTAACATTTATTGATAAAATGACATTAAAAAACGGACACTTTTGTACCTGTTTGGGTTGACAAATGTAACATTTATTGATAAAAATATGGACACTTGTGTACCTGTTTGGGTTGACAAATGTAACATTTATTGATAAAAATGACATTTACAAATGTGGGAAACTATATTCAATGTTGACATTTTTATGCACGGGAGTTGTAGCAATTTATTTAGAGGTCAAGGTAGTAAAAGGCTCAATATGTTTAGAAGGTAGTCAAAGGCTCAATATGTTTAGAAGATAGTCAAAGGCTCAATATGTTTAGAAAGTAGTCAAAGGCTCAATATGTTTAGAAGATAGTCAAAGGCTCAATATGTTTAGAAAGTAGTCAAAGGCTCAATATATTTAGAAGATAGTCAAAGGCTCAATATGTTTAGAAAGTAGTCAAAGGCTCAATATATTTAGAAGATAGTCAAAGGCTCAATATGTTTGTAAACATCTGCTATAGTCATTAAACAATGAAGAAGTTTAGACAAAGGATGCAAATGATTTGTAGGAGATGTATCTTTATGTATAATAACATACTTCTCGTAATGAAAGATCTCTACCTGAGAAATGACCTACTTCTCGTAATGAAAGATCTCTACCTGAGAAATGACCTACTTCTCGTAATGAAAGATCTCTACCTGAGAAATGACCTACTTTGTAATGAAAGATCTCTACCTGAGAAATGACCTACTTCTCGTAATGAAAGATCTCTACCTGAGAAATGACCTACTTCTCGTAATGAAAGATCTCTACCTGAGAAATGACCTACTTCTCGTAATGAAAGATCTCTACCTGAGAAATGACCTACTTCTCGTAATGAAAGATCTCTACCTGAGAAATGACCTACTTCTCGTAATGAAAGATCTCTACCTGAGAAATGACCTACTTCTCGTAATGAAAGATCTCTACCTGAGAAATGACCTACTTCTCGTAATGAAAGATCTCTACCTGAGAAATGGTGTTTGAACCCGTAGCAATCAACATGTACTTCACCAGATGCTAGCAACTCATATGTAGGTAGACTGGGATTGATTTTTCTAGCTTCTTCCAGAAGTGACAGAATTCTGTGTTTGTGCTGTACCAAGATAAACAAAAATAGTTGAGAACAATCAGTGGAATGAGCTGTAGATATGTCAAACCTTATTTAATTTAATCACTCATATTCATATTAGAAGCAACTGTTCTCTTCTATCTCCTGAGTTCCAATATAGTTTGCACCATGTGTGCATCATGTTTGCATCATGTGTGCACCATGTGTGCACCATGTGTGCCAGAAGCAACTGTTCTCTTCTACCTCCTGAGTTCCAATATAGTTTGCATCATGTGTGCACCATGTGTGCACCATGTGTGCACCATGTGTGCCAGAAGCAACTGTTCTCTTCTACCTCCTGAGTTCCAATATAGTTTGCATCATGTGTGCACCATGTGTGCACCATGTGTGCACCATGTGTGCACCATGTGTGCACCATGTGTGCCAGAAGCAACTGTTCTCTTCTACCTCCTGAGTTTCAATATAGTTTGCATCATGTGTGCACCATGTGTGCACCATGTGTGCACCATGTGTGCCAGAAGCAACTGTTCTCTTCTATCTCGTGAGTTTCAATATAGTTTGCACCATGTGTGCACCATGTGTGCATCATGTGTGCCAGAAGCAACTGTTCTCTTCTATCTCGTGAGTTTCAATATAGTTTGCATCATGTGTGCACCATGTGTGCACCATGTGTGCTAGAAGCAACTGTTCTCTTCTATCTCCTGAGTTTCAATATAGTTTGCATCATGTGTGCCAGAAGCAACTGTTCTCTTCTATCTCGTGAGTTTCAATATAGTTTGCATCATGTGTGCCAGAAGCAACTGTTCTCTTCTATCTCGTGAGTTTCAATATAGTTTGCACCATGTGTGCCAGAAGCATGTTTTAAGAGCAGAATTTAATGCCTGAGGAACAGAATGAGCCTAAAGAAGGTCTACAGCCAAAGGATTGACTTCATTGTACAAGGTTTTATCCCATATGACTCGGTCCCTCTTTACAGAAATGTCATTACTACCTGCTGAGGGACTACCGCCAGGGATTTCCAGCATGTGGTGTCTATATTGAAGCATTTAAGAGACATTTTAAGAGTGTCTTCTAAGCATTTTTTTTTTTTACCAACTGAACATCTGCCCCTTTCAAGTTTGTCATACATCAGCTGTTTTGGGATTCATTTATCAGGCATCCGAGCAACGTGACCAGCCAATCTCACTTGGGTCTTCTACAAATGGATGTTGATGTTTGGGATTGTGGCTCTGATGAGGACTTTGGTATCTGATGAGGACTTCGGTATCTTATGAGGACTTCGGTATCTTATGAGGACTTCAGTATCTTATGAGGACTTTGGTATCTTATGAGGACTTTGGTATCTTATGAGGACTTCGGTATCTTATGAGGACTTCGGTATCTTATGAGGACTTCGGTATCTGATGAGGACTTTGGTATCTGATGAGGACTTCGGTATCTGATGAGGACTTCGGTATCTTATGAGGACTTCGGTATCTGATGAGGACTTTGGTATCTTATGAGGACTTCGGTATCTGATGAGGACTTCGGTATCTTATGAGGACTTCGGTATCTTATGAGGACTTCGGTATCTGAAATTTTGTCCTGCCAGTTTATTTTTAGACCATAATTCTTAAATGATGATTGTGACACTATCACTGGTTACATGGTAACATTATTTTCTACAATTTGGTAGCTTGGCTTTCAAAGTATTTGGTAGCTTGGCTTTCAAAGTATTTGGTAGCTTGACTTTCAAAGTATTTGGTAGCTTGACTTTCAAAGTATTTGGTAGCTTGACTTTCAAAGTATTTGGTAGCTTGACTTTCAAAGTATTTGGTAGCTTGACTTTCAAAGTATTTGGTAGCTTGACTTTCAAAGTATTTGGTAGCTTGACTTTCAAAGTATTTGGTAGCTTGACTTTCAAAGTATTTGGTAGCTTGGCTTTCAAAGTATTTGGTAGCTTGACTTTCAAAGTATTTGGTAGCTTGACTTTCAAAGTATTTGGTAGCTTGGCTTTCAAAGTATTTGGTAGCTTGACTTTCAAAGTATTTGGTAGCTTGACTTTCAAAGTATTTGGTAGCTTGGCTTTCAAAGTATTTGGTAGCTTGGCTTTCAAAGTATTTGGTAGCTTGACTTTCAAAGTATTTGGTAGCTTGGCTTTCAAAGTATTTGGTAGCTTGACTTTCAAAGTATTTGGTAGCTTGACTTTCAAAGTATTTGGTAGCTTGGCTTTCAAAGTATTTGGTAGCTTGACTTTCAAAGTATTTGGTAGCTTGACTTTCAAAGTATTTGGTAGCTTGGCTTTCAAAGTATTTGGTAGCTTGACTTTCAAAGTATTTGGTAGCTTGGCTTTCAAAGTATTTGGTTCCGTGGCTTTCAAAGTATTTGGTAGCTTGACTTTCAAAGTATTTGGTAGCTTGGCTTTCAAAGTATTTGTAATGATAAAATGTGCTAATATTAATACATTTTTATAATATAACATGTATGGATGATCGTCTATGCTAGCCGTCATGCACATGATGATGATGACTAATATTGCTAGAATTTCTATCTACCCACAGTCTTCTTCTTCTTTTTCTTCTTCGAACGCTCCATATCGACCACTTGTTAAATCACTCTTTGTGATTTGTATGTGATCTGAGCCAAAGAATGATTGTACGCTGTGCCAGCACATCCGATTTCTGTAACGCTTTTTCTTTACTAAAGTAGCTTCCCTAGGCCCATACCATAATCACCTCTTAAGACATGTCTTGTAGGTCACAGTTTTACTATTCCTTGCTTCCCTTATGAGTCCCAGTAACACACTGGCGCCAACAATGTCAAAATTAATAGTTTTGTGGTAGCTTAGAAACTGGACATTGAATCAGAATGTGTTCATTTAAATTTAGCACTAATTTGACATGTAACAATTCTTAACATGGTGTATAGCAGTTGGGTTATTTTAATAGATAATCTTGGTGCACAATACATCAGTTGGTACTAGATAATCTTGGTGCACAATACATCAGTTGGTACAGAATGTGTTAAAGATGAACAAACATACAAGTATGAACTCACTCGATCACCTCCAAATAATGACAACTCTGCATCATCCATGGTATCTGTTCCAGTGAAACGAATGCTGGACTGAATAAGTGAGATATATTCAAGTTTCCACACTTCAATGTCAGCTTCCAGACTGTGAACTTTGCTGAAAAATAACATACCATCAACAAAATATTTAGCACTGTTCAACTTTTACTAATCACATCAGTATACATATCAGTTATTACTGTACATTGAAACAATTAGTCTCAGACTAGACATATTTATTACATACATGACCTATATTTCTCTCAGACTAGACATATTTATTACATACATGACCTATATTTCTCTCAGACTAGACGTATTTATTACATACATGACCTATATTTCTCTCAGACTAGACATATTTATTACATACATGACCTATATTTCTCTCAGACTAGACATATTTATTACATACATGACCTATATTTCTCTCAGACTAGACATATTTATTACATACATGACCTATATTTCTTTCAGACTAGACGTATTTATTACATACATGACCTATATTTCTCTCAGACTAGACATATTTATTACATACATGACCTATATTTCTCTCAGACTAGACATATTTATTACATACATGACCTATATTTCTCTCATATTTTAGACATACAGTTATCTCAGTATACCAACCTCTCCTGAAATTTCGTTTTGTCATGCTCTTGGCCCCTAAGTTTAGCCAGACGTCTGACTTCTTCATTGAGAAATCTGTTTTGATTTTGTAGGACTCGAACTCGTTCCTGATGTTCCTTGCTAACTGCTGATAATCTGTCAAATGTAAGAAATCAATTCTGAAAGATTAACAAAATATCAAATATCACAATTTAACTCTAATAACATGGCAAGCCATCTGATAAACTGCTAGGGAAGTACCAGTTCTCTGAGAAGCATCTTCCCAAACAAAAATGTTTTTAAAATAATTCACGTTATAAATTTAATAATATTTGTGTATACTTGTTTTCAGAATATCATCATCATCAAATAGCTTGTCCATCAAATAGCTTGTCCATCAAATAGCTTGTCCTTCAAATAGCTTGTCCATCAAATAGCTTGTCCATCAAATAGCTTGTCCTTCAATTAGCTTGTCCATCAAATAGCTTGTCCATCAAATAGCTTGTCCATCAAATAGCTTGTCCATCAAATAGCTTGTCCATCAAATAGCTTGTCCATCAAATAGCTTATCCTTCAAATAGCTTGTCCTGAGTAGAACTTTACCACTTCAACAGCGGTCAGGAATTTCTCTCTCTCATAGGCCAGATGTTGTGCCTCTGAAGCCGTCGTATTCAAACCATCAGCTACATCCTGAATCCATCTTCTCCATGGTCTTCCTCTTCTTCTCTTTGCAGGTGTCCGGTTTCTGCAACACTTTTTATTTACTAGGGTAGCTTCCTAGGCCCCGACCTTAGTCGCTCTTACAACATGCCCCGTAGGTTGCAGTGTTACTATTATTTGCTCCCTTGCAAGTCCTGGCAACACACAGGTGAGCAATATTATAAACATAACAACAACTGATACAAAGAATATAAACATAACAACAACTGATACAAAGAGTATAAACATAACAACAACTGATACAAAGAGTATAAACATAACAACAACTGATACAAAGAGTATAAACAGGAAAGAAAATAAATAAAACTTTCATATCAATGGTACTAAAATAAAACAAGTACAAGAATTCAAATATTTAGAAAACATATTACAAAAGATGGAAGACAAAACCAACAAAATAGAAGCTAGAGTCCAGAAGGCAAATACTGTCACCTACCAACTAGTCTTACTACTCAGACACTCAAACATCCCACTGCCAGATAAACAACAAATGATCACATGCATCTTGGTTGCTACTTTATGATACCAGCACCAAACATGGACAGTGAATAAAGCAAAGGCAAAGCAAATAACCAAATATGTTTGCAAAAGATCACCAGCAATACAAGAAAACAAGAGTCACAAATAACAGTATCATAGAGAAGTCTGGAAAAAAAAACCTGCTTGCATTATATTGAAAAACAGAGAATGAAATGGTTTGACCATCTAGTAAGAATGTAACCAGAGTACACTTTCTAGAATGCATTCAACTGCAGAACATTTGAGTAAAAGGCAAAGGAAAACCAAGAAAAAGATGGATAGATGCGTTGCTAAATTTGTGCTGAAAGATTCATTGTCATCCGAGAAGAGTAAGACAAATACAGAAGACCTGGCTACAACACAGTAACAGTGGAATGACAAAAGAAGGAGATTGGTCAGTACTAGAAGGTAAACCATATTATTGGTTGTGTGTATTAAATTATACATAATATAATTGGTTGTTAGGAAAAGTAATATAATTGGTTGTCAGGATATGTAATATAATTGGTTGTCAGGATAAGTAATATGATTTGCTGTCTGGTTAAGTAATATAATTGGCTGTCAGGATATGTAATATAATTGGTTGTCAGGATAAGTAATATGATTGGCTATCTGGTTAAGAAATATAATTGGCTCTCAGGGTAAGTAATATGATAAGTGATATGTCTAGCTGTCAGGTAATGTAATATGATTGGCTGTCAGGTTATGTAATATGATTGGCTGTCAGGATAAGTAATATGATTGGCTGTCAGGATAAGTAATATGATTGGCTATCAGGATAAGTAATATGATAAGTTATAAGACTGGCTGTCAGGATAAGTAATATGATACATTGTCAGCGTAAGTATCATGGTGAGTTGCACAAAGTTTACCTTCTCTTACTATCATATGTATCGTGGCGAACTGCCTTGCTGCCAAGTTTCTCATCCAAATCTTCTATGATCTCATCTTTCTGCTTGAGTATCTCATGGAAACATGTCTGCCGGTTGATAACCTTAGCCAGCTCACACTTTGTTGCCCTGGGAAGTTCAATGAAGTGAAGTCACATGGTCATGAAAACTGTACAAACATTTACAATCCATGTCTATGTACTTGTGTCATCACATTAAGTGCGCAGTCACTTTAAGCAAATTGAAAGTCTTGTAGTCAGAACACTAACAGACCATCTCTACAACTCACAAATAGAGGGTCCAAATTTTCAGTTGTGTAGAATACGAATGATGAGATGCACAATGTGATCATTGATATTTTCTAGAATTCTTCAATCATCTGCAACATTTCAGTCTGGGGAGGAGTGGGGAGGGGTGTGTCTATCATTGACTTGGAACTCAGAAGTGTTCGTCTACGTGTGCTAAGATCGTTAATGATATTGTGCCACCAAGTTTCTATTAAAAGCATCTCCAAATCTAGTAGAACTCGATCATGTTAGTCTTATATAATCATATGACCACTGTAATGTCATTTTACTTGACGATCTCTTATTTGTTTGTGTTTGCTCTATCAACTACTTAGTAACCACTCTTTGTGGTCTGTGACTACTTTAGTAACCACTCTTTGTGATCTGTGACTACTTTAGTAACCACTCTTTGTGGTCTGTGACTACTTTAGTAACCACTCTTTGTGGTCTGTGACTACTTTAGTAACCAATCTTTGTGATCTGTGACTACTTTAGCAACCACTCTTTGTGGTCTGTGACTACTTAGTAACCACTCTTTGTGGTCTGTGACTACTTTAGTAACCACTCTTTGTGATCTGTGACTACTTTAGTAACCACTCTTTGTGGTCTGTGACTACTTTAGCAACCACTCTTTGTGATCTGTGACTACGTTAGTAACCAATCTTTGTGGTCTGTGACTACTTTAGTAACCATTCTTTGTGATCTGTGACTTCTTTAGCAACCACTCTTTGTGGTCTGTGACTACTTTAGTAACCATTCTTTGTGATCTGTGACTACTTTAGTAACCATTCTTTGTGATCTGTGACTACTTTAGTAACCACTCTTTGTGATCTGTGACTACTTTAGTAACCACTCTTTGTGGTCTGTGTGATTTACGTATGAAAGCTTACGTTGTGCCAACGGAACTGTAGGAAAAATATAGCCGAATTCTGACTGTGCTATGTTTCCATTGTTTCGAAAAATATATCCAAATTTTGTCCATAAATATTTCTATTATGAATGTAAAGGATCGACACTACCCCAAAAACGTGATCGCCAGGGGTCTGCAGAAACAACAAGCTGTTCAAGAACTTCAAGGTTGCTCTGGGCAGTGTCTATGCCGAGCCCCAGTGTCTATGCCGAGCCCCCTACAAACAAGTGTACCAACAGTCTAATAGTTACATTGAATCATGGAGACCATATATGCATGTCTTACTATTGTTCTCTATTATGCACTGTCTACTTGAGTTATGCAACTTCTTTCTCTTAAAATATATTGTAGAGAAGATGGAGATATGTTGGGCTGATATGTTTTCTGAGAAGAAATAATCAAAGAATCACAAAGCAGGCAGTGAAGTGGAAAGCAAATAGTTCAAGAAAGAAGGGGTGGACTAGGAAACCCTGAACTAAACGTTACTGAGAGATTCGAGAAATATTGGATTCACTTCCATGGAAGAGATTGAAAGAGTTCTCCAAGATAGAGGACAATAGAAAATTGCTTGCAGACTCGATGTAACATATAACGGCACGAGACGAATTATTATTATTTTAATCTCCAGAAAACATACACGAAATTTCACAAACACATATGTCAAATATTAAGCAAGCAAAATAACAATGCACAAGCGGAGCACACACACCTACACACATATGCTTTCTCTTTTACATATGTGCACTGCAGAATACACACACATATCACACATATGCTTTCTCTTTTACATATGTGCACTGCAGAATACATACACATATATGCTTTCTCTTTTACATATGTGCACTGCAGAATACCCACACATATCACACACACATATACAATCACTAATTTTAGTCAAACAAGATTATTCTACTTTCTGGTCCTCCAACAAAACAAAGTAACTGCACAAAGACATGTTTGAAATCATAAAGAAATAAGCAATATGCCCCCACAATGTTATTCTTCAACTACAGCCGTTTGTCAAGACATTTTCAATAATTACTTACATGAGTTCTCTCTCCAGATCTGTCAGTTTGTCACTATCACTTGTCCCACGATCACAACATATTTCAACTTGTAAACTTCTGTCAAAATGGAATAAATACATTATTACGTCGGTGAAGAAATCAAGACAGATAACAACCTCGATAACAACTACAGTTTAATCAACGAACTACTCTTTGCAGATGATCAGAGTATAATTTACAACAACGAACACAAACTTCAACAACACATAAATGCACTGCAAAAACGACATGCAAAAAATCTAACATGAAAATTAACACCTCCAAAACATAAGTCATGACAATAAGTAGGTCAACAGGTCAACTAAATATACATATGAATAATGTAAAAATACAACAGTCTCCAGAATTCAAATATCTCGGGAGTATATTCCCAGCAGATGGAAAGATGGACAGAGAAATCGAGACTAGATGCCAGAAGGCAAATGCAGTGACATACCAACTGTCACCATTATTAAAACATCCAAGCATTAACATGGCAGTCAAACGACAACTGATAAACTGCATATTTATTCCAACTCTCTGCTATCAGTGCCAAACATGGCCCCTGACTAAGACACAAGAAAGAAAGATTACAACATGTGAAATGAGATGTCTACGAAAAGCTGTCAACACTACAAGGCGAGATAGAGTGAGAAACGAGAATATCAGAAGCATCGTTGGTACTATACCATGCATACAGTACATCGAGAAGCAAAGATTCAAGTGGTTCGGCCATCTAATGAGAATGGAACCACATTTACTACCATCACGTGCCTACAATAATCGACACTCAGGGCGCAGAGCACGATGGATAGATAACATCTTAGAGTCCCTGCAAAAGCATGGACCGACAACGTCAAGCGCAACACACCTGGCACAAGATAGAAAACTAACTCTCCTACGCGGCTTCACGGCAAATGTGGTTAAGATAAGATAAGATAAGATAAGACAAACAAAAGACTTGAATCTCACCCGCTTCTTGTTCTCAACATCCCAGAATTCATAATAGCGGAAACATTCGAGAGAACTCTGTGTCCATTTTCCAGGCACATTTCATCTCCTGTATCAGTACTGGTGCTGCTGTTGCTAGACCATGTCTGATTATGTGCTGCGATTTGCTGTTGTTGTTGTGCTTGTTGAAGTCTCTCTGAGATCTCCATAGAGAGAGATACTTTCCGGCAGTCAGCATTCAGGAAACTCAGAGATGATTCTGTAAATAATCAACAATGCAACATTTGACATCGAGTTGGAATCAAACTAGAGTTAAACTTAATTATTTAATTTAAACAAAGGCAGAGACTTCAATTTGAAGACAGTCACCAACATCAGCATAAGAAAGAAAGTTGGGGCAGAACCTTGCTTGAATTACACTGAGAAACAAAGTCACCAACATCAGCATAAGAAAGAAAGTTGGGGCAGAACCTTGCTTGAATTACACTGAGAAACAAAGTCACCAACATCAGCATAAGAAAGAAAGTTGGGGCAGAACCTTGTTTGAATTACACTGAGAACTAAAGTCACCAACATCAGCATAAGAAAGAAAGTTGGAGCAGTACCTTGTTTGAATTACACTGAGAACTAAAGAATGAAGTGGTTTGGCCACTTAATAAGAATGCATCCAAACTGCACAGTATACAAAGTCTCCTACAACAGAACATCAGAAAAGAAGGCAAGAGGAAGACAACGAAATAGATGGTAGATGGCATAGAAGAATCCTATCAAAGAGCAAAATAACAATCACACAAGACACTACAATAGAGCAAGATAAAAACAGAAAACCACAACACTTGACAACAACCCGGTAGCAATGTGACGACAACAGAAGAAGAAGTTTAATTGAACACAGCCTTATTTACTTTAGACAAGTGCAGACTATTTGATCAATTCAGTTCACATGACAAGATATATAATATCAATGTCGTGCTTGTATAATTTCACATTTGCTAGCTTCAATCTCTCTCTCTCGCGATAGTGTTAGCTTCAATCTTTTCTCTCTTTCTCTCTCTCTCGCGATCGTGTTAGCTTCAATCTCTCTCTCTCTCGCGATCGTGTTAGCTTCAATCTCTCTCTCGCGATAGTGTTAGCTTCAATCTCTCTCTCTTCGCGATCGTGTTAGCTTCAATCTCTTTCTCTCTCCGCGATCGTTTTAGCTTCAATCTCTCTCGCGATAGTGTTAGCTTCAATCTCTCTCTCTCGTGATCGTGTTAGTTTCAATCTCGCCTTCTCTCGCGATAGTGTTAGCTTCAACTCTCTCTTTCTCTCTCTCTCTCTCTCTCTCTCTCTCTCTCGCGATCGTGTTAGCTTCAATCTCTTCTCTTTCTCTCCTCGCGATCGTTTTAGCTTCAATCTCTCTCTCGCGATCGTGTTAGCTTCAATCTCTCTCTCGCGATCGTGTTAGCTTCAATCTCTCTCTCTCTCGCGATCGTGTTAGCTTCAATCTCTCTCGCGATCGTGTTAGTTTCAATCTCTCTCTCTCACGATCGTGTTAGCTTCAATCTCTCTCTCTCGCGATAGTGTTAGCTTCAATCGCTTTTCTCTTCTCTCTCTTTTGCGATCGTGTTAGCTTCAATCGCCTCTCTCTCTCTCTCTCTCTCGCGATCGTGTTAGCTTCAATCTCTCTCTCTCGCGATTGTGTTAGTTTCAGTCTCTCTCTCGCGATAGTGTTAGCTTCAATCTCTCTCTCTCGCGATTGTGTTAGTTTCAGTCTCTCTCTCTCGCGATCGTGTTAGCTTCAATGTCTCTCTCTCTCTCTCTCTCTCTCTCGCGATCGTGTTAGTTTCAATCTCTCTCTCTCTCTCTCGCGATCGTGTTAGCTTCAATCGCTCTCTCTCTCGCGATCGTGTTAGCTTCAATCTCTCTCTCTCTCGCGATCGTGTTAGCTTCAATCTCTCTCTCTCTCTCGCGATCGTGTTAGCTTCAATCTCTCTCGTGATCGTGTTAGTTTCAATCTCTCTCTCTCTCGCGATCGTGTTAGCTTCAATCTCTCTCTCTCGCGATAGTGTTAGCTTCAATCGCTCTCTTCTCTTTTCTTCTCTCGCGATCGTGTTAGCTTCAATCTCTCTCTCGCGATTGTGTTAGTTTCAGTCTCGCTCTTCTCTCGCGATAGTTTTAGCTTCAATCTCTCTCTTCTCTCTCGCGATAGTGTTAGCTTCAATCTCTCTCTCGCGATCGTGTTAGCTTCAATCTCTCTCTCTCTCGCGATTGTATTAGTTTCTCTCTCTCTTGCGATTGTGTTAGCTTCAATCTCTCTCTCTCGCGATTGTATTAGTTTCTTTTCTCTCGCGCGATCCTGTTAGCTTCAATCTCTCTCTCTCTCGCGATCGTGTTAGTTTCAATCTCTCTCTCTCTCGCGATCGTGTTAGCTTCAATCTCTCTCTCGCGATAGTGTTAGCTTCAATCGCTCTCTCTTTCGCTCTCTCTCTCTCTCTCTCTCTCGCGATCGTGTTTGAAACTAACACAATCGCGAGAGAGAGAAGAGAGATTGAGCTAACACAATCTCGCCTCTCTCTCGCGATAGTGTTAGCTCCTCTTTTTCTCGCGATCGTGTTAGCTTCAATCTCTCTTTCTCTCTCTCGCGATCGTGTTAGCTTCAATCTCTCTCTCTCGCGATTGTGTTAGCTTCATTTCTCTCTCGCGATCGTGTTAGCTTCAATCTCTCTCTCTCGCGATAGTGTTAGCTTCAATCACTTCTTTTCTCTCTCTCTCGCGATCGTGTTAGCTTCAATCTCTCTCTCTCGCGATTGTGTTAGTTTCAGTCTCGCTCTCTCTCTCGCGATAATGTTAGCTTCAATCTCTCTCTCTCTCTCTCGCGATCGTGTTAGCTTCAATCTCTCTCTCTCGCGATAGTGTTAGCTTCAATCTCCTCTCTTCTCTCGCGATCGTGTTAGCTTCAATCTCTCTCTTCTCTCGCGATCGTGTTAGCTTCAATCTCTCTCTCTCGCGATTGTGTTAGTTTCAATCTCTCTTCTCTCGATCGTGTTATCTTCAATCTCTCTCTCTCGCGATTGTGTTAGTTTCAATCTCTCTCTCTCGCGATTGTGTTAGTTTCAATCTCTCTCTCTCGATCGTGTTATCTTCAATCTCTCTCTCTCGCGATTGTGTTAGTTTCAATCTCTCTCTCTCGCGATTGTGTTAGTTTCAATCTCTCTCTCTCGATCGTGTTATCTTCAATCTCTCTCTCTCGCGATTGTGTTAGTTTCAATCTCTTTCTCTCTCTCCGCGATTGTGTTAGTTTCAATCTCTCTCTCTCTGCGATTGTGTTAGTTTCAATCTCTCTCTCGCGATTGTGTTAGTTTCAATCTCTCTCTCTCGCGATCGTGTTAGCTTCAACTCTCTCTCTCTCGCGATCGTGTTAGCTTCAATCTCTCTCTCTGGATCGTGTTAGATTCAATCTCTCTCTCGATCGTGTTAGCTTCAATCTCTCTCTCTCGCGTGGCCTTGTTAGCTTGAATCGAATATTGTCTTTAGCAGCAGCCAATGTTCCGACGTAATAAGCGTCCACCTTGTGATAGGTTAATCTTGTTTGAACAAGCTGTTGCAAAATAAAAAACGTTGATCTATGTTTCTTCCAGAGTGATATCTGCAATGATGGATGTCTGTTGTTTTATATCAACAGTTTATGACTGTGATATATGTTGAATACATTTACTGTCAACAAGTTTATGACTACGATATATGTATGAATACATTTACTGTCAACAAGTTTATGACTACGATATATGTATGAATACATTTACTGTCAACAAGTTTATGACTACGATATATGTATGAATACATTTACTGTCAACAAGTTTATGACTACGATATATGTATGAATACATTTAGTAATTTATCACTAGATCTATAGTAAACTAAAGCAAGAAAACAAAACTTCACAACAAGAAACGAACAAAAGCAAGGAAACCTAGAAAATCATAACAATAGCAACAATAAAAATCTACAAGCACTAAGTAGCATACATATACCATCATGCCACACTAGGTACTTACCACTTTAGCGTTTTCTTCGAAATGTGTTCAGATCTACTGTCTATACCAGAAATATTCCCAGAAATAAACGACTAATTTCCAGTAAACTAGGCTAGATGAACTACGACGGATGGAATAAACCGCACTAACATTATTGGATAATGTTTAACATGACTGTAGCGTACTTCAACACCTGATGTGGACGTGTTGTTATCATAATAATAACAAGTAACTATGATGACTAATACTGTTACGGTAAAATTGTGCATACATTAGTTCTGCGTGACAAATACCATTCAGACATATCATTTTACAATTCTTCTTCTACTGTGGAGTACATAGATTCTTACAGGATAGCGGGAATGACAGCTACTGTATCTATATAGCGCCCTAGTGGTTCCGGGGGCCCACATTTGGGGTGTAAAAATAGAACCACTGTTACCTGTCACGCATGTCGTAAGAGGCGACTAAGGAGGTTCGCGTGGAATCGGATGCACGTGTCCGCTAGGGAATGCTAACCTGAAACAAATGCTTGCAGAAAACGGATGCACCAGGTCGTAAGGCGCATAACATGGTGCAACGACCCTCACAATGAGGAATGGGATAACGGATTCTACGGTCGGCAATCTGTCTCGTAAATTTAGCCACGCAGTAGAAATGTCAGACCTACCATCACGAGTGGAAGGGCACAAACGGGGAAGTAGAAATCATAGGAATTATATCCTACAGAACTGCCCCCAGTATGCAGACTTGAGAAGAAAGAGGTGGCCCACTTATACTAGCGTCCAAGACAAACTGTATGGTGTGGCTGATAATCTGAGACAGACGGCTGCCTTTATTAGAGAATCCGAAATCCCAATCTAGTGAGAACGCAGAAGACAAACTGTATGGCGTGGCTGATAATCTGAGACAGACGGATGCCTTTATTAGAGAATCCGAAATCCCAATCTAGTGAGAACGCAGAAGACAAACTGTATGGTGTGGCTGATAATCTGAGACAGACGGATGCCTTTATTAGAGAATCCGAAATCCCAATCTAGTGAGAACGCAGAAGACAAACTGTATGGCGTGGCTGATAATCTGAGACAGACGGATGCCTTTATTAGAGAATCCGAAATCCCAATCTAGTGAGAACGCAGAAGACAAACTGTATGACGTGGCTGATAATCTGAGACAGACGGATGCCTTTATTAGAGAATCCGAAATCCCAATCTAGTGAGAATGCAGAAGACAAACTGTATGGCGTGGCTGATAATCTGAGACAGACGGATGCCTTTATTAGAGAATCCGAAATCCCAATCTAGTGAGAACGCATAAGAAGAAAATATCTATATAGTGTGTTCGAATAGTGTGTTCGAATAGTGTGTAACTTCATTTGAAAAACAAATTCTTTCTTCTTTTCTTTTGTTCTTCTCTGCCTTTTGCGGTTAGGCGTCGTAGGATTAACTAATGATAGGTTTCGAGATAGTGCACGCTTGGTCGCTTGATATGCTGTGATATTCTGGAGTTTTAAGATGTCTGTAACTCCATCAATCCACCCTTTTCTTGGTCTGCCCCTTCTTCTTGATGATTTAATTTTCAGGTTTGAACTCTTGCAACTTGTGTACTCATGTTCATTTTCACCAAGTGGCTAAACTAGTGAAATCTGTGTGGTTTTTCAATGAATATAATAGCGAACGTTCTTCTAACTGTTTTTCATTTCTTAAATGGTTCCCTTCCTGTTTATTTATCACTTTCCTCAGGCATCTCATTTTACAAGTGGTAATTTTCCCGTCTTGTTCTTTTGCCGATGCCCAAGTTTGACACTGGTAGCATAGAGTTGCTAATGAAGATTGCATTTATAATCTGACAAAAATAAATTCACTTTTGTTTATTTAACTGAGTACATTACGACATAATTACAACACGCTGATCACATTCTCATACACGGCGAAGTGAATAATAAATATATCAAACATGAGAAGAGATTCCAGATAAATGGTTTTAGAGATAAATAATAAGGATAAGATAAGTTAGTCAAGGTTGCAACTTCCGCGCAGTTTGTCTATTATTGTTCCGTTCATTGCTTCAATAGACAGCAGACAGAAGGATCAGAAGGGTGACCAACGGAAATATGGAGAAGTTTGGTTGAAAGGGAAATAAAATAGTAATGACTGACATGGGAAACCATGGGTAGAAAGGCAGAAGACGGTTAGAATTGGGGATCACTTGTGAATGCCTCATGTCTCAACTATGACATGTAGAGTGTATGCATAGACTGACATACACTGCTAAACAGAGCATTCTGGGAAGACCAAGAAGGAAACATTGCAATATGATGTTACTTACATAAACCCGATGGCTATGAGCTTGCAAGATATCATGCACACGACAGTACATTGATTCCTAAATGTTGGAGAGTCAAATGGTTTCTCTGCAGTTCTGAAATATTCTTCTTCTGGTATACGAGGATATCTCATTCTTGATGCATCTAGATATATATATACTACTGTCACTCCTGTTGGGAATCTATCGTGTTAGATCATGTGCTCACTTTGATCAGATTTGAACGATGTATTCTATTTCCTGTGTCACCACGTGTAGTATTCAATTGCTAAGAATATCTCGTACGAAGAGCTGACTTCAACAAGAGAACCAAAGGACGGCATTAGTATTGGATTGCTAAGAATATCTCGTAAGAAGAGCTGACTTCAACAAGAGAACCAAATGACAGCATTTCCTTCGTTACAATAACGTCCACAAACGTAACTTGAAAGTATTGCAAAACAATATATAAGACTGGGAAGAGCTTGCCATATACACGTCCATTTAGAAGTATGTTTTGAACACTAGTCAGAGAATTGGTGAAGCCAAATATGTCTCCCACCTTGCTCAGATGAGGTGTGCCAATACAATACTCTAATATGACGGGTACATGCATTCTCTCTCTCTCTCATAACATGATCCTATCAAATACATATTTTTATAATATATAACCAACCCTCATCATACACACAAAGTAATAACGCTCGTACGCACAGACAAGTATAACACAAGCGCGCACACACAATTTATATTTTAACATTTACTTAAAGGTCATCAAAAATCAAAGATAAATTTGTAAACACCAAGTCATTGAATAAATCAATAAAAAATAGGAGGTAAGAGTAACAAATCATGAGGATCCGTACTTGTGCAAAGTTAGTGCTTTGATACATGTGTGCACAACAAAATAAATGATTACAGTAAAAAGATGAATATGAACAGCAACCCCCAATATAGTTGTATTAATAGAAGGATAGAGACATAAACATCACTGTATAATTTCTAAACGTTGCAACACAGCTGCTGATTTCCTAAGTAGGTCGCAGAGTACAAAGGTTGGTAGAGCTAAAACGGAAAATTCTCATGGACATTAGAGGAACATAATGTAAATAAGCACACAAATACACCGAAACGTATACACTGCATGTCATCACTGACTACATTTAATTTGATGAAAAATCATTGGAAACAATGATAAACAAGCATAGTTTCAAGGATAGTTTCAAGGATAGTTTCAAGGATAGTTTCAAGGATAGTTTCAAGCATAGTTTCAAGGACAGTTTCAAGGATAGTTTCAGTTTGGACTATCTTCATTGCATTCCGGACATGTCCATAGGTGCTTCGATCACTTAGCAATATCTCCAACAGCGTCCAGCGACTGAATGTACCAGATCGATGTTGATTGATGAACCTATTCATACACCTGTTGCTCTGTTCTTTTCTGGCCACTCTAATCTTCAGTCCCAGCTTTTGTAACCTAAGATCTTGTTGACGTGGATTGCTTTAGATAAAAGTCCTCTTAGCGGCCACACTGTATGAGGGCGTTCAGAATGTCAGCTCTATCCAATCGCTGGCCCCCTGATATGGTGGCAGAGTCTGCTCTCTTGTTGCCATGGACACCGATGTGCCCTGGAACTGAAGATAAGTGTAATTTCTGCAAATTGTTGACGCTTGAAGGGATTCAGTACATTGTCTGTATTTCCAATAGTTCACAGTTCATATGTACGGTTCCAACTTCACTGCAACGGGTCATCCAATAATTGCTCCATCCTTGTGTCAACGAAAATCACACGAAATGCTAACAACTGTCTCCTGTGTCGTGAACTAATTCCAGAATGAAACAGCCGTACCACCACAAAAAGCGACCAGCACCGCATTAATGAATTTGGCCGTCGCTAAAGTGTCAACACAAAACTGTTCATCACGTGAATTGCAATTCATGTTGAAGAGAACACCAATCACGACAAAATATCACTGTATACGGCAGATTGAGTCGTTTTGTCATAACTGCTGTCCTCCATTTTCTGAATACCAACAACAAACGCACGGCTGACAAAGCAAAAAGCATTCCATGTAATATTCATACAGCATTGTCCAAGCACTAACTCAGTAGCTCGGCAAACGAAATCGGAAAATACCCGACCAAACATGGTGGAAATGCGCTAGCAAAGTCGTGTCTAGAATCAAACAGTCCTGATTCTGAATGGCCCTCCCGCATTCCGTCATTGCTGGCCAGTTTTTTTTCTGCATTTTTAATAACAACTCTTGTTATATACAAGAGAACGAATAAAAAAATACGTGTAATTAGCAAGATCCATTGTCTTTGATATTATTCGATATCTGCTAGTAGTGACTAAGCACCTGTGAGCCTGCACGAGTAATTATCAAGATCCATTGTCTTTGATATTATTCGATATCTGCTGGTAGTGACTAAGCACCTATGAGCCTGCACGAGTAATTATCAAGATCCATTGTCTTTGATATTATTCGATATCTGCTAGTAGTGACTAAGCACCTATGAGCCTGCACGAGTAATTATCAAGATCCATTGTCTTTGATATTATTCGATATCTGCTAGTAGTGACTAAGCACCTATGAGCCTGCACTAGTAATTAGCAAGATCCATTGTCTTTGATATTATTCGATATCTGCTAGTAGTGACTAAGCACCTATGAGCCTGCACTAGTAATTAGCAAGATCCATTGTCTTTGATATTATTCGATATCTGCTAGTAGTGACTAAGCACCTATGAGCCTGCACTAGTAATTAGCAAGATTCATTATCTTTGATATTATTCGATATCTGCTAGTAGTGACTAAGCACCTATGAGCCTGCACTAGT
This sequence comes from Arion vulgaris, assembly GCA_020796225.1. Lineage (NCBI taxonomy): Eukaryota > Metazoa > Mollusca > Gastropoda > Stylommatophora > Arionidae > Arion > Arion vulgaris. Next base: position 38,482,941 of record CM036770.1, read on the forward strand.
AATTAGCAAGATCCATCATCTTTGATATTATTCGATATCTGCTAGTAGTGACTAAGCACCTATGAGCCTGCACTAGTAATTAGCAAGATCCATTATCTTTGATATTATTCGATATCTGCTAGTAGTGACTAAGCACCTATGAGCCTGCACTAGTAATTAGCAAGATCCATTATCTTTGATATTATTCGATATCTGCTAGTAGTGACTAAGCACCTATGAGCCTGCACTAGTAATTAGCAAGATCCATTATCTTTGATATTATTCGATATCTGCTAGTAGTGACTAAGCACCTATGAGCCTGCACTAGTAATTAGCAAGATCCATTATATTTGATATTATTCGATATCTGCTAGTAGTGACTAAGCACCTATGAGCCTGCACTAGTAATTAGCAAGATCCATTATATTTGATATTATTCGATATCTGCTAGTAGTGACTAAGCACCTATGAGCCTGCACTAGTAATTAGCAAGATCCATTATATTTGATATTATTCGATATCTGCTAGTAGTGACTAAGCACCTATGAGCCTGCACTAGTAATTAGCAAGATCCATTATATTTGATATTATTCGATATCTGCTAGTAGTGACTAAGCACCTATGAGCCTGCACTAGTAATTAGCAAGATCCATTATCTTTGATATTATTCGATATCTGCTAGTAGTGACTAAGCACCTGTGAGCCTGCACTAGTAATTAGCAAGATCCATTATATTTGATATTATTCGATATCTGCTAGTAGTGACTAAGCACCTATGAGCCTGCACTAGTAATTAGCAAGATCCATTATATTTGATATTATTCGATATCTGCTAGTAGTGACTAAGCACCTATGAGCCTGCACTAGTAATGTAAGATCGCTACACAACCATAATTAATAAGATATCAGCAATAATAACCAATATTCCCAGTTCAGTACAAGTGCAAACGGCCGACAAACTTTCACTTTGTGAGTTTCGAAAATGTATTTAGAATATCAACATTGTACATAGGGCATGCTCAGCATTAGACGACTAAGATGGTTGGGGTATGGGAGAAGAATGGAAACGTGTTGCATATGAAAACAAATGTTGTTCTGTGAACTTTCGGAGGGGAAGAGGCACAATGGAAGACCACTGCTCAGATATAAAGATGTCTGCAAAGCCTCAATGAGAAACTTTTCTTTAGGTACCAGCACATGGGAAAAACTAGCTGATGACAAAGTTGTGTGGAAATGATATTGCGCAAGGGCGCAGAGTCTTTGAGAAGAGACTTATGTATGAGCTGAACGACAAGAGAGAAAAGCGAAAACTCAGAAGGTGTCATAGTAAATCATTTTCCAATTGACCGTCTGTAAAGACGAAATAGGCCATATATATATATATAGAATATACGATGAAATCACTGAATAGAATATACGATGAAATCACTGAATAGAATATACGATGAAATCACTGAATAGAATATACGATGAAATCACTGAATAGAATATACGATGAAATCACCGAATAGAACAGAATATCATCATCATCATCACGATCATCAATGTCCTCTTTGTCTCATGAGACAATAGGTTTTGACTCACGTAGTTTGTTCTGCGCTGAATCACATCGTCTCTTGTGGCTGTAACGGATAATTCTCGAGTTGCAATCCTTGCAACAGTTGCATAACAGTCCTTCCGAATCCCTCTCTCTCATAGGCCAGATGTCTTGTTTTTGCAGCCTTTCTGCTCAAATCATTAGGTGCACCCAGGTGCACCCAGGTGCACCCTGAATTAACCTTCTAGAGCGTATGTGTGTTGCTGGAGCTTGCAAGGGAAGCAAAGAATAGTACCACTGCGATCTACAAGGCATGTCGTAAGAGGGGACTGATGTATGGGCCTAGGGAAGCTAGCCTAGTAAATAAAAAGCATCGCAGAAATCGGATGTGCTGACATACTTATAGGCGCATAACTGGCACAATGTACAATCGCTTTTAGATTCAGATCAAATACAAATCACACAAAGTGGTTAACAAATCACACAAAGTGGTTAACAAATCACACAAAGTGGTTAACAAGTGCTCGATATGGAGCGTTTGACATAGAAGAATAAGAACGTTTACCACTGCCTTCCTCGATCATTTCATGTCACACTTGGTGAGCTTTGCCTTCCTCGATCATTTCATTTCACACTTGGTGAGCTTTGCCTTCCTCAAGCATTTCATTTCACACTTGGTGAGCTTTGCCTTCCTCGATCATTTCATTTCACACTTGGTGAGCTTTGCCTTCCTCAAGCATTTCATTTCACACTTGGTGAGCTTTGCCTTCCTCGATCATTTCATTTCACACTTGGTGAGCTTTGCCTTCCTCGATCATTTCATTTCACACTTGGTGAGCTTTGCCTTCCTCGATCATTTCATTTCACACTTGGTGAGCTTTGCCTTCCTCAAACATTTCATTTCACACTTGGTGAGCTTTGCCTTCCTCAAGCATTTCATTTCACACTTGGTGAGCTTTGCCTTCCTCAAGCATTTCATTTCACACTTGGTGAGCTTTGCCTTCCTCGATCATTTCATTTCACACTTGGTGAGCTTTGCCTTCCTCGATCATTTCATTTCACACTTGGTGAGCTTTGCCTTCCTCAAGCATTTCATTTCACACTTGGTGAGCTTTGCCTTCCTCAAACATTTCATTTCACACTTGGTGAGCTTTGCCTTCCTCAAGCATTTCATTTCACACTTGGTGAGCTTTGCCTTCCTCAAGCATTTCATTTCACACTTGGTGAGCTTTGCCTTCCTCGATCATTTCATTTCACACTTGGTGAGCTTTGCCTTCCTCAAGCATTTCATTTCACACTTGGTGAGCTTTGCCTTCCTCAAGCATTTCATTTCACACTTGGTGAGCTTTGCCTTCCTCAAGCATTTCATTTCACACTTGTTGAGCTTTGCCTTCCTCAAGCATTTCATTTCACACTTGGTGAGCTTTGCCTTCCTCAAGCATTTCATTTCACACTTGGTGAGCTTTGCCTTCCTCAAGCATTTCATTTCACACTTGGTGAGCTTTGCCTTCCTCAAACATTTCATTTCACACTTGGTGAGCTTTGCCTTCCTCAAGCATTTCATTTCACACTTGGTGAGCTTTGCCTTCCTCAAGCATTTCATTTCACACTTGGTGAGCTTTGCCTTCCTCGATCATTTCATTTCACACTTGGTGAGCTTTGCCTTCCTCAAGCATTTCATTTCACACTTGGTGAGCTTTGCCTTCCTCAAGCATTTCATTTCACACTTGGTGAGCTTTGCCTTTCTCAAGCATTTCATTTCACACTTGTTGAGCTTTGCCTTCCTCAAGCATTTCATTTCACACTTGGTGAGCTTTGCCTTCCTCAAGCATTTCATTTCACACTTGGTGAGCTTTGCCTTCCTCAAGCATTTCATTTCAGACTTGGTGAGCTTTGCCTTCCTCAAGCATTTCATTTCACACTTGGTGAGCTTTGCCTTCCTCAAGCATTTCATTTCACACTTGGTGAGCTTTGCCGTCCTCAAGCATTTCATTTCACACTTGGTGAGCTTTGCCTTCCTCAAGCATTTCATTTCACACGTGGTGAGTTTTCTGTGGCGTGTTGCTGTCAGAGACCAAGTTTGGCACTGCCTTCTTCAAGTATTTCATTTCACACGTGGTGAGTTTTCTGTGGCGTGTTGCTGTCAGAGACCAAGTTTGGCACTGCCTTCTTCAAGTATTTCATTTCACACGTGGTGAGCTTTCTGTGGTGTGTTGCTGTTGGAGACCATGTTTACCACTGCCTTCCTCAAGCATTTCATTTCACACGTGGTGAGCTTTCTGTGATGTGTTGCTGTCAGAGACTAAGTTTACCACTGCCTTCCTCAAGCATTTCATTTCACACGTGGTGAGCTTTCTGTGATGTGTTGCTGTCGGAGACCAAGTTTACCACTGCCTTCCTCAAGCATTTCATTTCACACGTGGTGAGCTTCTGTGATGTGTTGCTGTCGGAGACCAAGTTTACCACTGCCTTCCTCAAGCATTTCATTTCACACGTGGTGAGTTTTCTGAGATGTGTTGCTGTCAGAGACCAAGTTTGGCACTGGTAACAAAGTGTTGGTAGAAAAATACTTTTATCATCTGTCTTTTCACTTCCATCTTGATCTTTAGGTGTTGTAGTAATGGTACCAGCTGGTAGGTCACTGCATTTGCTTTTGACAACTTGTCTCTATTTCTCTATCGAGTTTTCCGTCCTGTGTGAAAATGCTGCCTAAATATTTGAATTAAGAAACTTGTTTTACTCTGGTGTTATCTATTTGTATGTTTGCTTGGCTTGGTGTTCTGTTGATTTTCATAGTCTCGATCGTTTGTTTGTTGATGTTCATGTTGTACTTTCTACATGCTATTAACAATGAATTCATGTGATGTTGTAGCTAATCTTCATCTTCATAGATTAAACTTTGGTCTTCTGCAAAAGTTTCAAAACAGCATTAATCGTCGTCTGTTGCACGAGGACACTAAAATAGATGTTGCATCTATCCAACGATGTAATGAGTTAACAGTTACCCGTTGTACAAGTCGAACTGAATGTCTTAGGGGCAGCGTGAGGAACCAGCGAGCCACATGAACTATCAGAATGCATACTTTTGATTTCTATTGGGGGAGACTGAGCACGTATGGTTCTGCCCATAGGGCTATGTCGTCGGTTCAGTAACCAATAACCTATATACAAACTATATATATATATATATATATACATAGTATACTACTGCTCAAATTGTCTTGTCTAGAACTTAGAGAGCATACACAATTGAACTGTTGATCTATTCAATCAACAATGTACATGTATTCAATAATGACATATTTCTATGGGTCTACAAAGTTCACATCTCTAAACTAAATTGAACGCAGACACATAAATGAACCAAATAACCACACACAAACAACGACACACAAACAACGACACACAAACAACGACACATCGGTAAACAAATGAACTTAATGTAGAATATCTTATTTAATTAACTTTTTCTTCTTCTTCCTACTACAACGTTTTCAGACATCAAAATATTGGTATAATTCTAACTACTTTCGTGATCAACCGGAGTCCATGTACATCTCCATATAGTTTGTCTTGGACTGATATGAGGATTGGCTATGTGTTTTCTCTTTGTTCCGTGTATGTTGGACATTCTTGCAGTATGTGTGTCTCTGTCATCTTGACGGTGCCACATGTGCATATGTCAGAAGGGCATATTTTGTACTTGTTAATTAAACAGATGATACCTCAGCCTATTGTGCCCTGTTCGTAGACGAAAAATGACAACCTGTTCTTCTCTACTTAGTTGGTTGTATGCATCGTCCTTTTCATGCCCTGGGTCATCTCTCGCCCATTTCTTCTTGTGGACAATTTTTATCTGTACGTTTGATTAACAAATGAACAGACATTAAGTAAGGAAGGGAGGGAATATAATATTTACAACCACATCTATAACCAAATAACATTATAATATTTCAATATCTTCTAAATTACATCGGAACCTTTGCCGGTGTTACGGAGTTCGTGCACTGCTGTTGAGATCTTCCTCTGTGTAAGAAAGAGATCGAAGTTGAGATCTTCCTTTGTGTAAGAAAGAGATCGAAGTTGAGATCTTCCTCTGTGTAAGAAAGAGATCGAAGTTGAGATCTTCCTCTGTGTAAGAAAGAGATCGAAGTTGAGATCTTCCTCTGTGTAAGAAAGAGATCGAAGTTGAGATCTTCCTCTGTGTAAAAAAGAGATCGAAGCACATATGGTAGCTCACCGAAATGCAATGATGATGGTCCTATCAATTAATTAATTAACATTCTCAGTTTGAAATCATACATAGATAACATTATAATTTAATAACAAATCATATATTATTCATTGAGAATCATTGAAATCATACATAGATAACATTATAATTTAATAACAAATCATATATTATTCAATGAGAATCATTGAAATCATACATAGATAACATTATAATTTAATAACAAATCATATATTATTCATTGAGAATCATTGAAATCATACATAGATAACATTATAATTTAATAACAAATCATATATTATTCATTGAGAATCATTGAAATCATACATAGATAACATTATAATTTAATAACAAATCATATATTATTCATTGAGAATCATTGAAATCATACATAGATAACATTATAATTTAATAACAAATCATATATTAATCATTGAGAATCATTGAAATCATACATAGATAACATTATAATTTAATAACAAATCATATATTATTCATTGAGAATCATTGAAATCATAAATAGATAACATTATAATTTAATAACAAATCATATATTATTCATTGAGAATCATTGAAATCATACATAGATAACATTATAATTTAATAACAAATCATATATTATTCATTGAGAATCATTGAAATCATACATAGATAACATTATAATTTAATAACAAATCATATATTATTCATTGAGAATCATTGAAATCATACATAGATAACATTATAATTTAATAACAAATCATATATTATTCAATGAGAATCATGCAAATAAGACAAGTTTTGAACAGGTGTGTAGCCATGCATGCGTTTGTCAGAAAATTAAACAAAACCATAAATGGTTAGAAAAAGTATAGGAGAAGGTGAGACACTACAAAACTATGCGGTCAAATCAATAATGAAACACAGTCAAATAAAATCGGAGCTTGAATAACTTGAAGCTAAACCAAACAAAAAGATTGCAATACAATTCGTTCTATTGCTTTTATTGTTATGTGTCTCTGAGGAGAGAGGAAATATTGTGTCTCTGAGGAGAGAGGAAATATTCTGTCTCTGAGGAGAGAGGAAATATTGTGTGAAGTGATAGGAGGGAAGAGAAAGGAAGTGGAGTGAGAAGAGGTGGAGACAGACATGTGACTAGAGAGGGGATGAAGAGTGAGAAATAGAAGAGAGAGAGAGAGAAAGAGAGTGCAGAGAGTTGAGGTGAAGAGAATGTAGTCGGATAAGTATATAGAGAGAAGAGAAAATGTAGTCGGATAAGTATATAGAGATAAGTATATAAGTCGGATAAGTATATAGAGATAAGTATATAAGTCGGATAAGTATATAGAGATAAGTTTATAAGTCGGATAAGTATATAGAGATAAGTATATAAGTCGGATAAGTATATAGATATAAGTATATAGAGAGAAGAGAAAATGTAGTCGGATAAGTATATAGAGATAAGTATATAAGTCGGATAAGTATATAGAGATAAGTATATAAGTCGGATAAGTATATAGAGATAAGTATATAAGTCGGATAAGTATATAGAGATAAGTATATAAGTCGGATAAGTATATAGAGATAAGTATATAAGTCGGATAAGTATATAAGTCGGATAAGTATATAAAGATAAGTATATAAAGATAAGTATATAAAGATAAGTATATAGAGATAAGTATATAAAGATAAGTATATAAAGATAAGTATATAGAGATAAGTATATAAAGATAAGTATATAGAGATAAGTATATAAAGATAAGTACATAGAGATAAGTATATAAGTCGGATAAGTATATAAAGATAAGTATATAGAGATAAGTATATAAGTCGGATAAGTATATAAAGATAAGTATATAAGTCGGATACGTATATAGAGATAAGTATATAAAGATAAGCATATAAAGATAAGTATATAAAGATAAGTATATAGAGAGAAAGTGGCTAGGTAGAAAGATTAAATACAACTGAGGGGTGGGGGTGGGAGTTGTGGAAGGGGGAGAGGGAGTAGGTGAAAGAGAAGAGGTATAGAGGGCTGAAAGACAGGGGATTCTGGTCAGTAATTTATTCAATTGGAAAATATAATTTTTCTAGAAAAAATATAAGAAAGATATAAAAGCCAAACATGCTGCTAGCCTGACCAAGATTGATTATGTTTGATAAGTAGATCAATCAACAACTGTTTTATCAAACATCTCAGTTACTATGTGTAAGAAGGGTGACGCTATCAATGACAATTGTGAAAGTGAAAGTAGAAAGTTTACCTTCTAACAGTGGGGGCAAAGATCGTGACCGATCTTTCTCAAAAACTGAAATGTTAATTGAATAACGAAACAAAAAACAATATTTTAGTAATGTAAACAATTCGATCATAACGAATGTAATTAAATATTAATGAAATATATACACATTATTTTCAAACTTAATAATGAGAAAATAAAACAATAACATGCCTATAGATGACTGACAGCTGTCAAATTTGTAAATTTTAAAATGTTAAACGGTACTAAAAAATAAAATGAATGCATTAAAATAATTCAAATCAAGATTTAAAAAAAAAACATTCACACACTGTTAAAAAAATAAAAACAAATAGTGTGCATTACAATGTTCTATTTGGTGTTTAAGTTATAAGCAAGAGAATACATACCATAGTACGGTTATAAGCAAGACGGTTATAAGCAAGACGGTTATAGGCAGGTTAAAATGTTTAGACATATTGATTTTATTATGTTTGCATTTTGATTGTAAAATGTGACATATCGTACTTGTAGACTTTAGGGATAAGTAAAATTGTACTTGTAGACTTTAGGGATAAGTAAATTGTACTTGTAGGCTTTAGGGATAAGTAAAATTGTACTTGTAGACTTTAGGGATAAGTAAAATTGTACTTGTAGGCTTTAGGAATAAGTAAAATTGTACTTGTAGACTTTAGGGATAAGTAAATTGTACTTGTACGCTTTAGGAATAAGTAAATTGTACTTGTACGCTTTAGGGATAAGTAAAATTGTACTTGTACGCTTTAGGGATAAGTAAAATTGGACTTGTAGGCTTTAGGGATAAGTAAAATTGTACTTGTAGGATTTAGGAATAAGTAAAATTGTACTTGTAGGCTTTAGGGATAAGTCAAATTGTACTTGTACGCTTTAGGGATAAGTAAAATTGTACTTGTAGGCTTTAGGGATAAGTAAAATTGTACTTGTACGATTTAGGAATAAGTCAAATTGTACTTGTAGACTTTAGGGATAAGTAATTGAAAGAATTCTGGAGATAGGGTAGAGATAGTCAACAAAAGATTTCAATAAAAGGGGTAGTTGAAAGGATGACTTGAAGAGGTAAGTGATTGAGAAAGAGGAGAGAGGAAAGGATGAGGGAAGTAATAAGAGGGGATGAGAGAGGTGTAGAAAGAATAGTTGGATACGTAAAGAGAGAGAGATGAGAGGAGGTAATTAGGTATAAAGATGAGGTGCAAATAAAGAAGAAGATGGAGAGGAAACGTGTAGAGAAGAGGTAGATGATGAGGACTATGAATAGGAAAAGAGGTAAAGTTAGATTAGTTTACGAACAACGTAGGTGGTGAGGTACGAACAACATAGGTGGTGAGGTACGAACAATGTAGGTGGTGAGGTACGAACAACGTAGGTGGTGAGGTACGAACAATGTAGGTGGTGAGGTACGAACAACGTAGGTGGTGAGGTACGAACAACGTAGGTGGTGAGGTACGAACAATGTTGGTGGTGAGGTACGAACAATGTAGGTGGTGAGGTACGAACAACGTAGGTGGTGAGGTACGAACAATGTAGGTGGTGAGGTACGAACAACATAGGTGGTGAGGTACGAACAACGTAGGTGGTGAGGTAGGAACAACGTAGGTGGTGAGGTAGGAACAACGAGGTGGTAAGGTAGGAACAACGTAGGTGGTAATGTAGGAACAACGTAGGTGGTAAGGTAGAAACAACGTAGGTGGTAAGGTAGGAACAACGTAGGTGGTGAGGTAGGAACAACGTAGGTGGTAAGGTAGGAACAACGTAGGTGGTGAGGTAGGAACAACGTAGGTGGTAAGGTAGGAACAACGTAGGTGGTGGGGTTGGAGAGAACTAAGTACGCGTTTTCGCTGTTGGAGATATTGTGAAGGAGATCGGAGTAGCTATGGGCATGACCGGAATGCAATGAAAACATTCTAATCTGAAACTGAAAAACCAACAATAAATCGTCTTCTGTTGGAAAATGACACTTGTGTTTCATCATTAATCCTCTCCGCTCCTCGTGGAGCATAGGGCCTCAACAGTTGTTCGCCACTCTTCTCGGTCTCTGGCTGTTATTTTTATGGTCTCCCAGGTCAATTGAGCACTCTTCAGCTCCTCAGTAAGACCTCGTCTCCAAGTCTGCTTAGGGCGTCCTCTTTTTCGTTTTCCCTGCGGGTTCCACTCGAGCACCTGTCTAGTGACACTCGACTGTGTCTTCCGCAAGGTATGGCCTATCCATCGCCATCTTCTCCTCTTGACCTGTGTAATCATAGGTTCCTGCCCTGTTCCTATCCACAGATCCGTGTTTGTAACTCTATAATACCATTTCAATCTGAGAATCCGCCGCAAACATCCGTTGACAAAGGTCTGGATCTTATTTGTATTTGCCCTAGTGACTCGCCAAGTTTCCGAGCCATACAGCAACACCGACTTCACATTTGAGCTGAAAATCCTGAGCTTTGTTTTCGTGGAGATGGCAGCGGACTTCCACACCATGTGCAGGATCGCAAAGGCCTGTCGGACCTTCCTAATCCTAGCATTAATGTCCTCATCTGTACCTCCTGATCTGCTGATCTTACTTCCAAGGTAGACAAATTCATCCACATCTTCTATGTCCCTTCCCTCAATCAGTATTGGATCTTGCTGTATGTTGTTGCTACGCTTTACTTTAGTCTTCTCTTGACTGATTTTAAGGCCGACTCGTTGTGCAGTTTGTGCCAGAGCATCCACTTTTTCCTGCATGTCTTGTAGTCTATGCGAAAGCAAGGCGAGATCGTCCGCAAAATCCAGGTCTTCTAACTTTGACATAAGTGTCCACTGTATGCCTTTTCCAGACCTGGCGTAGGCTGTGCGTGTGACCCAATCATGTAGCACCAAGAAGAGGAGGGGGACAGCAGGCATCCCTGTCTAACACCAGTAGTGACCTGGAACTCCTCTGACAGTCTTCCATCATGAATAACCTGGCAGGCAAACCCCTCATACAGCTGCCTGATGATGTCGACAGTCTTCTCCGGCACCCCATAGTTTCTTAGGATCCCCACATTGATTTCCTATCTATGCTGTCAAATGCCTTCTCAAAATCAACAAAGTACACGTAGAGCGGAGCCTGCCACTCCATTGTTTGTTCCACTATGATTCTCAAGGTGGCTATCTGGTCATTGCAAGATCTATCTTTCCGGAATCCCGCCTGTTCGTCCCTAAGCCTCTGATAGTATATAGATAAGATAAGTGGTGGTGAGGTAGGAACAACGTAGGTGGTGAGGTAGGAACAACGTAGGTGGTAAGGTAGGAACAACGTAGGTGGTAAGGTAGGAACAACGTAGGTGGTAAGGTAAGAACAACGTAGGTGGTAAGGTAGGAACAACGTAGGTGGTGAGGTAGGAACAACGTAGGTGGTAAGGTAGGAATAACGAGGGGTAAGGTAGGAACAACGTAGGTGGTAAGGTAGGAACAACGTAGGTGGTAAGGTAGGAACAACGTAGGTGGTAAGGTAGGAACAACGTAGGTGGTAAGGTAGGAACAACGTAGGTGGTAAGGTAGGAACAACGTAGGTGGTAAGGTAGGAACAACGTAGGTGGTGGGGTTGGAGAGAACTAAGTACGCGTTTTCGCTGTTGGAGATATTGTGAAGGAGATCGGAGTAGCTATGGGCATGACCGGAATGCAATGAAAACATTCTAATCTGAAACTGAAAAACCAACAATAAATCGTCTTCTGTTGGAAAATGACACTTCTGTTTGACACTTTAAAAAAAGTGCTAAGCGTGATATGATTTCGTTATTTAGTTTCTAGTTTGCAAATAAAATCATCAAATTAGTAATATTGTGTGCTGCCGGTGCCAGAAAGAAGATCAAAGTATAGTAACAATGCATATAATAACAATAGTATAAGGCATGTCGTAAGAGGCGACTGAGGTAGGGGCCTATGGAAGTTACTCTAGTAAATAAAAGCGTCGCAGAAATCGGATGTGCTGGCCTACTTGTAGGCGCATAACTGACACATCCTACAATCTCTCTTAGGCTAAGATCACATACAAATCACAAAGAGTGGTTAACTGGTGCTCCATATGGAGCGTTTCAAGAAGAAGAAGAAGAAGTAATAGCGATTATATAGTTAACTATTCATCGATTTATAAGATAAGGGTAACTTGACTTCAGGTGAAAATATATGGATAGAGATATCAACATAAGCTAAGGGTAACTTGACTTCAGGTGAAAATATATGGATAGAGATATCAACATACGCTAAGGGTAACTTGACTTCAGGTGAAAATATTAATAGAGAAATCAACATAAGCTAAGGGTAACTTGACTTCAGATGAAAATATGGATAGAGAAATCAACATAAGCTAAGGGCTATAATGCGCTAGCTAACTAAACTAACACCTCTCATGACACATACAAGGATACATGTGAATGACACATACAAGGATACATGTGAATGACACATACAAGGATACATGTGAATGACACATACAAGGATACATGTGAATGACACATACAAGGATACATGTGAATGACACACATACAAGGATACATGTGAATGACACATACAAGGATACATGTGAATGACACATACAAGGATACATATGAATGACACATAAAAGGATACATGTGAATGACACATACAAGGATACATGTGAATGACACATACAAGGATACATATGAATGACACATACAAGGATACATGTGAATGACACATACAAGGATACATGGAAATGACACATACAAAGATACATGTGAATGACACATACAAGGATACATGTGAATGACACATACAAGGATACATGTGAATGACACATACAAGGATACATATGAATGACACATACAAGGATACACGTGAATGACACATACAAGGATACATGTGAATGACACATACAAGGATACATATGAATTACACATACAAGGATACATGTTAATGACACATACAAGGATACATGTGAATGACACATACAAGGATACATATGAATGACACATACAAGGATACATGTGAATGACACATACAAAGATACATGTGAATGACACATACAAGGATACATGGGAATGACACATACAAGGATACATGTGAATGATACATACAAGGATACATGTGAATGACACATACAAGGATACATGTGAATGACACATACAAGGATACATATGAATGACACATACAAGGATACATGTGAATGACACATACAAGGATACATATGAATGACACATACAAGGATACATGTGAATGACACATACAAGGACACATGTGAATGACACATACAAGGATACATGTGAATGACACATACAAGGATACATGGAAATGACACATACAAGGATACATGTGAATGACACATACAAGGATACATATGAATGACACATACAAGGATACATGTGAATGACACATACAAGGATACATATGAATGACACATACAATGATACATATGAATGACACATACAAGGATACATGTGAATGACACATACAAGGATACATGTGAATGACACATACAAGGATACATATGAATGACACATACACGTATACATGTGAATGACACATACAAGGATACATATGAATGACACATACAAGGATACATGTGAATGACACATACAAGGATACATATGAATGACACATACAATGATACATGTGAATGACACATACAAGGATACATATGAATGACACATAAAAGGATACATGTGAATGACACATACAAGGATACATGTGAATGACACATACAAGGATACATGTGAATGACACATACAAGGATACATGTGAATGACACATACAAGGATACATGTGAATGCCACATACAAGGATACATGTGAATGACACATACAAGGATACATGTGAATGACACATACAAGGATACATGTGAATGACACATACAAGGATAAATGGGAATGACACATACAAGGATACATGTGAATGATACATACAAGGATACTTGTGAATGACACATACAAGGATACATGTGAATCACACATACAAGGATACATGTGAATGACACATACAAGGATACATGTGAATGACACATACAAGGATACATGTGAATGACACATACAAGGATACATGTGAATGACACATACAATGATACATATGAATGACACATACAAGGATACATGTGAATGACACATACAAGGATACATGTGAATGACACATACAAGGATACATGTGAATGACACATACAAGGATACATATGAATGACACATACAAGGATACATGTGAATGACACATACAAGGATACATGTGAATGACACATACAAGGATACATGTGAATGACACATACAAGGATACATGTGAATGACACATCGTGGCATATCCCTTACAGGACATATCCATCAAAAACAGTAAACGAGTCATACATTTTCTAGGCATCACTTATACGTTCAGTAGGTTGCAAATTGCTTTCTGAACATGTGAATACTAAAGCAAATCTCATAAGAACTATTTGTTTTGCCAACAATATTCTAGCACAATGTCAAACATGGGTTGCTGACCGCAGCTAACTAACGAAACATTGTAACAACAGAGATAAGATGTCAAACATGGGTTGCTGACCGCAGCTAACGAACGGAACATTGTAACAACAGAGATGAGATGAGATGTCAAACATGGGTTGCTGACCGCAGCTAACTAACGAAACATTGTAACAACAGAGATAAGATGTCAAACATGGGTTGCTGACCGCAGCTAACTAACGAAACATTGTAACAACAGAGATGAGATGAGATGTCAAACATGGGTTGCTGACCGCAGCTAACGAACGGAACATTGTAACAACAGAGATGAGATGAGATGTCAAACATGGGTTGCTGACCGCAGCTAACTAACTGAACATTGTAACAACAGAGATAAGATGTCAAACATGGGTTGCTGACCGCAGCTAACTAACTGAACATTGTAACAACAGAGATAAGATGTCAAACATGATTGCTGACAGCAGCTAACTAACGGAACATTGTAACAACAGAGATAAGATGCACTAGAAGAGCTGCAGGAGCAACAATGTGGTTAGAAATGAAGAAATTAGAAGAAGACTATTAATGACAAAAGTCTGTGCATCTGAGGGAGTCTGTGAGGGAGTTTGTGAGGGAGTCTGTGAAGGAGTCTGTGAGGGAGTCTGTGACTTAAAGAGTCAGCTCGATCACAATCCAAGAGTACTTGGTTCAAACTCTGTGGCGGGCAGTTTGGAATTAATTTGATTCCCTTGGATTTTTACAAACGGTACAAATAGACCTCACCTTTCAGAAATCAATGACAAACTACTGAACGTATAAGTGATGCAAAAATCAACAACTCGTTTACTGTAGTTGATGCTGACGCCCTTTAAATGATACGCTCGATTTTCATTTCATATAATTCATAAAAAAACACATATTAATTAGCTTGGTTCCCTGACAAGAAGAATGTCATGGTATTGTCTACCACAGAGAACCACACTGACACACATCTCAAGAACTCAGAGCAAGACCACGCAAAAGATGAAGTGATGGCATTAAGAACACATTTTGAAAAATGAATAATGGCGGAACATGTAAAAACAAAGTACTCTAGTTTTACAAAATATAAAAACAATACCAAATACACAGCAACGTTTCGACAAAAAGGCCTTTATCAAGCAAAGATACAACAGAGTGACGAATTTCACAGCACACTACATATATTCTGCTGTAGTCTATATGTAGTGTGCTGTGAAATTCGTCACTCCTGTTGTATCGTTTGCTTGATACATGCCTTATGGTCGAAACGTTGCTGTTTGATGTTATTGTTTTTGTATTTTGTAAAACTAGAAGTACTATTATTACGTGTTTCGCCATTGCTCATAGTTTGACTGCAGTCTTCCTCTATATAGAGAAATGAATAGAAACTGATATAATCCCTTTGACAAATCACACAGAAGAACCTTACATATCCCACCAATACCTCACAGAGGTAGAATGAAGGGAAGAGAAGAAGAATTTCAATATATCACGAATATATCAACACACAACCACGTGTAATTCTGTGATAAATGTCAAGCGTAGTCACCACACACGACACATGAGAATCGTTTCATGTTTAATACAGTTGGAGCAAATATCGTTCCTTTCATCGCCTTGTCGCATTCACTTTTCTGTTGGTGGTCAAGTTTTCATCTGTGATACTGGTTTTATCGATATTTTCTTGTGTTCAGACTGTGAAGATATTTATTTCTTGTGTTCAGACTCAGACTGTGAAGATATTTATTTGTTGTGTTCAGACTCAGACTGTGAAGATATTTATTTGTTGTGTTCAGACTCAGACTGTGAAGATATGTATTTCTTGTGTTCAGACTCAGACTGTGTAGATATTTATTTCTTGTGTTCAGACTCAGACTGTGAAGATATTTATTTGTTGTGTTCAGACTCAGACTGTGAAGATATTTATTTCTTGTGTTCAGACTCAGACTGTGAAGATATTTATTTGTTGTGTTCAGACTGTGAAGATATTTATTTCTTGTGTTCAGACTCAGACTGTGAAGATATTTATTTGTTGTGTTCAGACTCAGACTGTGAAGATATTTATTTGTTGTGTTCAGACTCAGACTGTGAAGATATTTATTTCTTGTGTTCAGACTCAGACTGTGTAGATATTTATTTGTTGTGTTCAGACTCAGACTGTGAAGATATTTATTTGTTGTGTTCAGACTCAGACTGTGAAGATATTTATTTGTTGTGTTCAGACTCAGACTGTGAAGATATTTATTTCTTGTGTTCAGACTCAGACTGTGTAGATATTTATTTGTTGTGTTCAGACTCAGACTGTGAAGATATTTATTTGTTGTGTTCAGACTCAGACTGTGAAGATATTTATTTGTTGTGTTCAGACTCAGACTGTGAAGATATTTATTTCTTGTGTTCAGACTATGAAGATATTTATTACATTCGGATTTCAATAACCTAATCATCATCATGATGTGTACTGACTGCTTAGTGGCTTCTCAATCAATCAAGTGCCATGCCTGCCGTCGTAGGCGATCATGTCTCTCCACAACTCTCTGTTTTGTGACCGTATTCGGTTCTGACGTCGCTTTTGTGTTGATTTATGATGTCAGGTCATCCAACATCTTCTCCCTCTGTCTTCCACGATCTCTCCTTCCCTGAATTTGTACCTGTTGTCGCCAAATGTTCTAAACCTTCTCATGGCATTATATGCCAGAAGAACCTTGATTCTTATTCTGTCTTATTAAAATATAAGAGCTTCTACAATAACTAATTCAAGTAATGCACGTTTTCTTTGACAAGGATTTCATTTTTATGCCAAATTTGTGTTCCCCAAAGTTATGTTATGTTATTCGATCGACGTGATAGCACATTGAGTATTTCCTTGCGTACTCTGTCTTCCGCTGCAGTAGATATCTCTCAAAGTCTACGTGCCAACATTATCCCATGAGAAATTGATTAGTATATCTTCTCTCTCTCTCTCTCTCTCTCTCTCTCTACCACGAAGACGACACTGTCTAAATGTCCAACTTAACTTCTAAATATCTCAATCTGTTCAATAACAACCGTCTCATAATCAGTGCTAAGTCCCCGCATATTTCCTGTCCAGCTCTATGCATGATTTATTTATTTTTTACAAGTTGACTATAAACTCTACAGGATATTTTAATTTCTGTCTTTCTTTTGTGAGAGTTATTCTTGTTGAATGTTGTTACTTGTCATTTACTGGAGAGTTGTTACTTGTCATTTACTGGAGAGTTGTTACTTGTCATTTACTGGAGAGTTGTTACTTGTCATTTCACAACACAAGACACAGAGAAAGTGTATTATCAATATAAGAAAGAGGCAGTCATCATTTTTGGACATGTGATGAGGAAGGGAGGTTTAGAACACATTGTGACAACTGGTAAAATTGAAGGTAGCGAGACAGAGAAAGACAGAGAGAGAGAAAATGTTGGATAGCCTGACTTCATGTCACGGAAGAGCGTCAACATCTGAGATGATAGCAAACACCAGAGACAGAGATATGTTTAGATCCATGATCGCCTACGCCAGCCGGCATGGCACCAGATGATGATGACAATCTGATAGAAAACGTTAATGAAAGAAAAAAAACTTCAATGAAAAAAAACGTGGATGAAAGAAAACGTAAATGACAGAAAAAGGGGATGAAAAAAACGTAAATGAAAGAAAACGTGGATGAAAGAAAACGTGGCTGAAAGAAAACGTAAATGAAAGAAAACGTAAATTAAAGAAAAAGTGGATGAAAGAAAACGTAAATGAAAGAAAACGTAAATGAAAGAAAACGTAAATTAAAGAAAAAGTGGATGAAAGAAAACGTAAATGAAAGAAAACGTAAATGAAAGAAAACGTGGATGAAAGAAAACGTGGCTGAAAGAAAACGTAAATGAAAGAAAACGTAAATTAAAGAAAAAGTGGATGAAAGAAAACGTAAATGAAAGAAAACGTAAATGAAAGAAAACGTAAATTAAAGAAAAAGTGGATGAAAGAAAACGTAAATGAAAGAAAACGTAAATGAAAGAAAACGTGGATGAAAGAAAACGTGGATGAAAGAAAACGTAAATGAAAGAAAACGTGGATGAAAGAAAACGTGGATGAAAGAAAACGTAAATGAAAGAAAACGTGGATGAAAGAAAACGTGGATGAAAGAAAACGTAAATGAAAGAAAACGTGGATGAAAGAAAACGTAAATGAAGGAAAACGTAAATGAAAGAAAACGTAAATGACAGAAAACGTGGATAAAAGAAAACGTAAATGAAAGAAAACGTAAATGAAAGAATTGGTTATTGGTTATTGGTTATTGGTTACTAAACTGACGTCATTGCACTCCGGGCAAACCCATAGGTGCTCAGTCTCCCCAACAGATATCGAAGAGTATGCATACTGATGGTTCCTGTGGCTCGCTGATTAAACACACCTCTCACTCTGCCTCTCAGGCATCCAGTTCGACTTGAACAACGGGTAACTCCAAACTGCTTAAATCGCTTGATCGATTCAACATCGATTTTAGTGTCCTCATCCAACAGAGAGTCTCGAAGAGACCGAAGAATATCCCCCTTATCCATCTTCAACTCCCAACAATCGATGCTGTTGATGCAAGCCTGTCCGCTTTCTCATTACCGTAAACACCCGCATGCCCAGGACAGTATATCCACGTAAGCCGCTGGAGGTTAGAAACTTCTATAGACGACATCCACTCATACCGAAACCTGCCCTTCTGGATCTTGTGAAGCATCGACTGAGAGTCAGATACAACAACTGCCCCAGTAAATGAAGTCCCAGAAATCCAATGGAGGGCAGCAGTAACGGCCTCAACCTCCATCCTCATACTAGAAGTAGTTGTCCTGTATGCCCCACTTCGCTCTGCAACAACCCTACCATGCGCATTAGCCAAGAAACCCCAGCCGGATTTCTCACCTCGTTGAACCGACCCATCGGTATATACAACAACATCATCATCCCTTGCATTATCTTCTATCAGCTGCTTAACTGTGAGATCAGCCTTCATGTTGCCCCAATCTCGACATTCTCTTCCAAGAGTAATGATAACGTTGAGATAGTTCATCAAATGAAAGAAAACGTGGATAAAAGAAAACTTAAATGAAAGAAAACGTAAATGAAAGAAAACGTGGATAAAAGAAAACGTAAATGAAAGAAAACGTAAATGAAGGAAAACGTAAATGAAGGAAAACGTAAATGAAAGAAAACGTAAATGAAAGAAAACGTGGATAAAAGAAAACGTAAATGAAAGAAAACGTAAATGAAGAAAACGTAAATGTAAGAAAACGTAAATGAAAGAAAACTTAAATGAAAGAAAACGTAAATGAAAGAAAACGTGGATAAAAGAAAACTTAAATGAAAGAAAACGTAAATGAAGAAAACGTAAATGAAAGAAAACGTAAATGAAAGAAAACTTAAATGAAAGAAAACGTAAATGAAAGAAAACGTGGATAAAAGAAAACGTAAATGAAAGAAAACGTAAATGAAGAAAACGTAAATGAAAGAAAACGTAAATGAAGAAAACGTAAATGAAAGAAAACGTAAATGAAAGAAAACTTAAATGAAAGAAAACGTAAATGAAAGAAAACGTGGATAAAAGAAAACGTAAATGAAAGAAAACGTAAATGAAAGAAATCGTGGATGAAAGAAAACGTAAATGAAAGAACGTAAATGAAAGAAAACGTGGATGAAAGAAAACGTGGATGAAAGAAAACGTAAATGAAAGAAAACGTAAATGAAAGAAAACGTGGATAAAAGAAAACGTAAATGAAAGAAAACGTAAATGAAGGAAAACGTAAATGAAGGAAAACGTAAATGAAAGAAAACGTAAATGAAAGAAAACGTGGATAAAAGAAAACGTAAATGAAAGAAAACGTAAATGAAGAAAACGTAAATGAAAGAAAACGTAAATGAAAGAAAACTTAAATGAAAGAAAACGTAAATGAAAGAAAACGTGGATAAAAGAAAACTTAAATGAAAGAAAACGTAAATGAAGAAAACGTAAATGAAAGAAAACTTAAATGAAAGAAAACGTAAATGAAAGAAAACGTGGATAAAAGAAAACGTAAATGAAAGAAAACGTAAATGAAGAAAACGTAAATGAAAGAAAACGTAAATGAAGAAAACGTAAATGAAAGAAAACGTAAATGAAAGAAAACTTAAATGACAGAAAACGTAAATGAAAGAAAACGTAAATGAAAGAAATCGTGGATGAAAGAAAACGTAAATGAAAGAACGTAAATGAAAGAAAACGTGGATGAAAGAAAACGTAAATGAAAGAAAACGCAAATGAAAGAAATCGTGGATGAAAGAAAACGTAAATGAAAGAACGTAAATGAAAGAAAACGTGGATGAAAGAAAACGTAAATGAAAGAAATCTTAAATGAAAGAAAACGTAAATGAAAGAAAACGTGGATGAAAGAAAACGTGGATGAGATTAGAAAATTAATTCATAAACCTAGTTTGGTGTGGCAAATCTAAACCAGAAAATCAAATATTGCTCAGTTAGACCATGTTACTAACTCTCCAATATAAATTAAGAAATGCAACAGTAAATGATTCCAACCCACTTTTATCTGAGGGGTGCGAAGTGTCGATGGTTTGACCCATTCTCTTGAGCTGGTCTCTCCTCCATTCAGGACTCGGCCCCAGAAATCCCACTGTTGAACTTTGACCTCTGACTAATTATAGTGCAAGCATAAATGACAATAAACCCAAGTTACTGTGAAACAGGCAAACATTGAATGCATATTTTAACAAAATAGTACAAAGTTTAAGCAACAAGACAATGCAAGGCAGTTATACAAGACATAAAATGTTACAATAATTGCAGAGATTATTTATCGAGAGAGATGTACACTTTAACAGAAATGATTTTCCTATTATAATATTTTCAATTTGATATTTAAATAATTAAATTTAAAAAAAACATTATGTGTTCGAGTTATATTCAGTTCACATTTTCATTCATGGAAATAAATGAAATTAAAAAAAAACATTATGTGTTCGAGTTATATTCAGTTCACATTTCATTCATGGAAATAAATGAAATTTACAAAAAACCAACGAAACTCTTGATCGAACGACAATATAGAAATACATAGCTTTGCATTACATTTAAAACCGGACATTTGATCAGAATACACTGGTGTAAATTTAGCACTAATTTTAAATGAAACAATGCTTGGCATAGTGTGCGGCAGTTGGGTTATTTTAGTAGGCAATTATTCCGTAATGACTGCCCATTGCGGCAGTCATTACGGAATAAGTTAACTATCGATAATTTGTAGTATGATATTTTTAGCAGGTTCTGTGCCATAAGTAAGTAAAAGATAGTGCAATAAAATTATAAATTAGTGAACAAAAAGCAGAGTCTTAAAATGAAAACAGAAAGCAAAAAGTAACATTCTAAACATAACAATAATAGATTTTAAAAGAACGATATAGGGTGATGATGATATGTCGACTAAACTAAACACAATTGTCAGTAACCGTATTTTCTGACTGTATGATATATATAGTCAAACTAATTTCTTCTCAATTAGTGATCAAGGGCAAATAGTGTCATTGTCAGATCTGGTTACACAGGATGCGTTTTGGATCGAATCTAATTTAGAACATCGAATATTTTCCCCCTCGTTCACTCGCTACGAATTCTGGCGTAGTTATGGCGCCTATTATGGCGTCTATCAACTTAAAAGTCTGTATCACATTTAGGAGAAATGTGTTATTAGAAGTGCAGTCATGTTTAAGAAAGATCTGGAAGAAGCTGCAAGAGATAGCTGAATATAGGACAACTTTGCATGAAGAGACAGAGACAGATAATGATGAGTATGAATAGGTAGATAGGTCAAGTTCAATTCTGTGAAGAGCAACGTAGGTGGTGTGGTTATTTGGAGAGAACTGGCACACTTCCTGTCTTTGTACCAACCGGGGTTAAATAGGCAGAAGATATATATATATATGGCCTTTTTCGTCTGTACAGACAGGGAAATTGCAAGTGTTTTACTCAAATATATTTGAGTTTTGGCTTTATCTCTTGTCTTTCAGCTCATCTCTAAGTCTCTCTTCAAAAGATTATGCACCTTTGTGCAATGTCCTCTTCATTTATGTTTAACCTGGGCAGCTGATATTGGGAATGTGCCTTGCCCATGCATATATAATATATATATTAGTATTTATATAATTAATATATATATGTATATATATATATATATATATAGATGATCTTAGTTCACAGCAGCAAATATATACATTCATACATACAGATATATATATATATAGAGAGATATTATAAGATGAGAATATATCCCTAACAAATGAAATACACCATAATAGTAAACAGTATACGACGGTGTGTATATATATTGTTAATATTTGATGAATGTACTTGATTTGTTTGAATGTAATATTTGATCAATGTAGCATACTTGATTTGTTTGAATGTAATATTTGATGAATGTAGCATACTTGATTTGTTTGAATGTAATATTTGATCAATGTAGCATACTTGATTTGTTTGAATGTAATATTTGATCAATGTAGCATACTTGATTTGTTTGAATGTAATATTTGATGAATGTAGCATACTTGATTTGTTTGAATGTAATATTTGATGAATGTAGCATACTTGATTTGTTTGAATGTAATATTTGATGAATGTACTTGATTTGTTTGAATGTAATATTTGATGAATGTAGCATACTTGATTTGTTTGAATGTAATATTTGATGAATGTAGCATACTTGATTTGTTTGAATGTAATATTTGATGAATGTACTTGATTTGTTTGAATGTAATATTTGATGAATGTACTTGATTTGTTTGAATGTAATATTTGATGAATGTAGCATACTTGATTTGTTTGAATGTAATATTTGATGAATGTACTTGATTTGTTTGAATGTAATATTTGATGAATGTACTTGATTTGTTTGAATGTAATATTTGATCAATGTACTAGTTTAATTGTAAATTGTGGAAATACACCATCCTTAACGTCAGCCGCTACATCATTGAAATAGTACGAATCATTTACAATTACTACAGTGAGTTATTGGTGAGGTTTTGAGAGTGACATACCTTGCAAAGACTGAGTTCCTTCCAGTGGTCGGTGCTGTCGCTGTAGCGGTTGAGAAATAATATTGATGACGTTGTTATCTCTTGTTATCCCCAACACTGAAGAGCTCTGATGACAATAATCATTAAATATCACATGAAATAAATGATGTTGCTAGAATGCTTCTGTTATTTTATATGTCTGATAGTAACGTTGCAGTTAAATGTTGCTGGAATGGTTCTGTTATTTTATATGTCTGATAGTAACGTTGCAGTTAAATGTTGCTGGAATGGTTCTGTTATTTTATATGTCTGATAGTAACGTTGCAGTTAAATGTTGCTGGAATTGTTCTGTTATTTTATATGTCTGATAGTAACGTTGCAGTTAAATGTTGCTCTCGGCGATGATAATGTCGAGAAATGGCTTTAGATCAAAGATTTTCAAGCTTTTTAGGGTCACCGTCCACTTTCCGCACATACCTGTTGTAATCCCCTCCATTCCCCATTACAACAGTTATCCGCGTTCAAGCAGTTGGATAATTTCGACGTAAATAACAACAAATGATACATGACTGCTTATGTCGTTAAATTATTGAAAAGTAGTGGTCAACATGTGATACCTCTTGAACACAGAAAGTCGCAAAATCACGAAAATAATTTATTTTAAAATTTATATTATTAATTTATTCTATAAGGAGTCACCAACCCCTAGATCATCTGAACGCCCTCCAAATACTTTTTAAAATCCCACTCCCCCCTCCCAATCCCTATAAGGCTTCAGCGCTCACTGGGGGCTGTACCGCCCACTTTGGAAAATTATGCTTTAGATTATGACAGATATTATAATTGATACAATTTAATATTCATGTAAGAGTGAGGATAACTAAACGAAGTAGAAGAGTTGCAATATTTTAGCAGTTTGTCTAACCATAGATGAGTATATAATTAGAAGAGTTGCAATATTTTAGCAGTTTGTCTAACCATAGATGAGCATATAATTAGAAGAGTTGCAATATTTTAGCAGTTTGTCTAACCATAGATGAGTATATAATTAGAAGAGTTGCAATATTTTAGCAGTTTGTCTAACCATAGATGAGTATATAATTAGAAGAGTTGCAATATTTTAGCAGTTTGTCTAACCATAGATGAGGATGTAGGAAAAGAACTCAACGCAAGAGTTGGAAATGCAACTCATTTGACAACATATGGAGATTGTCAGCTTATATAACACAGACTAAACTCATCAATATAAATACAAATCAAATGTGCTACTGTATCAGCCCTTCTGTAAGGATCAGAGACGTGGAAAACAAGTTCCAAGACAGACAGTCGCATAGGAGGCTTTGAGGGAAGCTGTCAAAGAATAATTCGCTGGGACCAGAGAATAGCAAATACTGAGATCACCCAGCGCCAGACATCAACAATGTTCACCTGGCGCCAGACATCAACAATGTTCACCCGGCGCCAGACATCAACAATGTTCACCTGGCGCCAGACATCAACAATGTTCACCCGGCGCCAGACATCAACAATGTTCACCCGGCGCCAGACATCAACAATGTTCACCCGGCGCCAGACATCAACAATGTTCACCCGGCGCCAGACATCAACAATATTCACCCGGTGCCAGACATCAACAATGTTCACCCGGCGCCAGACATCAACAATATCAACGAAGAAATCAAATATAGAAGATGAAAGTGAGTTACATTAGAAATGTAAAGAAAATCAGACATCAACACGTAGCTCTAAAATTAAATTCGGAAGGCACAAGAGATATTGGACGAGCTAGAGGTACATGGAGACGAGCTAGAGGTACATAGAGACGAACTAGAGGTACATAGAGACGAGCTAGAGGTACATAGAGACGAGCTAGAGGTACATAGAGACGAGCTAGAGGTACATAGAGACGAGCTAGAGGTACATAGAGACGAGTTAGAGGTACGTAGAGACGAGCTAGAGGTACATAGAGACGAACTCTAGAGGTACATAGAGACGAGCTAGAGGTACATAGAGACGAGCTAGAGGTACATAGAGACGAGCTAGAGGTACATAGAGATGAGCTAGAGGTACATGGAGACGAGCTAGAGGTACATGGAGACGAGCTAGAGGTACATAGAGACGAGCTAGAGGTACATAGAGACGAACTAGAGGTACATAGAGACGAGCTAGAGGTACATAGAGACGAGCTAGAGGTACATAGAGACGAACTAGAGGTACATAGAGACGAGCTAGAGGTACATAGAGACGAGCTAGAGGTACATAGAGACGAGCTAGAGGTACATAGAGACGAACTAGAGGTACATAGAGACGAGCTAGAGGTACATAGAGACGAGCTAGAGGTACATAGAGACGAGCTATAGGTACATAGAGACGAGCTAGAGGTACATGGAGACGAGCTAGAGGTACATGGAGACGAGCTAGAGGTACATAGAGACGAGCTAGAGGTACATGGAGACGAGCTAGAGGTACATAGAGACGAGCTAGAGGTACATGGAGACGAGCTAGAGGTACATGGAGACGAGCTAGAGGTACATGGAGACGAGCTAGAGGTACATAGAGACGAGCTAGAGGTACATAGAGACGAGCTAGAGGTACATAGAGACGAGCTAGAGGTACATAGAGACGAGCTAGAGGTACATAGAGACGAGCTAGAGGTACATAGAGACGAGCTAGAGGTACATGGAGACGAGCTAGAGGTACATAGAGACGAGCTAGAGGTACATAGAGACGAGCTAGAGGTACATAGAGACGAGCTAGAGGTACATAGAGACGAGCTAGAGGTACATAGAGACGAGCTAGAGGTACATGGAGACGAGCTAGAGGTACATGGAGACGAGCTAGAGGTACATAGAGACGAGCTAGAGGTACATAGAGACGAGCTAGAGGTACATAGAGACGAGCTAGAGGTACATAGAGGCGAGCTAGAGGTACATAGAGACGAGCTAGAGGTACATAGAGACGAACTAGAGGTACATAGAGACGAGCTAGAGGTACATAGAGACGAGCTAGAGGTACATAGAGACGAGCTAGAGGTACATAGAGACGAGCTAGAGGTACATGGAGACGAGCTAGAGGTACATAGAGACGAGCTAGAGGTACATGGAGACGAGCTAGAGGTACATGGAGACGAGCTAGAGGTACATAGAGACGAGCTAGAGGTACATAGAGACGAGCTAGAGGTACATGGAGACGAGCTAGAGGTACATGGAGACGAGCTAGAGGTACATAGAGACGAGCTAGAGGTACATGGAGACGAGCTAGAGGTACATAGAGACGAGCTAGAGGTACATAGAGACGAGCTAGAGGTACATAGAGACGAGCTAGAGGTACATAGAGACGAGCTAGAGGTACATAGAGACGAGCTAGTGGTACATGGAGACGAGCTAGAGGTACATAGAGACGAACTAGAGGTACATAGAGACGAGCTAGAGGTACATGGAGACGAGCTAGAGGTACATAGAGACGAGCTAGAGGTACATAGAGACGAGCTAGAGGTACATGGAGACGAGCTAGAGGTACATAGAGACGAGCTAAAGGTACATAGAGGCGAGCTAGAGGTACATAGAGACGAGCTAGAGGTACATGGAGACGAGCTAGAGGTACATAGAGACAAGCTAGAGGTACATGGAGACGAACTGTAGATAGAGAAATAGAAAAGTCAGGACAAACCTGGAATCAACTAAGCTAACATGCTCAAGACAGATCTGATTAGAAGGAACTTGTTCATGTCTTATTCTTCAAGTGGAGTTACATGAAGAAAACAACGTTGATGATAGTTTTTGGTAACATATAATTTCCATGTAACGATGACACGGTGTTGTTGTTATAAGTGAAATTGATATCTGTTGTTGGTGATTTTGTGGTCATGTTGTGATTATGTGGGCATGTTGTGATTCTGTGGGCATGTTGTGATTATGTGGGCATGTTGTGATTATGTGGGCATGTTGTGATTATGTGGACAAGTTGTGATTCTGTGGGCATGTTGTAATTCTGTGGGCATGTTGTAATTCTGTGTAAATGTCGTTCTTCTGTGTAAATTTTGTGATTCTGTGTAAATGTTTTGGAACAAACGTGATACAGATAGTTGGCGTTGACTTGACAATTTGATATCAAATAAAATGTAATGCTGATAAGGATTATTGCTGATAAGAAAAGTCGATTAGAAGAAATAGGATTATCGATAAGTAATGTTGATAACTGAGACAAGAAGAAATAGGATTATCGGTAGGTAACAGAGAAGAGAACAAATGCCTCTGTTCTGCAACAGCTTGATTTAAAGAGAGTTGGCTATTAAAGAGCATAACATCAAGGGTAATTAAATATTTCGGAGAAATCAAACGACATGAGTGCATAGAGAAGATCATTGTGGAGGGAATGGTGCCTGGAAGAAGAATGATAGGAAGACTAGAAGAAGATGGGGGCAAGATGTCACTGACGGACTAAGAATGACTGCTGCTGACGCCGGTCATCTTGCACAGAATAGAGTTGTTCAGGACTGCTGTCATGAAAGCTAAGTTCCGGATGGGACAAACTACTTGATGATGATGATAAATGTTGATAAGGAGATAAGGTACCGACAGTAACAACCGTTGAAATGGAGAAGGGAGGGTGTTGATAAACAAAAAGAAACTGATAAGGAAAGTAGATGTTCATAACAAGATGGTCAAGTTCAAGTAGTAGCATCTCCCTTGTAAGATGGTCAAGTTCAAGTAGTAGCATCTCCCTTGTAAGATGGTCAAGTAGTAGCATCTCCATTGTAAGATGGTCAAGTTCAAGTAGTAGTATCTCCCTTGTGGAACGTCGCATTCATCACAGCCCGCCTGAAAAGCTTTCTGTCTCTTGCAAGTTTTCCGCTTTTTCAAGCATCATGTTCAAGGTTTATTTGATGTCCTGCTGCCACCTTCGTCTTGGTCGTCCCCTGCCTCGTTTGTCAGGAACCATGCCTTCTATTACCTTTCTCGCCAGACCACTTTGACGTTTAATGTTGCCAAAATATTTCATCTTCCGGTACATACCGTTATTTATAAGCCAATGCACCTTGATATTCAGGTCTTGTAGGATGTCTTTGTTTTTCTCTTCTCTGTCCAGGATGTCTTTGTTTCTTCTCTTCTCTGTCCAGGATGTCTTTGTTTCTTCTCTTCTCTGTCCAGGATGTCTTTGTTTCTTCTCTTCTCTGTCCAGGATGTCTTTGTTTCTTCTCTTCTCTGTCCAGGATGTCTTTGTTTCTTCTCTTCTCTGTCCAGGATGTCTTTGTTTCTTCTCTTCTCTGTCCAGGATGTTTTCTTCTCTTCTCTGTCCAGGATGTTTTCTTCTTTTCTCTGTCCAGGATGTTCTAAGAACTTTTCTATACCACATTGTTTCAAAATCTTCAATTTTGTTTTATTAATGTTTGTGTTATAGTCCACGACTCACATCCATATGTTGTCACAGAGAATATGCATGTTCTCAGAAGTCTTACTTTTGTTTCTTTGCTTGTGTCGTGCCATAGTTTCTTCATGCTGACCACCCTATGGAAAGCCATGGCCAGTCTTCTTCTAACTTCTTTCGTACAATCTCCATTGTTGGTAGAGCCAATATTGTCAAGATGAGAAAAGAGATAATAGGTGTAATGTGTTCAACACATGTGTCAGGAAAATGTTACATTGTGACACATGTGTCAGGAAAATGTTACATTGTGACACATGTGTCAGGAAAATGTTACATTGTGACACATGTGTCCGGAAAATGTTACATTGTGACACATGTGTCAGGAAAATGTTACATTGTGACACATGTGTCAGGAAAATGTTACATTGTGACACATGTGTCAGGAAAATGTTACATTGTGACACATGTGTCAGGAAAATGTTACATTGTGTACACAGGGTCCAAGGCGAAAGAATTACTTAAATACACTGGGTTTCACCATATGGCTCCTTCCTTGTCGTTAATTACACTGGGTTTCACCATATGGCTTCTTCCTTGTCGGCAGAAATGGCATGCCTTCTTCCAAGAGCATTGCATAAAGCATGAACTCCATAGCTCCGGCAACAATCCTAGGGAAACTCATGAAAAAATGCACATCTCGTTCCGGATTCGAACCCACAGCCTTCAGTACGACAGGCAAACGATAAGCACTTCACCATTGATACACTACGTGACTAGCGTCAATATTGTAGTTTGTTCAACAATGTGTTTAATACTTGAGTAGCGTCAATATTGTAGTTTGTTCAACAATGTGTTTAATACTTGAGTAGCGTCAATATTGTAGTTTGTTCAACAATGTGTTTAATACGTGAGTAGCGTCAATATTGTAGTTTGTTCAACAATGTGTTTAATACGTGAGTAGCGTCAATATTGTAGTTTGTTCAACAATGTGTTTCATACGTGAGTAGCGTCAATATTGTAGTTTGTTCAACAATGTGTTTAATACTTGAGTAGCGTCAATATTGTAGTTTGTTCAACAATGTGTTTAATACTTGAGTAGCGTCAATATTCTAGTTTGTTCAACAATGTGTTTAATACTTGAGTAGCGTCAATATTCTAGTTTGTTCAACAATGTGTTTAATACTTGAGTAGCGTCAATATTGTAGTTTGTTCAACAATGTCAATATTGTAATTTGTTCAACTCTGAAACAACGTCAATATTCCGGTGTGTTTAACGCACTTCAAACGTAAATATTTCATTATGTTCCACAAACTCTTAGCGTAAATGTGCCGTTGTGTTCGACACATGTGCAACGTCAATATTCAATTCTGTTCAGCACATGCCTGACACATATACGGCAGTGAGTTCAACTATAAAGGTCTGCTTGATGAAATGATATTGATTTCTAGACAGAAAACAATACAGAAAGATTTCAATATGTAGAAACATATGTACTAGAAACATATAAATCTACAGATAGACAGACGATGACATACAATTTATAGTTTGGTTATTGACAATAAGTAGATGCAATGATGGTATTAAAGTGATTGATCGATTCACGTCATGAATCACTTGATTGATTGATTCATTGATATAACCATCATCATGTTACTTCCGTGAGTAACCATGTATGCTCTCATCTCTTCCTTGCACAAGACCATCTCAGCTACAGTGCGCTAGTGAGGGAGGGGGGCCGATGCAATTTACAAGAGGGTGAACACATTTTGTAAGAATTTAATTTTAAAAATATTTTCAAATGAATTTTGCCCCCGGGTAGTGGCTTTTCCAGCCTACTCTTGTCGAATTTTCAACTCGTACCAATGGTTCTTTAAAGTAGGTTCTTTATCTTTTCAGTTCTTCCATGATCTGATTCTATATGTTCTGTGCAACGTATAAAGTGAATTTCTTCACTTCTGTTGTATCCTTTGCTTGATAAAGGCCTTTTGGTCGAAACGTTACTGTGCATCGTTATTGTTTTTGTATTTTGTAAAACTACAGTACTTTGTGTTTACGGGTTTCGCCATTGCTACATAGTTTTACTGTAGTCTTTCCTTAAGTCGACATTGCTACATAGTTTTACTGTAGTCTTTCCTTAAGGGGTCTCAATACTCACTAAATGACATATTTTCTTTAAAATATCGATTTTCCAAATATGTTTTATTCTGTTAGTTTTAGATCTCTAGAATCAAAATCAGTAAAAAAAATTGAATTTTTTTTTTTTAAATTTGAAAATGAGATTTTAAACAGCCCACCCTCTCGGAGATTTAACGTATTTTTAAGAGGTAATGTCTAGAAATACCGTTCTGTTGGTACTTAGTGATGGGGATCTCTATTCTATAAAAGATATATCGAATTATATATCACTGTAAAGTGCCAGTGTGAGAAAATTGTGAGAGTTCATCCAATTCTATGGAAGCTGAAGCTGCCAAGCTTATTTTTGCCAGGTCAGTGAGAAAGAGACAACTTGTTTACTACCAGTTGCTCTGTGATGGAGATTTCAAAGCTTTTGTAGAGACAAATACATCTTTCAACAATGATATTCAAATTGTCAAAGTAGATTTTATCAATCGCATAGCTAAAAACGTTATCTCATTAGTCTACGTCAATATTTGCCTATATTAAAAATATAGTAGTTCTCCCATGCTCCACATCAAAGAGCATGTAATATCTCAGAAGGAAGGAGGCACATATAATACAGGTGGATTTAACATATAACCATACGGGACGGATGTTCTGTCAATCATATAAGCGATTTATGTGGAAATTCTTTGGTAAGTTAAAGATCTTTTCATATTTCACCAAAAATATTTTTAAATTGCAGTTTTCTCACAATTGTGATTTTCACTAATTTGGGAAGTGTTCAGTAGGTTAATCTCAGTAACCATTCAAGATATCAATATGAGATTTGGCATACATATAGATCTATCAATACTGAGGGTAGTCAGATATAGAAATACAAGTTTTGAGAAATATATTTTTAAACACAATATTTTTAGTAACCATAGGTTCCTATTTTTGGGGTAAAAATTGTATATGTCTTATTCGTTTCACTTCTATCTGCTTGTTATCTGTCCCAGAACAATTTAAAGTTGCTAGCTGCCTAGAACTATGGCTTATGTAAGTATTTCAATTTAAAAAAATGAATAATATGAATTAGTTGTGAGTATTTACCTACTTTACGGCATTGTTTATAATCCAACATGGCCGCCTTTTCCATGGCAACCCGACAAGTAATTAATTTAAAAGTTATATAATATTTCATACCAGACCGTCCCTAGTACTACCTGATAAACAATATCTCTTTTGACTGAGAAATAAGGAAGTTAGCAACCGTTTGTCCTGTCTCCCCTTAAGTCGACATTGCTACATAGTTTTACTGCAGTCTTTCCTTAAGTCGACATTGCTATATAGTTTTACTGTAGTCTTTCCTTAAGTCGACATTGCTACATAGTTTTACTGTAGTCTTTCCTTAAGTCAACATTGCTACATAGTTTTACTGTAGTCTTCCCTTAAGTCGACATTGCTACATAGTTTTACTGCAGTCTTTCCTTAAGTCGACATTGCTATATAGTTTTACTGCAGTCTTCCCTTAAGTCGACATTGCTACATAGTTTTACTACAGTCTTCCCTTAAGTCGACATTGCTATATAGTTTTACTGCAGTCTTCCCTTAAGTCGACATTGCTATATAGTTTGACTGCAGTCTTCCCTTAAGTCGACATTGCTACATAGTTTGACTGCAGTCTTCCCTTAAGTCGACATTGCTACATAGTTTGACTGCAGTCTTCCCTTAAGTCGACATTGCTATATAGTTTGACTGCAGTCTTCCCTTAAGTCGACATTGCTATATAGTTTGACTGCAGTCTTCCCTTAAGTCGACATTGCTATATAGTTTGACTGCAGTCTTCCCTTAAGTCAACATTGCTACATAGTTTTACTGTAGTCTTCCCTTAAGTCGACATTGCTACATAGTTTTACTGCAGTCTTTCCTTAAGTCGACATTGCTATATAGTTTTACTGCAGTCTTCCCTTAAGTCGACATTGCTACATAGTTTTACTACAGTCTTCCCTTAAGTCGACATTGCTATATAGTTTTACTGCAGTCTTCCCTTAAGTCGACATTGCTATATAGTTTGACTGCAGTCTTCCCTTAAGTCGACATTGCTACATAGTTTGACTGCAGTCTTCCCTTAAGTCGACATTGCTACATAGTTTGACTGCAGTCTTCCCTTAAGTCGACATTGCTATATAGTTTGACTGCAGTCTTCCCTTAAGTCGACATTGCTATATAGTTTGACTGCAGTCTTCCCTTAAGTCGACATTGCTATAGGGTTTTGACTGCAGTCTTCCTAAGTCGACATTGTAATAGTTTGACTGCAGTCTTCCCTTAAGTCGACATTGCTATATAGTTTGACTGCAGTCTTCCCTTAAGTCGACATTGCTATATAGTTTGACTGCAGTCTTCCCTTAAGTCGATAGTTCTCACATTGAATACAGGACCACTTTTATCGTTGGTCTCCGATATAATAGGAAATAGATCTCACCTACACTGAGATCAGGATCTCACCTACACTGAGATCAGGGATCTCACCACACTGAGATCAGGATCTCACCTACACTGAGATCAGGATCTCACCACCTGAGATCACTGAGATCAGGATCTCACCTACACTGAGAACTCAGGATCTCACCTACACTGAGATCAGGATCTCACCTACACTGAGATCAGGATCTCACCTACACTGAGATCAGGATCTCACCTACACTGAGATCAGGATCTCACCTACACTGAGATCAGGATCTCACCTACACTGAGATCAGGATCTCACCTACACTGAGATCAGGATCTCACCTACACTGAGATCAGGCACCTCTGAAAAATACGTGGTGGCTCCAGAGAGAGCGAACCGAGTAACTTTGTAAGAGAGGTGATCACCTAGCCTCTACGCCACAGAGAACTCGGAATCACTTATCTTCACATTATCCTTATTATCTTCACATTATCCTTATTATCTTCACATTATCCTTACTGTCTAATGTTGATTTCATGCATCCTCATTTTTCTATCTTATTTCATGCATCCTCATTTTTCCACACTCTGTAAAATAGCTAACACCAGCGAAGGAAACAACCTCGGAGAACTCTTAAATGAATTTCTTTTTGCAGACGATCAGGCAATCATATCAACAACAGAAGAACAGCTACAACAACACATCAACAGACTCCAGTTAGCATGTAACGAATACAACCTGAGAATAAACATCGACAAAACAGAAGTAATGACATTCGCCAGAGAGGAAAGCACTACCAATATCTCCATTGATAATCACCTACTAAATCAAGTAAAAGATTTCACATACCTGGGAGCATTTTTTCAGCAAATGGAAGAATAACTAATGAAATTCAACACAGATGCAACAAAGCAAATCAAATGATAGGCAAATGGCGCCAATTTTAAGATGCAAACACGTCACCATGAACACAAAAAGAGCGATGTTCAACACAATCTTTCTCCCACATTATGTTACCAGTGCCAAACCTGGACGCTGACAACAAACGATAGAAGAAAACTAGTCACAACAGAGATAAAGTGTCTACGCAGAATGCTGGGTGTAACAAGAAGAGACCGGTTGAGAAATGAAGACATCAGGAAAAAGTGGGTACAACATCAGTACTAGACTTCATCAAGAAACAACAAATTAAATGGTTCGGCCACGTAAGCAGATTACCATCAGACAGTGCACCCCTAAAGAGCAATGCTGCTTCGATACAATGGGTACAAAGCAAAAGGCCGGCCACGCAAAAGATGGACCTCAGAGATAACAGAGGCGATGAAAGAGACTATCTACGAAGCGCATACTAGGGCCAGTTTTAGAAATATCTTCCTGACCTGACGCTGTGAGGCATACAGGATTCGAGAAAGAAAGAAAGAATAATACCACACTATTCGAGGTCATTCAGAAATTTAAGATCGATTAGAATAAGGCGGATCGATACAAAACGATATTACGCAACTATAACAGTCAATAGTAAATGTCTACCATGAGTTTAAAACCAAGAGACAGCGTTTACATTTTACTCAACAAAATATGATCCTCATCTGATACAAATATGATATATCTGATACAAATATGATATATCTGATACAAATATGATATATCTGATACAAATATGATATATCTGATACAAATATGATATATCTGATACAAATATGATATATCTGATACAAACATGATATATCTGATACAAATATGATATATCTGATACAAATATGATATATCTGATACAAATATGATATATCTGATACAAATATGATATATCTGATACAAATATGATATATCTGATACAAATATGATATATCTGATACAAATATGATATATCTGATACAAACATGATATATCATACAAATATATCTGATACAAATATGATATATCTGATACAAACATGATATATCTGATACAAATATGATATATCTGATACAAATATGATATATCTGATACAAATATGATATATCTGATACAAATATGATATATCTGATACAAATATGATATATCTGATACAAATATGATATATCTGATACAAATATGATATATCTGATACAAATATGATATATCTGATACAAACATGATATATCTGATACAAATATGATATATCTGATACAAATATGATATATCTGATACAAATATGATATATCTGATACAAATATGATATATCTGATACAAATATGATATATCTGATACAAATATGATATATCTGATACAAATATGATATATCTGATACAAATATGATATATCTGATACAAATATGATATATCTGATACAAATTTGATATATCTGATACAAATATGATATATCTGATACAAATATGATATATCTGATACAAATATGATATATCTGATACAAATATGATATATCTGATACAAATATGATATATCTGATACAAATATGATATATCTGATACAAACATGATATATCTGATACAAATATGATATATCTGATACAAACATGATATATCTGATACAAATATGATATATCTGATACAAATATGATATATCTGATACAAATATGATATATCTGATACAAATATGATATATCTGATACAAATATGATATATCTGATACAAATATGATATATCTGATACAAATATGATATATCTGATACAAACATGATATATCTGATACAAATATGATATATCTGATACAAACATGATATATCTGATACAAATATGAAATTTTGATATATCTGATACAAACATGATATATCTGATACAAATTTGATATATCTGATACAAATATGATATATCTGATACAAATATGATATATCTGATACAAATATGATATATATGATACAAACATGATATATCTGATACAAATATGATATATCTGATACAAATATGATATATCTGATACAAATATGATATATCTGATACAAATATGATATATATGATACAAACATGATATATCTGATACAAATATGATATATCTGATACAAATATGATATATCTGATACAAATATGATATATCTGATACAAATATGATATATCTGATACAAATATGATATATCTGATACAAATATGATATATCTGATACAAACATGATATATCTGATACAAATATGATATATCTGATACAAATATGATATATCTGATACAAATATGATATATCTGATACAAATATGATATATCTGATACAAATAATAGATGTTATTTAACTTTCGCAGTCGAGAACTAAAACTTCACAAGTCTTTCACACAGGAAGTCTACTCTCACAAATAATAGATGTTATTTAACTTTAGCAGTCGAGAAATAAAACTTCACAAGTCTATCACACAGGAAGTCTACTCTCACAAAAAGGTACAAAAATAACAACACATACTCATTAACCTTTGGAACAACGAAATGTTAAGCTTGAGAACAAAGTCTCCAGAACTCACAACTAAACATCAACATGTTATATATGCAGGTAGACACCGTGTACATAACACTCACAAATAAGTGTTATAGTCCGTTCAACTTGTCATGCTCACAGATAAAAATTGGTATCTTTGTAACATTTGATGAAATAACTTGAAAACTTACATGTGTACGACACATGTTCCCGACGCTACAAAATATGTTTTGCCATTCAAACAATCATACCATCTAAAAGTTTCTTTCTTTGTGCTATATATTTAATTCCTTCATTGACATGGTTGAAGAAAACGAATGCTTACAGACATTTTAATACATTGATGACAAAAATAGCAACATCCAGGACGAAATCCGTGGCTTTTAAAAACAATTCTGCATTTCCCGCGCTCCAGTTCCAAACGCCGTTGAACATGGTAAACAAATGACGTCATAAGTGCGACACGGACTTTTATTTAAAGCGTATATCGAAATTAGTGTGAAGCTATTGGGTCATATTGTTGACTTCTCAAATTAGACATTGATATAACTTTTCTAATGAGTTTGAAATTACAATGCAAAAAGTGTCATTAATACTATACGCGCATTTCCACAAAGAGGCACATATGGGTCATCTGTACTACAGTATACAAGAACCAGAGAAAAGAGCTATTTTATTATAGTGATACCTCCTGCCATATATGTTAACACACACACATTGTAACGAAGAAGTTGCGATTTGAAAAGAACGTGCTCCGCCATTGCCAGTCCCAAGCTTGGATGTGAAAGGGGGATGGCATTATGACATGGAAGCTAACTTTAACTGTAATGTAAGTTATTTAAAAACAATAATACAACTATGTCTACATTTCTTGTTTATTTCATGATCTATTGCAAATATCAACCTTGCCCCAATGTATAAGTTGGGATGATACGTCTTTGCATGAGAATTGTCATCAAATGTCATATTGGTGCGTTTATAGTAAAAACTAAAACTCTGTATCAGACTCGCCATATATGACACCAACATCAAAGGAAACCGTTATATTACAAAATCCAGGTTTCCTATAGCAATTTCTTCCAGAAGACATTTGCGTCGGTATAATTCTAAGATTGGGTGCAAAGTTTCGCTACTATAGAATTGATGGTTTTGCTACAATTCGCATTGGACTCTGGGCATGAGTTGTTGAACGGCCAACAAACCGAAATAAGTAAATAAAACAGTTTTTCTCTAAGACAGTCGCACAACGTACGTACGCTCTTTCTCTAAGACAGTCGCACAACGTACGTGCGCTCTTTCTCTAAGACAGTCGCACAACGTACGTACGCTCGTTTTTGCAAATTATAATATAAAAGAGATTTATACTTGAATATATTATTAAGATATTATATTATTAAAATATTATATTATTAAGAGAAATAAAATTCAGACAAGTAAAGTATTTTGGGCACATAAAAAGACATGACACCATGATAAAACATTTACTAGAGGGGAAAGTTGAGGGAGAAGAGCAAGAGGAAGACCGAGAGATAAGGGGAAAGGGGAAACTTTAAGAAATGGACAGGTTTCAGTCTGGCATTGTGCAACACCAAGACGAAAGACAGAGGATGCTGGAGATTCATTGCAGTCAATTTTCGATGTGGAGACGGCACCTGATGATGATGGTACTTGGTCATTCTAGAACGGACACGGAGGAAAATTAAGAATTAAAAGAGACGACGGTTAGATATGCATATTTATTGTGCAGTCTTTGTTATTTAATACAGCAACAACCCGTATCAAATATTATAAGGAAAAGAAGGTGGAATTTAGGTCATGTTCTTAGATCAGACGAAAAGAGACTAAATCGACAAGTCCTTATGTGGTCACCAGTTGGGAAAAGAAAACGTGGAAGACCTAAGACCACTCTTCGAAGAACAATCCTACAAGAAAGTAAACTATTGGGATGTAAAACCATACAAGATCTCCAACTGCTAGCAAAGAACCGCATCACATGGAGATCTAAAACCTCTACCCTATGTGCCGCCTTTGGCACGAAAGAAACAAACTAATTAACTGCATCACATGGATATCTAAAACCTCTACCCTATGTGCCGCCTTTGGCACGAAAGAAACAAACTAATTAACTGCATCACATGGATATCTAAAACCTCTACCCTATGTGCCGCCTTTGGCACGAAAGAAACAAACTAACTTTGTTAAGGGCTGACTCTGAAGTGTGGGGGTCAAGAAACTATTTTGGTTGTTTTCATATTAATATAAAATTTATATAACCATTTTGAAAGATTATGACTTAGAAGAGTAGAAAAAAATTAGTTTAAAAATGTCAAAGCGTTGCCATGGAAACAATACAAAACGGCCACCAAACACACACGTTCAAATCCCTAAGGCTCTGAATGTAATGAATATAAATTAATTCTGTTTTAACTCTAAAGTGAGCAATTGTAATATCTAAAATATTACACATGATTTTAAGGATATATTAAATTTATTACATTTTTAAAATACATTTTTGGGTAAAAATACCCTCAAAATTAGGTCAAAACTACCCTCAAAATTAAGTCAAAACTACCCTCAAAATTAAGTCAAAAATACCCTCAAAATTAGGTCAAAACTACCCTCACAATTAAGTCAAAACTACCCTCAAAATTAAGTCAAAACTCCCCTCAAAATTAGGTAAAAAACTGGTTTTGATGGGTGTGTTTAGCCACAAATTCATAAAAGAATTTAATATTTAATATATCCTAAAAAAACGTGTAATATTTTAGATCTTACACAAACTACATTGAACACTTTGTTTATACAATTGTTATAGAATTAAACTAGCCACGACAGAGATGAAATGTCTACACAGAATGCTGGGTGTAACAAGATGAAACTAGTCACGACAGAGATGAAATGTCTACACAGAATGCTGGGTGTAACAAGATGAAACTAGCCACGACAGAGATGAAATGTCTACACAGAATGCTGGGTGTAACAAGATGAAACTAGTCACGACAGAGATGAAATGTCTACACAGAATGCTGGGTGTAACAAGATGAAACTAGCCACGACAGAGATGAAATGTCTACACAGAATGCTGGGTGTAACAAGATGAAACTAGTCACGACAGAGATGAAATGTCTACACAGAATGCTGGGTGTAACAAGATGAAACTAGCCACGACAGAGATGAAATGTCTACACAGAATGCTGGGTGTAACAAGATGAAACTAGTCACGACAGAGATGAAATGTCTACACAGAATGCTGGGTGTAACAAGATGAAACTAGTCACGACAGAGATGAAATGTCTACACAGAATGCTGGGTGTAACAAGATGAAACTAGTCACGACAGAGATGAAATGTCTACACAGAATGCTGGGTGTAACAAGATGAAACTAGTCACGACAGAGATGAAATGTCTACACAGAATGCTGGGTGTAACAAGATGAAACTAGTCACGACAGAGATGAAATGTCTACACAGAATGCTGGGTGTAACAAGATGAAACTAGTCACGACAGAGATGAAATGTCTACACAGAATGCTGGGTGTAACAAGATGAAACTAGTCACGACAGAGATGAAATGTCTACACAGAATGCTGGGTGTAACAAGATGAAACTAGTCAGGACAGAGATGAAATGTCTACACAGAATGCTGGGTGTAACAAGATGAAACTAGTCACGACAGAGATGAAATGTCTACACAGAATGCTGGTGTATCAAGATGAAACTAGTCAGGACAGAATGAAATGTCTACAGAATAGATGAGAGTATCACGAGAGACCGATTTAGAAATGAAGACATCAGGATAAAAGTGTCACAAATCAGTACTGAACTTATTAAAACAATCAAATTAAATGTTCGTCACAAGCAGATATCAAAGACATGCCTCAAATGCAATGTTACTCTGATGTAGTGGATATCAATGTTACTCTGATGTAGTGGATATCAATGTTACTCTGATGTAGTGGATATCAATGATTACTGATGTAGTGGATATCAATGTTACTCTGATGTAGTGGATAATCAATACTCTGAGTAAGTGGATATCAATGTTACTGAGAGTGGATACAAAAAAAGACTTACGCAAAATGAGAACAAAGATAACAGAGGGTGAAATACATGTTATAAAACATGAACAAAATCAACTCTAGAAATTACTATTCTACATGATTACAAAACATGATTACAAAACATGATTACAAAACATGATTACAAAACATGATTACAAAACATGATTACAAAACATGATTACAAACATGATTACAACACTAAACATGATTACAAAACATGATTACAAACATGATTACAAAACATGATTACAAAACATGATTACAAAACATGATTACAAAACATGATTACAAAGCATGATTACAAAACATGATTACAAAACATGATTACAAAACATGATTACAAAACATGATTACAAAACATGATTACAAAACATGATTACAAAACATGATTACAAAACATGATTACAAAACATGATTACAAAACATGATTACAAAACATGATTACAAAACATGATTACAAAACATGATTACAAAACATGATTACAAAACATGATTACAAAACATGATTACAAAACATGATTACAAAGCATGATTACAAAACATGATTACAAAACATGATTACAAAACATGATTACAAAACATGATTACAAAACATGATTACAAAACATGATTACAAAGCATGATTACAAAACATGATTACAAAACATGATTACAAAACATGATTACAAAACATGATTACAAAACATGATTACAAAACATGATTACAAAACATGATTACAAAACATGATTACAAAACATGATTACAAAACATGATTACAAAACATGATTACAAAACATGATTACAAAACATGATTACAAAACATGATTACACAACATGATTACAAAACATGATTACAAAACATGATTACAAAACATGATTACAAAACATGATTACAAAACATGATTACAAAGCATGATTACAAAACATGATTACAAAACATGATTACAAAACATGATTACAAAACATGATTACAAAACATGATTACAAAACATGATTACAAAACATGATTACAAAACATGATTAGAGAAAAGTAAGAACTAAGAGAAATATCAAACATTAAATACCGACATGAAAATGAAATAAAAATCGTGGCACATCCTAAATAAGGACGTAGCCATCAACCACAGTAAACGAGTCGTTGATTTTCTTGTCACCACTTATACGTTCAGTAGTTTTCCATGCTTTTTGAACGGTGAGGTCTATTTTTATCTTTTGTAAAATCCCATGAAAACGAATTTGCTTCCAAACTTGCCCACCGTGGGGTTTGAACCAGGTACGCTTGGGTCTGTGATCTAACTGACTACCGCTTGAGCTACAGAAACTTATAGATATATATCTTGTAAATACTAAATAGACTCGTCATGAATACAAACGGACAATAATAGAGATTTTATACACACACAAAATATTTGAGAGAAGATAGACTGAAACTGCTGCAAATAATATCAATCAATACACAAGTGTGTAACAGATGTTGATTATATTCATAGCCAGCAATAATAATAATATTATACAAATAATAGTCAGTAAAATATTGATCGAATCAGACATTTATACAACAGTATAACCATATAATAACCAGTTTTACCATTGTTACAAACAGGGAAATCAATAAAAATTGTTACAAGCAGGGAAATCAATTAAAGTTGTTACAAGCAGGGAAATCAATTAAAATTGTTACAAGCAGGGAAATCAATTAAAATTGTTACAAGCAGAGAAATCAATTAAAATTGTTACAAGCAGGGAAATCAATTAAAGTTGTTACAAGCAGAGAAATCAATTAAAATTGTTACAAGCAGAGAAATCAATTAAAATTGTTACAAGCAGGGAAATCAATTAAAGTTGTTACAAGCAGGGAAATCAATTAAAGTTGTTACAAGCAGGGAAATCAATTAAAGTTGTTACAAGCAGGGAAATCAATTAAAGTTGTTACAAGCAGAGAAATCAATTAAAATTGTTACAAGCAGGGAAATCAATTAAAGTTGTTACAAGCAGGGAAATCAATTAAAGTTGTTACAAGCAGGGAAATCAATTAAAGTTGTTACAAGCAGAGAAATCAATTAAAATTGTTACAAGCAGGGAAATCAATTAAAGTTGTTACAAGCAGGGAAATCAATTAAAGTTGTTTACAAGCAGGGAAATCAATTAAAATTGTTACAAGCAGGGAAATCAATTAAAGTTGTTACAAGCAGAGAAATCAATTAAAATTGTTACAAGCAGGGAAATCAATTAACAAGTTCCGTAACCTTTTCAGACCATAGGGTATGAAGTGTACTTCATATTTCTAAACCCTAGTGTGTAGGAGGTAGGAAGGACAATTCCTTTCCTCGCATGTGCAAAGTTGAG
Organism: Arion vulgaris; assembly: GCA_020796225.1. Lineage (NCBI taxonomy): Eukaryota > Metazoa > Mollusca > Gastropoda > Stylommatophora > Arionidae > Arion > Arion vulgaris. The sequence continues at coordinate 38,526,100 of CM036770.1, forward strand.
TGTGGGATAGAACCTACAAAGTTCTTGTACACACACACACACACACACTAGAAGTTCTTGTATCCGAGTTGATAGACAAACACACACACACTAGAAGTTCTTGTATCCGAGTTGATAGACAAACACACACACACTAGAAGTTCTTGTATCCGAGTTGATAGACAAACACACACACTAGAAGTTCTTGTATCCGAGTTGATAGACAAATACACACACACTAGAAGTTCTTGTATCCGAGTTGATAGATAAACACACACACACACGAAGTTCTTGTATCCGAGTTGATAGACAAACACACACACACTAGAAGTTCTTGTATCCGAGTTGATAGATAAACACACACACACTAGAAGTTCTTGTATCCGAGTTGATAGACAAACACACACACACTAGAAGTTCTTGTATCCGAGTTGATAGATAAACACACACACACACGAAGTTCTTGTATCCGAGTTGATAGACAAACACACACACACTAGAAGTTCTTGTATCCGAGTTGATAGACAAACACACACACACTAGAAGTTCTTGTATCCGAGTTGATAGATAAACACACACACACTAGAAGTTCTTGTATCCGAGTTGATAGACAAACACACACACACTAGAAGTTCTTGTATCCGAGTTGATAGACAAACACACACACACTAGAAGTTCTTGTATCCGAGTTGATAGACAAACACACACACACTAGAAGTTCTTGTATCCGAGTTGATAGACAAACACACACACACTAGAAGTTCTTGTATCCGAGTTGATAGACAAACACACACACACTAGAAGTTCTTGTATCCGAGTTGATAGACAAACACACACACTAGAAGTTCTTGTATCCGAGTTGATAGAGAAACACACACACACTAGAATTTCTTGTATCCGAGTTGATAGACAAACACACACACACTAGAAGTTCTTGTATCCGAGTTGATAGACAAACACACACACACTAGAAGTTCTTGTATCCGAGTTGATAGACAAACACACACACTCTTGAAGTTCTTGTATCCGAGTTGATAGACAAACACACACACACTAGAAGTTCTTGTATCCGAGTTGATAGACAAACACACACACACTAGAAGTTCTTGTATCCGAGTTGATAGACAAACACACACACACTAGAAGTTCTTGTATCCGAGTTGATAGACAAACACACACACACTAGAAGTTCTTGTATCCGAGTTGATAGACAAACACACACACTCTAGAAGTTCTTGTATCCGAGTTGATAGACAAACACACACACACTAGAAGTTCTTGTATCCGAGTTGATAGACAAACACACACACACTAGAAGTTCTTGTATCCGAGTTGATAGACAAACACACACACACTAGAAGTTCTTGTATCCGAGTTGATAGACAAACACACACACACACACACACCCGAGAAGTTCTTGTATCCGAGTTGATAGACAAATGTGGTGGATTAAGCCTCTTAAGCCTTTCTTGATGTGGTGGATTAAGCCTCTATTAGGTTGAGGCACGTCGCACCCCACCTACGACGGGTATCTATTTTTGTTATATCAGAGCATATTGGTTTTCTTCCTTGATGTGTGTGTGTTTGCCTATCAACTCGATACAAGAACTTCTCGGGTGTGTGTGTGTTTGTCTATCAACTCAGTTACAAGAACTTCTAGTGTGTGTGTGTGTTTGTCTATCAACTCGGATACAAGAACTTCTAGTGTGTGTGTTATCGGTCATGACTACAACTACTACTTTTTTTCTCTGTGTCTGTGCAAGTGTGCATGTGTGTGTGTGTGCGTGCGTGTCGGTCATGGCTTCATCTACTACTTTAGTTTCTCTCTGTGCGTGCATGTGTGTGTGTGTGTGTGTGAGTGCTTGTGTCAGTCATGGACTGGTCACTTTTGTCTGATAAAAGAAAATCAAAGCATACCCTTTCACGTGACTCCATGGCAACCAAAAAGTTGTGGTCTAGCTCAAACTCATTGTCTGTAGAGGTTGAAGATGATCTCGATTTGTCCCCAAGAGCAAATTGATCTCGTCGTGACTGAGGAGTAGAATGTTCTTGAGAGGTTCATGATCAATAGATAGACAGTGTTCTTGATAGGTTCATAATCAATAGATAGACAGTGTTCTTGATAGGTTCATGATCAATAGATAGTATTCTTGATATGTTCATGATCAATAGATAGTATTCTTGAGAGGTTCATGATCAATAGATAGTATTCTTGAGAGGTTCATGATCATTAGATAGATACTATTCTTGAGAGGTTCATGAACAATAGATAGACAGTGTTCTTGAGAGGTTCATGATCAATAGATAGTGTTCTTGAGAGGTTCATGATCATTAGATAGATAATATTCTTGAGAGGTTCATGATCAATAGATAGCCAGTGTTCTTGGGAGGTTCATGAACAATAGATAATATTCTTGAGAGGTTCATGAACAATAGATAGACAGTGTTCTTGAGAGGTTCATGAACAATAGATAGACAATGTACTACAAGTATTAGCAGCTACAGGGACAAAATAATTTACCAAACCGGATTTGAGCAGAAGTGTACGTATAACCATTCTCTGTCAAAATCAAACGAACTTTTCAAGATTGATTACATTGATTTGATAAACATGAACGTAAACAAACAAATATGCTTTGAAAACTAAATTATTGTGGTCCCTTTAAATGTCACAGAGATTAGGAGAGAACAATAATGGAGGGTCTCGTTCCTGGAAGATGAGATTAGGAGAGAACATTAATGGAGGGTCTCGTTCCTGGAAGATGAGATTAGGAGATGATTAAGACAAAGGTGCAACAGGACATGAAAGAAACATTGAACTAAAGTTGCTTTATTAACTGATAGTAACATGATCCCCGCACTTTAGTGAATAAACCACATGTGTTTCGATCTCTTTCTCACACAGGAGGATCTCAGCGGTAGTCCACGTAATCTGTAGCGCTGGCGAGTTCCTGATGTATGTTTATGGATGGTGAAAATAAGTAAGAATTTAAAAAAAAATAATGTTGCTCTATTCAGTCTGCTCGTATCGGTTTTTAGCGGTCCTGTGTCCTTTGATATGTTCAACTTGAATATGAGATCTATGTTTTATCTATGTTTTATCTATGTTTTATCTATGTTTTATCTATGTTTTATCTATGTTTTATCTATGTTTTATCTATGTTTTATCTATGTTTTATCTATGTTTTATCTATGTTTTATCTATGTTTTATCTATGTTTTATCTATGTTTTATCTATGTTTTATCTATGTTTTATCTATGTTTTATCTATGTTTTATCTATGTTTTATCATCATGTTCAACTTGAATATGAGACCTATGTTTTATCTATGTTTTATCATCCATCTCCGATAGTACTAGAAACTTAATCTTATCAACAATAAGATGATCAGTGGTAAAATTGTCTGATTGCTTCAAGTGGAAAACAAACTGAGTACCTTTAAAACAAGAAGCAAGCAAGATACTTCCATGCCAAAAGGAGACCACTTAGACATTCAGAGAAATGAATATTATTTTAATATTGTAATATTGAACATAACGTTGAAGAAGGTAGGAGAGCTTGGTAGAGATTCAGAGTTTTCCAGACAGGCTATGACGATAGTGACGTTCTGTCATGACTTCGCTCAATCAATCAAGTGCCATGACTGCCGGTGTAGGCGATCATGTCTCTCCACAACTCCCTATCCTTGGTGAAGGTAATAAATTCTGACGTCGATCTTTTGTCGAACCATGATGTCAGATCATCCAACATCTTCTCCCTCTGTCTTTCACGATCTCTCTTTCCCTGAATTTTACCGGTTGTTACCAAATGTTCTAAACCTTCTCTTCGCATTATATGCCCGAAGAACCTTGATTGTCTGATTCTTATTATTTTGATAAGGTTTCTTTGTGTGCAGGCCTGATTTCTTTTCTCGATCCAGAAGCACTTGAGCTTTCAGCTCTTCGGCTCGGTTCCATGGACATCGTACCCTTCGGTTCCGTGGCACGAACACCGTAAATCTGGAGAACCTGTGGCTTTTCTGCCAGTCCGTGGAATGAACCACACTCACAGTGGGCTTATCGACCTTCGTCCAACGCGCTACGAACACGCTGGGCAGGCGAGTGAAGGCCTGATTTAAAACCACATCATTTGTTTTATTCGCTGTCCATGGAATGAGTTTGCTACGTAGTACATAATTCGCTGTCCATGGAATGAGTTTGCTACGTAGTACATAATTCGCTGTCCATGGAATGAGTTTGCTACGTAGTACATAATTCGCTGTCCATGGAATGAGTTTGCTACGTAGTACATAATTCGCTGTCCATGGAATGAGTTTGCTACGTAGTACATAATTCGCTGTCCATGGAATGAGTTTGCTACGTAGTACATAATTCGCTGTCCATGGAATGAGTTTGCTACGTAGTACATAATTCGCTGTCCATGGAATGAGTTTGCTACGTAGTACATAATTCGCTGTCCATGGAATGAGTTTGCTACGTAGTACATAATTCGCTGTCCATGGAATGAGTTTGCTACGTATAGTCTGTCCATTAATTCGTGAGCACGTTTGAAATTGATTTTCTTGAAAACTACCTGTTGGATCTCAGTGATTGTTTGCAAGCAGCCTTAGAATATCCATGACGCTAGAGAAATATTTTTTCCAAGAAAATTTGATGTAGTTTGAAATATTTCTTCTTCAGGTTATATTAAAATCAACCTCACCGGATTGTACACAATAGTAACAGATCTACGGTACACAGACGCGTTGTTCTAAAAATACATTATGGTAACATAGAAATATCGTGAGTATACAACAATTTCACGAAATCCCGTGCACCTAACCCAGTCGACTTTGAAAGCGGAAAGCATATGACGTTATAATTGGGATACCATTGTATAGTTATAGGCGTATCTCGCTATTTGTATGAAGCTATTGTATCATATTTGTTGGCTTATCAAAACTGACATTGATATCACATTCATAATGAGTCTGAAGTGCACATTTATAACAATGCAGAAGGTTACAGTTTTACTATACCAACACTTCCGTAGGGAATCTAAGAGAGTCATCTATATTGCGATATTCATAACCCTCAGAAACGAACGCAACTGGCGCTTGGTCTGAATAGAGAATCCTTTCCCCGATGGATTAAACAGGACACAAAGTGCACTAATGTCAAGCAAGGAAGGAAAAGAACAATTGACGACTTTGACATAGATGTCATAAGACGGGAGCTCTTGAAAATGTTTGCGACAAATCAACTTGTTACTCCCAGGAAACTGAAATTAAAACTGCAATCAGATTGCAGCATAGACATTTCTAAAAGTACTCTATGAAAAATTGTAAGAGCCGCCGGCTTCACCTTCAGAAAAACTATAGGCGGCAGGAATATTATTTGTGAAAAGCCACATTTAATTGCTGCCCGAAGTAAATACCTGAGGCAGATCCGTGAGCGGCGGAGGCAAGGCTATGATATTGTATATTTGGACGAATCCTGGGTCAATGCTCACCACACCAATGCTAAAGAATGGCAATCAGTAGACGGTGAACAGAAAAGAAAAATACCAAGCAGCAAAGGCCAGCGTATTATACTAACACATGCAGGAAGCAGTGAAGAAGGTCTTGTCCATGACGCTGGACTTATTTTCCAATCAAAAGTACCGACGGTAGGGACTACCGCACAGAAATGAATGGTCCTATTTTCAGGCACTGGATGGAGAAAGATCTACTTCCAATTCTAAACAGACCATCATGCTTGGTAATGGATAATGCATCCTATCACAACGCAGTATCAGCGGAAGACAAAGTACCAACTGCATCAAATACAGAAGATCAAATTAGGACTTGGCTTGCTAAGGAAAATGTCAGCTTCGATGATACATATTTGAAACCCGAGTTGTTGCACCTGGTGAGGATGACAAATAAGACAAAGGTGTTTCATATTGACAAAATCATTGCGGAATACGGCCACACGTCTTTGCGACTACCTCCATATCATGCTCACCTCAATCCGATAGAGCTTGTCTGGGCTAAAGTAAAAGGGCAAGTTGCCGAACAGAACAGGACGTTTAAAATGTGTGATGTTGAAGTTCTGACACGTGAGTCCTTCTCAATGATAGACATGCAGTTCTGGAAGAAGTGTGTTGAACATGTGCTCCGAGAGGAAGACGAGTACTGGCACCGAGATGGATTACAATTTGTCCAGCCAATAACAATTATCAACCTCATGGAATCGTCAGATTCGGGATGATACAAATCATATTTTGATTACAGACTGAGAAATAGCAACGTATACATTTCCATATCCAAATGCGTCTACCATCATACAATTTGTGGTGAAGTTAAGACACCCTGGGGTCTAATGGTGACCGAAGGAGAGGACTAACTGTTGCATATTGTATCCAAGTTCACGATTGCACATAAAGGGCAACACACTTAATTACTTGACCTATCAAGTTAATATGGAGATACGCCTATGAATAGAATTGACATGGACAAATTCTAGGGATACTGTAAAATCTAAAATTTGAGCCCCGTATTTGCAATTGTCATAAAAGATCAAAGGAATTCGCCGATGTGCAAAATCCATAGCATCTATGGACTACTGGTTAGCTTTATTTTAGCGTCATGGATATTCTAAGCTGCATGCAAAAATCACTGAGATCCAACAGGTATTTTTTGAGAAAATCAATTTCAAACGTGCTCACGAATTAATGGACAGACTATAGTACATAATTCGCTGTCCATGGAATGAGTTTGCTACGTAGTACATAATTCGCTGTCCATGGAATGAATTTGCTACTTAGTACATAATTAAGAATATTTATGACCTCGAGTAACAACTACTGAATATAAATTCTATAAATAACATTCAAAAATGTTACATATGTTGATCATATTATCAATGTAATACAGCACAGTTGTGTTTTACTTCTAAACACACCGACGTATTTCGATATTTCTAAATATACAACAACAACATATGTTCACAAATAAGTGTACCATCTATGGCGAGGTCACCTAGTCTCACTACAGTAAATTACAGTCTCACTTCACGGATAGTAAGTTACGCAGTCTCACTTCACAGACAGTAAATTACACAGTCTCACTTCACGGATAGTAAATTACAGTCTCAATTCACGGATAGTAAATTACACAGTTTCACTTCACGGACAGTAAGTTACACATTCTAACTTCACGGACAATAAGTTACACATTCTAACTTCACGGACAGTAAGTTACAGTCTGACTTCACGGACAGTTAGTTACAGTCTGACTTCACGGACAGTAAGTTACACATTCTAACTTCACGGACAATAAGTTACAGTCTGACTTCACGGACAGTAAGTTACAGTCTAACTTCACTGACAATAAGTTACACATTCTCACTTCACGGACAGTAAGTTACAGTCTGACCTACACACAAAGAAACCTTATCACAAGAATAAGAATCCGACATTCAAGGTTCTTCGGGCATATAATGCGAAGAAAAGGTTTAGAACATTTGTTAACAGCAGGTAAAATAAAGGGGATGAGAGATCGTGGAAGACAGAGTGAGAAGATGGTGGATGGCCTGACATCGTGGTTCGACACAAGATCAACATCAGAATTGATTACATGCACCAAGCAGAGAGAGTTGTGGAGAGACATAATCGCCTACGCCAGCAGGCATGGCACTTGATTGATTGATTGATATAATCTAAAAATAGACTTTGACCTATTAATTTATAACTGAGTCAGTGTGAGATCAGGTCACATGTTTATTGAATTTCTGCACAAAATTAAACTACTTTGTAAACTACGTGGAACACATTATATGCTGACAACAAAGACATGGGGGCGTCGGTCGGTGGGTAAATATTTGTGATAAGGGGAAAACAAAACATGTTTGTCAACAACTAGCAGCTAAATAACTGCATTTTAATCTAGTTTAAGTTGTCAACAACTAGCAGCTAAATAACTGCATTTTAATCTAGTTTAAGTTGTCAACAACTAGCAGCTAAATAACTGAATTTTAATCTAGTTTAAAGACAATACGTCACGTCGATTTGTCAACAACTAGCAGCTAAATAACTGCATTTTTATCTAGTTTAAAGACAATACGTCACGTCGATTTGTTGGAAATATATTGATATGCTGATTATGATGATAGGAGTTGTCAGCAGAAGATTTTTGTGGGGGGATGTGATATGACATGATAGCAACAATGGGGATTAGGGCGCACTTATAAGTACTAATCTTCTTCTTCTTTTACCCTTCGCCCCAAAGAAGATATAGGACCCCCAACCAAAGCATTGCAATCTCTCATGCACTTGTTTGTGCTTGTATAGCTGAGTGTTTTTATTGCAAGCTCTCATGCACTTGTTTGTGCTTGTATAGCTGAGTGTTTTTATTGCAAGCTCTCATGCACTTGTTTGTGCTTGTATAGCTGAGTGTTTTTATTGCAAGCTCTCATGCACTTGTTTGTGCTTGTATAGCTGAGTGTTTTTATTGCATGTGGTAGGTCATCATCATCATCAGGTGCCGTCTCCACATCGAAGGTTGGCTGCAATGAATCTCCAGCATCCTCTGTCTTTCGCCTTGGTGTTGCACACTGCCAGACTGTAACCTGTCCATTTCTTAAAGTTTCCCCTCCCACTTATCTCTCGGTCTTCCTCTTGCTCTTCTCCCTCAACTTTCCCCTCTAGTAAATATTTTATCATGGTGTCATGCCTTTTTATGTGCCCAAAATACTTTACTTGTCTGAATTTTATTTCTCTTAATAATTGTTTCTTCATGCCTAGTTTTCTTAAAACTTGTTTATTTGTCTGTTTTTCTGTCATGAAACTCTGCCTATTCTTCTATATATCCACATCTCAAATGCATGAATTCTGTCTTCTAACTGCTTGTTCATTGTCCATGTTTCGAGTCATACATTAATATAGGATATATATAGCATTTGATCATTCTAATTTTTAGCCTGTTTGTGATTTGTTTGGATGTCAGTAACTTTCTCATACTATTGAAATTATCCTTGGCCATTCCTATTCTCTTTTAATTTCTGTTATACATCTGCCATCATCTGTTATCATCTGACCAAGATATAAGAAGATTTTTACTTGATGTAGTAATTCTCCATGTATGTTTATATTCATTTTAGGTTTTTCCATTTCCTTGTTGATTACCATAGTTTGTGTTTTCTGTATGTTAATGTCTAATCCATATTCCTTACTAGTTCTGTCCAATTGGTCCACTAATTCTTGTAGATCTTGTGGTAGGTCGTCCCCCGTCAAACCTTCACTTTCGCCGTATACGGCAGGTGGTAAGTATTAATGGTTCTATTATTTACCCCGAATTTAGGCACCGGTAACCACACGGGCGTCCGCTTTGTATGATACATCATCTTTGATTCATTAATGGACAGGAGAGACGTGTAGGCGCATGTGCTGAGATTCTCATCGTCTATATTGCGATCAGATCTCATATCAGATATATATGCACCTACCCTTCTACCAATTCTAAGTAGCTCTCCTTCGATCCCTAACCACTTACCCAGACATTAGTCTGTTACCAGGGTCGCCACTTGGAGGTGGGGTAGGATCTTGATCAGTGCGAGCTCACTGACTCTGGCGCCACTGTATATCCTTACATTATTGCGCCTGCGGTCTCTATAAGTACTAATGCTGGCTTAATATCAATCAACCAATAAATCAATCAATGGCATAAAGACAAAGAGTTGATTTCAGTGGCGACTCGTCTATAAGGACCAGTGGGGCCGGGCCCACCAAAAATAATGTATATCGTGTATTTATTATTTTAAAAATTAAAATATAGCAATCTAAAACCATGATTTATCCGGAAAAAATGTCTGGCTCCACCAACAAAAATTATCACTAGCCGCCACTGGTTGATTTCATTGCAAGAGATTTAAAACCCACATGGCTTGGTCCCACTGTAAGTATTACACAAAGTATGAAATCCGCATCTCCGGCAGGAACAAGAAGCCTTACACTGGAAACAATGGAGGTGACAAGGGTGTTGGTCTGGATTGATACACATGATTACAAATATACATATAGTCTAAGCGACTTAATGAACGTGCCCAAGAAAGCCTAGTCTGGATATATATATACAACATGAATGGCCCGACTCACTTAACACATTACACAGGATAAATATAACATTTATTTTCGTACCAGGTCATGTGGATGTTATGGGCAATGTGCAAACAGATCGGCTGTCTGACACAACAGTGATCGATGAAGAACGACAATTGATAGGTCAGACATCATCAATGTCATCAGAACAGCAGATCGATATAATCGATGATTTTTGTACAGACAAGTATAGATCCGCATTTCTAACCATAGTGAACGAGATGAGACTGAAACCGGGAACTGCCAGACATGAACACTGCTCACGGTACAAGACGTTTGATTAATCAGCACAGTACCGGAGTGATCAGTCACCTTACGCTGATGCAAATGTTGAGCAGGAGATCTGAGCACCGATGGAAGTATGTGAGTACAAACATGATGACTATCCTGACTAATGACTAATCTGTAACTTCAGAAAGTTAACAGTTCCAATTTCTTTGTACAGTTTTGTTGTAGAAACATCTTGAATAAAACATTTGCAGAATTCCCTTTCCTTTGCATTTTGTCAAACCTCCAGAGACATATATTACAATATAAACTGAATTAGCCAGTAGATTAGCTATTCGACATTTGAATATATATATCACAAGCCAGTATATCAGCTGGGAGGAACAAAGGGGTTAAATGTGTGTATGTATTGTCAATGTTGTTTTGAATGCTTTATTTTTCTTCACCTTTCAACTCCCAACGGAGCACAGGTCTTCAACAAACTTCTCCCATCCCTTCCTTTCTCTTGTTATCCCTTCCTTTCTCTTGCTATCCCTTCCTTTCTCTTGCCATCCCTTCCTTTCTCTTGCTATCCCTTCCTTTCTCTTGCTATCCCTTCCTAGACGTCTTAACTATGTTTTTATTATCAGTCTCCAACTCTCTTCTTCATGTATTTTTAGGCCTCCCACCAATCCTTTTTCCCTGCGGGTTCCGAAACAATGCGTGCCTTGCAATGCTTTCTATCAGTCATCTCAATGTGTGTCTTATCCATCGCCATCGGCACTTGCTTAGGCTTTTTTTTAGTTTATTTTATTTTAAAACTAGCAAGCGATATCTAAACCAACAGAAAATTTAATTTAGTTTTATCTTTGTTTCCTTTCTATTCGTGTCTCAAATTTATAACTTGACACAACTCGGTTGACTATTATGCTATGGGAGTGGGTGTGCTATGAGAGTGGGTGTACTATGAGAGTGGGTGTGCTATGAGAGTGGGTGTGCTATGAGAGTGGGTGTGCTATGAGAGTGGGTGTGCTATGAGAGTGGGTGTGCTATGAGAGTGGGTGGTATGAAATTATTTGAAGCATGACTATTATGCTATACTACACTCTTGAAAAAGTCAAAAGTTTTACATACCTAGGAAGTATGATGACATCTACGGGGATACAGCGCCAGAAATTCCACACAGAATCGCATTGGCATCAAGTGCTTTTAACAAATTGTCAAATATATGGAAGTCCAATTCACTCAGCAAGCACTTAAAATTAAAGATCTTTAACTCTTGTGTGATTCCAGTATTAACTTATGGATGCGAGAGTTGGAAAGCAACAAAAGCTCTAGAAAGAAAATTAGATAACTTTGAGAATAAATGTCTTAGAAGAATATTGAACCTCAAATGGTCAGATTTCAGACCCAATACACAAATAAGACAAGAGACCAAGCAAGAAAATGTATCAAATTTTATAAGAAAGCGCCGCTGGAACTACATCGGCCACACACTTAGAATGGATGAGAGAAGACTCTTTTACCAATCCCTCATATGGACACCAGAGGAAAAAGAAAACGAGGAAGACCAAGAGAGACTCTGCGTAGAACCATCACCAGAGAAGGCTCAACGATGGGCCTAGTAAACATTAAAGACCTAAAACAGATAGCAACGAACCGAGAGACATGGAGAACTATGACCTCTGCCCTATGCGCCGCCACAGGCCCAAGAGGAAAGACTAACTATTATGCTATGAGAGTGGGTGGTATGAAATTATTTGAAGCATGACTATTATGCTATGAGAGTGGGTGGTATGAAATTATTTGAAGCATGACTATTATGCTATGAGAGTGGATGGTATGAAATTATTTGAAGCATGACTATTATGCTATGAGAGTGGGTGGTATGAAATTATTTAAAGTATTGAAGTGAACCCTCATATAACAATTTGAGAAGCACTGAAGTAGATACAAAACGGACAATTTGATAATATATATCAAGCTGTAAACAATTGTCACAAATTGAAAGACAACTGGAGAAAATACAGAACGAAGCTATGCGCATCATCCTCGGTTGTACAAGGGATACACCCTGTGTGGCGATGAAGTTTCTCCTGAATTTTCCGATCATGGAGTATAGAGTCAAGATAGATAGAGCACGTGCCTATCTCAAAATAAGTGCCAAAAAGGATCACCTATTGCATGAACAGCTCAGCACCAGTGGTGGAAATCGGTTAAAGCGGGCAAGTCATGGGTTGGCCGTGCCACAGATACTGTTCAGCTGGTATGCGGGCTCAATAATAATGACTATGGGGAAGAATGGATACCGATGCCTCCAAAATACTGGAACACTTTTTCAACCATCATTAAATTTGACAAAGGTTGCAGAGAGGAAAATCCTGCGGCGTTGAATGCAAACGTCAAAGCCATCATCGATGAAAACTGCATTGGCCTTTTCTGCAAGTTCATGTGGCAAAATGGTCAAGGAAGCCAATGGTGCATTTAGTATGACAACAAGCAGCATGCTAATGGACAGGGCTGACATCTTGAACGACCTCACAGAGCGTGGCCGCAGATAAGATCTTCACCAGCGTTTCCCAACGTGGGTGGTACCGGCCCCCAGTGGGCGCTGAAGGGTTCTAGGGGGCGATAATGGGTTCAGAAGAATTTGGGAAGGGGGAGTGTTCAGGCGATTAGGGTCGATGGCTCCATAAAGAAGAAATTAATAATAACTATTTTTAAATAAATTATTTTTGTGATTTTGCGATTGAATAATCATTTAAAATTTGAATTCTTCATTTTAATTCATCTTATGCCCGTCTTACACGATCCATTTTTTCATCAATGTTCTATTTCATGCAAATAATCATTTAAAAATTGACCATGTATGACAGAAATATATATCAACTTTCTATGTCAAAGAGAAAATAGAGCATATATATATGGGAGGGGGTGGGCGTTGGCAAACTGTTATAATGTGGAGGGGGGCGTTACAAAGTTTATGTTGTGCAAAGTGGGTGATGGACAGAAATAGGTTGGGAATCTATTATCTAAACCAATCTATATCAACTACTAGATTGCGAGAGCTGAGTTTGAAGATTGGTGTGGCAAGAAAAGAACGGTACAACAGGTATACGAGTAGGCTCATCAATCAAAATCGAACTGGTACGGTCAGTCGCTGGACGCTGTTAAGATATGCGAAGGAGATCACAGCGCCTATGGACATGTCCGGAGTGTAATGAAGATATTCCAAACTGAAACTGAAACAAATGTCAAAGGCACATAACCGTTAAAAAATAAATAGTGATTAAATAGTGGGTAGAGGACCATCTATATTTTACTTTGTTAAGTCTATGTTTTGATATTGTTAAGTCTATGTTGTGATATTGTTAAGTCTATGTTTTGATATTGTCAATGATTAGGTGTACATCTGAAAGTGTTTAAATCTATCACACAGTAGGTGTACATCTGAAAGTGTTTAAATCTATCACTGAGTTGGTGTACATCTGAAAGTGTTTAAATCTATCACTGAGTTGGTGTACATCTGAAAGTGTTTAAATCTATCACTGAGTGCGTGTGAATACAATACCAGCATACAATACTAGCATACAATACCAACATACAATACCAACATACAATACCAACATACAATACTAGCATACAATACCAGCATACAATACCAACATACAATCAACCACCAATACCAGCATACAATACCAACATACAATACCAACATACAATACCAACATACAATACCAACATACAATACTAACATACAATACTAACATACAATACTAACATACAATACTAACATACAATAACAGCATACAATTAAAAATAGATCAGTTACTAGAGCTAAGGGAAGACCAATAAAAAGATGGATAGACAATATCAAGACCTCGCTATTTTCTTTTTCTTTTTGACTGATCCAGAAGCACTTGAGCTTTCAGCTCTTCGGCTCAGTGCCATGGACATCGTAACTATTCGGTTCGGTGCCACGAACACCGTAAATCTGGAGAACCTGTGGCTTTTCTGCGAGTCCGCGGAATTGAACCCGCACTCACAGGGAGCTTGTCACCCTTTGTCAAACGCGCTACGAACACGCTGGGCAGGCGGGCGACCACGCTAAATAAACACCCTCCCTGGAGTTCTGAAAACTTCACATCCTCTAGTGTTGTTTTTGTAGTATGTCAAACTAGCATATTTCATGTTTTCATAACTGTCTATTGTACATTGTTTGAATGTAGTTTTCTCAATTATTAATAACTTGTTCTCAATTAAAATAACAAATATAATAACATAGACACTAAGAATGTAGTTTTCTCAATTAAAATAACAAATATAATAACATAGACACTAAGAATGTAGTTTTCTCAATTATTAATAACTTGTTCTCAATTAAAATAACAAATATAATAACATAGACACTAAGAATGTAGTTTTCTCAATTAAAATAACAAATATAATAACATAGACACTAAGAATGTAGTTTTCTCAATTATTAATAACTTGTTCTCAATTAAAATAACAAATATAATAACATAGACACTAAGAATGTAGTTTTCTCAATTAAAATAACAAATATAATAACATAGACACTAAAAGTAGAAACATATCTAGAACTGTCACTACCTGTAATGCCATTAACCATATCATCATTGACTCGTGGTTTTCTGCCGTCAACAGGACTTCTTTGCCGTCAACTCTGCTTGAAAACAAATACAAAACAACATGAAATCAGTGATATATTGTGTAACTTCTTATATGAACAGATAAAAATGTAACTTCTTATATGGACAGATAAAAATGTAACTTCTTATATGAACAGATAAAAATGTAACTTCTTATATGAACAGATAAAAACTACTTGTTTTGACATGGAATAATAATTCAATGATCTTGAGCACATCTACCATCAAAGAGAAACTTCAGAGAAGAGAGGACATTAGACATGTTTAGAAAGTCATCAATCTAAGACTGATATAATGTTTGTGATAATCTTATCAACACATCCTTGTATGTGACAGATTTTCTAGTACTTAGATTGCGTCCTTGAATGTGACAGATTTTCTAGTACTTAGATTGAGTTCTTGTATGTGATAGATTTTCTAGTACTTAGATTGCGTCCTTGTATGTGACAGATTTTCTAGTACTTAGATTGAGTTCTTGTATGTGATAGATTTTCTAGTACTTAGATTGCGTCCTTGTATGTGACAGATTTTCTAGTACTTAGATTGCGTCCTTGTAACTGATAGATTTTCTAGTACTTAGATTGCGTCCTTGTAACTGATAGATTTTCTAGTACTTAGATTGCGTCCTTGTAACTGATAGATTTTCTAGTACTTAGATTGCGTCCTTGTAACTGATAGATTTTCTAGTACTTAGATTGCGTCCTTGTAATTGATAGATTTTCTAGTACTTAGATTGCGTCCTTGTAATTGATATATTTTCTAGTACTTAGATTGCGTCCTTGTAATTGATAGATTTTCTAGTACTTAGATTTAGTTCTTGTATGTGACAGATTTTCTAGTATCAACAGATCCTTGTATGTGACAGATTTTCTAGTACTTAGATTGAGTTCTTGTATGTGATAGATTTTCTAGTACTTAGATTGAGTTCTTGTATGTGACAGATTTTCTAGAACTTAGATTGAGTTCTTGTATGTGATAGATTTTCTAGTACTTAGATTGAGTTCTTGTATGTGATAGATTTTCTAGTACTTAGATTGAGTTCTTGTATGTGATAGATTTTCTAGTACTTAGATTGAGTTCTTGTATGTGATAGATTTTCTAGTACTTAGATTGAGTTCTTGTATGTGATAGATTTTCTAGTACTTAGATTGAGTTCTTGTATGTGATAGATTTTCTAGTACTTAGATTGAGTCCTTGTATGTGATAGATTTTCTAGTACTTAGATTGAGTTCTTGTATGTGATAGAGAGATTTCTCTAGTACTTAGATTGAGTTCTTGTATGTGATAGAGAGATTTCTCTAGTACTTAGATTGAGTTCTTGTATGTGATAGAGAGATTTCTCTAGTACTTAGATTGAGTTCTTGTATGTGATAGAGAGACTTCTCTAGTACTTAGATTGAGTTCTTGTATGTGATAGAGAGATTTCTCTAGTACTTAGATTGAGTTCCTGTATGTGATAGATTGAGTTCTTGTATGTGATAGATTGAGTTCTTGTATGTGATAGATTGAGTTCTTGTATGTGATAGATTGAGTTCTTGTATGTGATAGATTGAGTTCTTGTATGTTATAGATTGAGTTCTTGTATGTGATAGATTGAGTTCTTGTATGCGATAGATTGAGTTCTTGTATGTGATAGATTGAGTTCTTGTATGTGATAGATTGAGTTCTTGTATGTGATAGATTGAGTTCTTGTATGTGATAGATTGAGTTCTTGTATGTGATAGATTGAGTTCTTGTATGTGATAGATTGAGTTCTTGTATGTTATAGATTGAGTTCTTGCATGTGATAGATTGAGTTCTTGTATGTGATAGATTGAGTTCTTGTATGTGATAGATTGAGTTCTTGTATGTGATAGATTGAGTTCTTGTATGTGATAGATTGAGTTCTTGTATGTGATAGAGAGATTTCTCTAGTACTTAGATTCAGTTCTTGTATGTGATAGAGAGATTTCTCTAGTACTTAGATTGAGTTCTTGTATGTGATAGAGAGATTTCTCTAGTACTTAGATTGAGTTCTTGTATGTGATAGAGAGATTTCTCTAGTACTTAGATTGAGTTCTTGTATGTGATAGAGAGATTTCTCTAGTACTTAGATTGAGTTCTTGTATGTGATATATTGAGTTATTGTATGTGATAGAGAGATTTCTCTAATGTTTACAAATGGCGAAACACGACAAAACAAAGTACTGTAGTTTTACAAAATACAAAAACAATAACGATTTGTAGAATAATAAGGACAACGAGGTTAGATGAAATGTATAAAGACATATTTGTTGCATGATGTAGTAAATGATATCACAAACAGTTTTATAGTACTTGTATTTGTATGAAAGTCATTGTATGAAAGTTTGTTTCTTTGTGATAGAACCACTTCGGTTAGTAAACATATGTGATCCGATCTCTTTCTTACACGGGAAGAACTCTGTGACAGTGCATGAACTCTGTGGCAGTGCATGAACTCTGTGACAGTGCATGAACTCTGTAGCAGTGCATGAACTCCGTAGCACCGACGAGGGCCCCTGATGACATTTAGATGGTAAAACTATTTTGTAGGAATAAAAAAAAAAAAATCTTTCTAATGAATTTTGCCAGTAGCTTTCTAGCGTGTTCTTCTCGTTTTTTCTAATGCCAAGGAGTCGTTTAAGTGCTGAACTTGGAGTACGTGACATAAGTTGTATCGTCAGTATCTGATAGGACTAGGAACTCGATCTCACCTACACTGAGATCAGGAGCTCTAGAAAAATTATCCCAATGGCTTTATAAAGGAACGAACCGAGTACTTTGGAACTAGAGGTGAGCACCTAGCCTTTATGCCACATTATGATAGAGATGTTTCTCTGTTTGCACAAACTTGTTGGATTATGATAGAGATGTTTCTCTGTTTGCACAAACTTGTTGGATTATGATAGAGATGTTTCTCTGTTTTCACAAACTTGTTGGATTATGATAGAGATGTTTCTCTGTTTGCACAAACTTGTTGGATTATGATAGAGATGTTTCTCTGTTTTCACAAACTTGTTGGATTATGATATAGATGTTTCTCTGTTTGTACAAACTTGTTGGATTATGATAGAGATGTTTCTCTGTTTGCACAAACTTGTTGGATTATGATAGAGATGTTTCTCTGTTTGCACAAACTTGTTGGATTATGATATAGAGGTTTCTCTGTTTGCACAAACTTGTTGGATTATGATATAGATGTTTCTCTGTTTGTACAAACTTGTTGGATTATGATAGAGATGTTTCTCTGTTTGTACAAACTTGTTGGATTACCAACTAAATGATCAACGGCAAAACAAGTATTTCTTCACTTCTGTTGTATTCTTTGCTTGATAAAGACCTTTTGGTCGAAACGTTGCTGTGTATTGTTTGTGCACTTTGTAAAACTACAGTACTTTGTATTGATGTGTATCGTCAGTGCTACATAGTTTTACTGGACCCGCAAGTGAAGCAACGAATAGTACCACTGCGACATACAAGGCATATCGTAAGAGGCGACTGATGTAGGATTTAGGGAAGCTACCATAGTAAATTAAAAGCATCGCAGAAATCGGATGTAATGGCCTACTTGTAGGCGCATAACTGGGACAACATACAATCGCTCTTAGGCTCAGTTCACATACAAATCACATAGAGTGTGCTAACAAGTGGGCGATATGAAGCGTTCAAAGAAGAATATTAATCTCATTACTTTCAGCTGATCTAATTGTAATCTCATTACTCTCAGCTGATCTAATTGTAATCTCATTACTCTCAGCTGATCTAATTGTAATCTCATTACTCTCAGCTGATCTAATTGTAATCTCATTACTCTCAGCTGATCTAATTGTAATCTCATTACTCTCAGCTGATCTAATTGTAATCTCATTACTCTCAGCTGATCTAATTGTAATCTCATTACTCTCAGCTGATCTAATTGTAATCTCATTACTTTCAGCTGATCTAATTGTAATCTCATTACTTTCAGCTGATCTAATTGTAATCTCATTACTTTCAGCTGATCTAATTGTAATCTCATTACTTTCAGCTGATCTAATTGTAATCTCATTACTTTCAGCTGATCTAATTGTAATCTCATTACTTTCAGCTGATCTAATTGTAATCTCATTACTTTCAGCTGATCTAATTGTTCACATATATTAATCTCATTACTCTCAGCTGATCTAATTGTTCACATATATTAATCTCATTACTCTCATCTGATCTAATTGTTCACATATTTTTAATCTCATTACTTTCAGCTGATCTAATTGTTCACATATATTAATCTCATTACTCTCAGCTGATCTAATTGTTCACATATATTAATCTCATTACTCTCAGCTGATCTAATTGTTCACATATTTTTAATCTCATTACTTTCAGCTGATCTAATTGTTCACATATATTAATCTCATTACTCTCAGCTGATCTAATTGTTCATATATATTAATCTCATTACTTTCAGCTGATGTAATTGTTCACATATATTAATCTAATTACTCTCAGCTGATCTAATTGTAATCTCATTACTTTCAGCTGATCTAATTGTAATCTCATTACTCTCAGCTGATCTAATTGTTCACATATATTAATCTCATTACTTTCAGCTGATCTAATTGTTCACATATTTTTAATCTCATTACTTTCAGCTGATCTAATTGTTCACATATATTAATCTCATTACTCTCAGCTGATCTAATTGTTCATATATATTAATCTCATTACTTTCAGCTGATGTAATTGTTCACATATATTAATCTCATTACTCTCAGCTGATCTAATTGTTCACATATATTAATCTCATTACTTTCAGCTGATCTAATTGTTCACATATATTAATCTCATTACTTTCAGCTGATCTAATTGTTCACATATATTAATCTCATTACTCTCAGCTGACCTAATTGTTCACATATATTAATCTCATTACTCTCAGCTGATCTAATTGTTCACATATATTAATCTCATTACTTTCAGCTGATCTAATTGTTCACATATATTAATCTCATTACTTTCAGCTGATCTAATTGTTCACATATATTAATCTCATTACTCTCAGCTGATCTAATTGTTCACATATATTAATCTCATTACTCTCAGCTGATCTAATTGTTCACATATATTAATCTCATTACTTTCAGCTGATCTAATTGTTCCCATATATTAATCTCATTACTTTCAGCTGATCTAATTGGTCACATATATTAATCTCATTACTCTCAGCTGATCTAATTGTTCACATATATTAATCTCATTACTCTCAGCTGATCTAATTGTTCACATATATTAATCTCATTACTTTCAGCTGATCTAATTGTTCACATATATTAATCTCATTACTCTCATCTGATCTAATTGTTCACATATATTAATCTCATTACTTTCAGCTGATCTAATTGTTCACATATATTAATCTCATTACTCTCAGCTGATCTAATTGTTCACATATATTAATCTCATTACTCTCAGCTGATCTAATTGTTCACATATATTAATCTCATTACTTTCAGCTGATCTAATTGTTCACATATATTAATCTCATTACTTTCAGCTGATCTAATTGTTCACATATATTAATCTCATTACTTTCAGCTGATCTAATTGTTCACATATATTATTCTCATTACTCTCAGCTGATCTAATTGTTCACATATATTAATCTCATTACTCTCAGCTGATCTAATTGTTCACATATATTAATCTCATTACTCTCAGCTGATCTAATTGGTCACATATATTAATCTCATTACTTTCAGCTGATCTAATTGTTCACATATATTAATCTCATTACTCTCAGCTGATCTAATTGTTCACATATATTAATCTCATTACTTTCAGCTGATCTAATTGTTCACATATATTAATCTCATTACTTTCAGCTGATCTAATTGGTCACATATATTAATCTCATTACTTTCAGCTGATCTAATTGTTCACATATATTAATCACATTACTTTCAGCTGATCTAATTGTTCACATATATTAATCTCATTACTCTCAGCTGATCTAATTGTTCCCATATATTAATCTCATTACTTTCAGCTGATCTAATTGTTCACATATATTAATCTCATTACTTTCAGCTGGGTGGAACACCTGGACAAATGGATTAGAACACGGCTTCCACGCTGGAGACCTGGGTTCAGTCCCAGGTAAGGCCAATGATTATATTTATATTGGGGGCATAAATTTAAATCCTAACCAGAACTGTTTTACAGCGACTACACTAGATATGAATTTCACAGACACATCTTCCTCCCCCGTCAACTGTGTCCTAGACTGCCCTAAAAAGTGGTTTACATGTAGTAACGATATATTTATATATTTGACCTTAGTTGATCTAATAGAGAAAGAATATAAGCAGAGTATTATATACAGACATAAATGCTGCCATATTTGTCAAGTGATGCATGCAGAACACATACGTCATAAGATGACATGTCAGCCAACACAAATGAAGCTTAAATATAGTTACATCAAAATCTGCAACTTGAATAAGACGAAGAACAGGACATTAAAAAACAACTTCCATACAACTTCGGAACACATGGGCTCTATATTATACATCTAACATTTCATATTTTACATGCTCTCTACTTTTCGTGTGTATCTGGGACACATTTATGTACCATCACCCCCTCCCCTTTCCCACCCTCATTCTCCAACCAATTTTAAGTAGAAAATTCTGCACACTATTTAAACTGGAAGCAATAAGTAATGTTTTCTAAAGTAATTTTCGTGTAAATCATCGCCTTCATATATACACATTACTTATGTACACACACTACATATGTACACACACTACATATGTACACACACTACTTATGTACACACTACTTCTAGAAAAAAAGTCCAGATAGCGACGTCAACACCTTGTTGCAGAAGGCCCAGGTGTGAAGGAATGGTCACATTGTTCAAATGCCTGATAAATTCATCCGAAAACAGGTGATGTATGGCGAGCTGGAAGGAGACAGGAGATCCGTTGGTGGTCAGAAAAAACGCTTTAAAGACACTCTTAAAAGTGTATCAGAAATGTTTCGATATAGACAGCACGTGCTGGTGATCTCTTGCACAACATCATCAAATTTGATGCAGTAACAACACAAGAGCAACTGGTATAAGCTGAGAACCATCGTGCCGTTGAGGCTACAGAGACAACAAACTAAGCACAACAGCCACATGTCTATCCGTGATTATGTATGCCCCACCTTTGGTAGGGGATTGTGTTCTATAATTGGACTCTACAGTCATCTCCACACACACCAGAGAGGTGTAACAGCACAAGTCTGAGACTGTTATCATCATCACTTGTAACGGATGGCTACATTATACACTACTTATGCGCGATCCTGAAAGTTTAGTTAAAATAAACTTAGCTTTCCCTAATGCTTGTACATCGGTAGGTATGAAATGAATGTCTATGGCTGCTGTCCTGTTCAAGTCTGACACTAGCCAAGCTATAACATGTTATCCTAGTCACAACATTCTAGTAGCCACTCATGGCAGCAAATGTTATAATTAAAACAGAACAAATATTTTTATTATCAGAAAACAACACAAGAATATATTCTTGATTATAATAGAATTCTGATTGTTTGCGTTTGTTCTCATCAACTAATTTAATCACTCTTTGTGATTTGTTTAATTTGCACCGTGAACGAGAGTACGAAGTGTCTCGGCTCATATGCTCCTACATATGCATGTAGGACATGCGTATGTAGGACATGCGTAAGTAGGACATGTGTATGTAGGGCAGGTGTATGTAGGACAGGTGTATGTAGGACAGGTGTATGTAGGACAGGTGTATGTAGGACATGTGCATGTAGGACAGGTGCATGTAGGGCAGGCGTATGTAGGACAAGGTGTATGTAGGACAGGTGTATGTAGGACAGGTGTATGTAGGACAGGCGTATGTAGGACAGGTGTATGTAGGACAGGTGTATGTAGGACAGATGTATGTAGGACAGGTGTATGTAGGACAGGCGTATGTAGGGCAGGTGTATGTAGGACAGGTGTATGTAGGACAGGTGTATGTAGGACAGGCGTATGTAGGGCAGGTGTATGTAGGACAGGTGCATGTAGGACAGGTGCATGTAGGACAGGTGTATGTAGGACAGGTGTATGTAGGACAGGTGTATGTAGGACAGGTGTATGTAGGACAGGTGTATGTATGACAGGCGTATGTAGGACAGATGTATGTAGGACAGGTGTATGTAGGACAGGTGTATGTAGGACAGGTGTATGTAGGACAGGTGTATGTAGGACAGGTGCATGTAGGACAGGCGTATGTAGAACAAGCGTAACCTGTTGCACATAGCAGCTGTCAGCATGCGGCAGTAGCCATCATATGGGCAATGGCTTTGACAGGCCAACCAAACCAGGCTGAGGGTAGCCAGATGGTTAACAACCAATCGGTGAAATAGGTCTTGCCTACCTTGCATGTAAAGACTGGACTCGACAGAGGGTGCGGAAGAAACCACTCTAGTGGCTCAACGGACACAACGGCGAGTACCAGCAAAGCGCTGTGGAGCGTACTGAGCACGGTGAGGCACGTAGTACACCCTGGTCATCCACTGCACCTGAATCCTCCACCAGTCGTCTCGACTTGTCTTGCCACTGGATCTTGTTGGAAACAGGAGAGAGAGTGAGGACGACGTTTAGCGCAACTCTTCCTCACTTTAATCAAACTTGCTGCGCTAGTCACTGATTCATCCTTCAACTCTTCAAGGCACGCATCGGACTGACAAGTCACCTACGTGTCCATTGACTGATACTACATTTTGTTTGTTGGATGAAGTAACTATGTGGTTAAAATCATATTTGATTTTTTTTTTTTTTTTTCTTTCCGATCCAGAAGCACTTGAGCTTTTCAGCTCTTCGGCTCGGTGCCATGGACATCGTAACCCTTCGATTCGGTGCCACGAACACCGTGAATCTGGGGAATATGTGGCTTTTTCTGCCTGCCCACGGAATTGAACCCGTACACACAGAGGGCTAGTCACCCACAGTCCAACGCGCTACGAACACGCTGGGCACGCGGGCAAAATCATATTTGATTGACGAACATTAATTAAGGACAAGCGTATAAAAAAAATTCTTTCTAAGTAAATGTTTGGGTTGGTCTGACCTGACAATCCTTTATAATTTCGTGTGTTTTATTAGTGCATCGAATGTTCAAGACTTTTATTGATAATTTTCAGTCACTCAATGCAGCATCTGTGCGATGTTCACCAAAGAGAATGTTCATGCTCTGTCACTTTTTGTCTGATTCTGTGAGGCTGTTCTGGGTTAAGAACATTCTCAACCGTTTAGGGACGTGTATGGACTACTCGTCATTAGACAGTTTAGGGACGTGTATGGACTACTCGTCAGTAGACAGTTTAGGGACGTGTATAGACTACTCGTCAGTAGACAGTTTAGGGACGTGTATGGACTACTCGTCAGTAGACAGTTTAGGGATGTGTATGGACTACTCGTCAGTAGACAGTTTAGGGACGTGTATGGACTACTCGTCAGTAGACAGTTTAGGGACGTGTATAGACTACTCGTCAGTAGACAGTTTAGGGACGTGTATAGACTAGTCGGCAGTAGACAGTTTAGGGACGTGTATAGACTACTCGTCAGTAGACAGTTTAGGGACGTGTATAGACTACTCGTCAGTAGACAGTTTAGGGACGTGTATAGACTACTCGTCAGTAGACAGTTTAGGGACGTGTAATGGACTAGTCGGCAGTAGACAGTTTAGGGACGTGTAATGGACTAGTCGTCAGTAGACAGTTTAGGGACGTGTAATGGACTAGTCGTCAGTAGACAGTTTAGGGACGTGTATAGACTACTCGTCAGTAGACAGTTTAGGGACGTGTAATGGACTAGTCGGCAGTAGACAGTTTAGGGACGTGTAATGGACTACTCGTCAGTAGACAGTTTAGGGACGTGTATAGACTACTCGTCAGTAGACAGTTTAGGGACGTGTAATGGACTAGTCGGCAGTAGACAGTTTAGGGACGTGTAATGGACTAGTCGTCAGTAGACAGTTTAGGGACGTGTAATGGACTAGTCGTCAGTAGACAGTTTAGGGACGTGTAATGGACTAGTCGGCAGTAGACAGTTTAGGGACGTGTAATGGACTAGTCGTCAGTAGACAGTTTAGGGACGTGTATAGACTACTCGTCAGTAGACAGTTTAGGGACGTGTATAGACTACTCGTCAGTAGACAGTTTAGGGACGTGTATGGACTACTCGTCAGTAGACAGTTTAGGGACGTGTATGGACTACTCGTCAGTAGACAGTTTAGGGACGTGTATGGACTACTCGTCAGTAGACAGTTTAGGGACGTGTATGGACTACTCGTCAGTATACAGTTTAGGGACGTGTATGGACTACTCGTCAGTAGACAGTTTAGGGACGTGTATAGACTACTCGTCAGTAGACAGTTTAGGGACGTGTATAGACTACTCGTCAGTAGACAGTTTAGGGACGTGTATGGACGTTAGGGACGTCAGTAGACAGTTTAGAGTTTCCACTTTATATTTCTTCTTTCAAAGGAAGTAGAAACCCTGTACTGAGACTGAACACGTAAAGCCAACGTGAGCAGTTTTACGGGTGTGATCCCATATCCGGACAGATCTAGACAGGTTACATCAATCATTTCTTTTTTTCTTCTCTCGTTCGTTCTTTTCGGTCGTTTTGCACCAATCATTTAAAGAGCCCTGCCGAAAGAGGGCATTTCTAGTACGATCAACCAGCTTGACTGACTGACGTGAATTTACACTTACAAACGATTCAACAGTACAGTTTTCTTAACTAGTTTCACGGACACTCTCAGGGCATTTGTACCCAGTTATTCATCTCTAGCCGTCGGTCAGGAGACTTATGTAGGCGCATCCACTCAGATATTCTGTTTGTCTGTAGTGCAAACAGATCTCATAACATTTGTGGCTGCGCTTGCATCACTACCTTATCCAGTGGTAGCTTCCATTTGATCCCTACCCTCTTTGCCAGTCTATAGTGCACCAGTCCATTTCCAGTGATAGCACGTGGAGGTTGGTTTTGTTCACAGACAACGTAGCTCTGGCGAATCCTTATACCTTTAATATATTCCGCCTTTTGCCCCCACAATAGAATTCAATTTACTAGCAACAATAGTATGTCTCAATAAATATGTGATTCATCGTCGCTGGATTGTACAAGTAGTTATGTGATTCATCACTAGATTGTACAAGTAGGTATGTGATTCATCACTAGATTGTACAAGTAGGTATGTGATTCATCGTCACTGGATTGTGCACTTACTGAGTCATTGATATCTGAAGCTGTAATCAATACCAGTATCCGTTACATTGAGTCTGATTTATCTGAACCGTGTTGATCTTTATTAACATATAATCTATCAACTTCTTAGTCATCGAGAACGTTAGGGATGGGGTATATGTTGAAATGCGTGTACTGCTTACTTTTCTGGAAGTTACCTTCTTCATACTGTAGATACACATTTTGCCAATTATTGTTATTGTCGTTTTCTTAACTATTGTCCAGAAGATGTCCATGGAAGGTTGTCAGTTACCATCCAAGATTCATGTCTGTATTTCTCTAGCATGGACATCTAATAAAACAGTAGAAAAACATATATATTTTCTGTCTTTTCTTCAATCCTGTTTTGCCTCACAGAGTCAGGTTTAACCCAAGCCGATTTTCACCGCTTTCTTTGGATGAAATTTCTGTATTCTAGCCTGAATGTGATAGACTAATGCATCGTGTGATCAATCTAGGGATTTTCTGTATTCTAGCCTGAATGTGATAGACTAATGCATCGTGTGATCCATCTAGGAAATTTCTGTATTCTAGCCTGAATGTGATAGACTAATGCATCGTGTGATCCATCTAGGAAATTTCTGTATTCTAGCCTGAATGTGATAGACTAATGCATCGTGTGATCCATCTAGGAAATTTCTGTATTCTAGCCTGAATGTGATAGACTAATGCATCGTGTGATCCATCTAGGGGAAATTTTTGTATTCTAGCCTGAATGTGATAGACTAATGCAACGTGTGATCCATCTAGGAAATTTCTGTATTCTAGCCTGAATGTGATAGACTAATGCACCGTGTGATCCATCTAGGAAATTTCTGTATTCTAGCCTGAATGTGATAGACTAATGCACCGTGTGATCCATCTAGGGAATTTCTGTATTCTAGCCTGAATGTGATAGACTAATGCACCGTGTGATCCATCTAGGAAATTTCTGTATTCTAGCCTGAATGTGATAGACTAATGCATCGTGTGATCCATCTAGGAAATTTCTGTATTCTAGCCTGATTGTGATAGACTAATGCACCGTGTGATCCATTTAGGAAATTTCTGTATTCTAGCCTGAATGTGATAGACTAATGCACCGTGTGATCCATCTAGGAAATTTCTGTATTCTAGCCTGAATGTGATAGACTAATGCACCGTGTGATCCATCTAGGAAATTTCTGTATTCTAGCCTGAATGTGATAGACTAATGCAACGTGTGATCCATCTAGGAAATTTCTGTATTCTAGCCTGCATGTGATAGACTAATGCATCGTGTGATCCATCTAGGGAATTTCTGTATTCTAGCCTGAATGTGATAGACTAATGCATCGTGTGATCCATCTAGGGAATTTCTGTATTCTAGCCTGAATGTGATAGACTAATGCATCGTGTGATCCATCTAGGAAATTTCTGTATTCTAGCCTGAATGTGATAGACTAATGCATCGTGTGATCCATCTAGGAAATTTCTGTATTCTAGCCTGAATGTGATAGACTAATGCATCGTGTGATCCATCTAGGAAATTTCTGTATTCTAGCCTGAATGTGATAGACTAATGCACCGTGTGATCCATCTAGGGAATTCTGAAGCCACTGGGACAGCCCTAGCAAGCCGACAGTGGTATAATGTGACCCATCTAGGGAATTCTGAAGCCACTGGGACAGGTCTAGCAAGCCAACAGTGGTATAATGTGACCCATCTAGGGAATTCTGAAGCCACTGTGTCAGGTCTAGCAAGCCGAGAATGGTATAATGTGACCCATCTAGGGGAATCTGAAGCCACTGGGACAGGCCTAGCAAGCCACTGGGACAGGCCTAGTTAGCCACTGGGACAGGTCTAGCAAGCCACTGGGACAGGTCTAGCAAGCCGACAGTGGTATAATCTAATTTGTGCTCATAGAATTATGAAGAGACATAGAAAAGCATATATATGCTTTTGAATATGAGTGTTACAGAAGAGTCTTCGTATATCATGGACAAAAAAGAAAACAAATAGATCTATCTAGAAAGAACACAAAATCAAAGAAAACTGGCTGAAGCTGCAAATACGAAAGAGAACATTTAGCTATTTTGGACATATAAAAAGACACGAAGGGCAAAGAGATGCAAAGAAAGACAACGGAGAAGATGGATCAGGATGTCACTGATGGCTTGGACATGACGGCTGCAGAGGTGAGACATCTGGCCGATGAGAGGGAGACATTTCTGAGGAATGTTAGGGTGGCAAAGTTCTGCAGAGGTGAGACATCTGGCCGATGAGAGAGAGAAATTTCTGAGGAATGTTAGGGTGTCAAAGTTCTGCTCAGAACAAGTTATTTTATGATGATGATTTCTCTATAGTCTATTCAAATTGTCATGTCCAAGAAAAAAATGTGTATCTTTGTAACCTTCTTCTTCTTCTTCTTTTGTCGTCACACTGCTACCGGGTTGTTGCCCAGTGTCGTGGTTTTCTGTTTTTGTCTTGCGCTGTTCTGGTGGCTTGTGTGATTGTTATCTTTGCTCTTTCACAGTTATCTTTGCTCTTTCATAGTTATCTTTGCTCTTTCATAGTTATCTTTGTAACCATTTGATTAAATAACTTCATCTTCTTCTTTGTATACGTTCTTAAAGCCGTTGTTATCATTCTGATGTGATATATAAGAAGCCAAACACCAAGAACGGGTGCACAACCTTCAGTACCTATTGGAGCTCAGGTGCTTATCCTTCTGTGGTATGTTCGGTTTCAGCCAGCGTTTACTGGGTTCGCTCTCCGTTAGCCCTTTGCTCTTCCAGCCAAACCTGCAAGGCAGCAGGTTGCTATTTTATTTTAGGGCAGCGACCCTTAGACGGCCTGCTCTCCCGGGCTTATGACCGCCATCTGCTCAGTGAACCGGTCATTTTGTGGACACCTTGGTTTGCCGCCCGTCGAGTTTTGTGTACGGTTTTCTCCACTAGCCTTTGATTGTCCCCAATCAAACTACAAGGAAACAGTAGTTCTCTGCGAGCGAAAATGCGCACTTGCTTCGTCTCTGCTGTGCTTTCCAATTTGTTCTGCTCATTCGGGTGGTCCGCACACCATCTTGCCTGCTGCGCCTTCCTCGCCTACCGTGCCTACCGCGCCTTCTCCGCCTGCCGTGCTTGCCGCGCTTGCCGTGCCTTGCCGCGCTTGCCATGCACTTCTGCTCACCGGTGGGCCCACTCGGGCATAGCCCGCATGCGTGCTCGCTCTGCCCTGGTGCCTGCCTCATCATCATCGTCAGTTTTCGCCGTGCTCACATTTGCCTAGGCTATCCGACCCTGGGGCTTAAATCGTGCCCCATTAAACGAAACCGTGAGTTTCGCCCCCATGTGGACCCACGTGAAACTTAACCCGGGGTCCGGCATATCGGGCTCTATGAGATAGAGAGAGAGAGCTAGAGCTATACTGGCTCCGAGTTTCGCCACATGTGAGTCCACGTCACTTCGTTGGATGCAGCTCTCATCTCTTTCATCCTGATGCGGTCATTTTTTTACTCCGGGGAGTTTGCATTTGTTCGCTGACGCCTCGTGCTCTGCTGTATTCGTACGTTTCTAACAAACTTGGGCTTTGTTTCTTCGGACATCGGTCAGGAGATGCATGCATTTTGTTCGTTTCTTCGGACATCGGTCAGGAGATGCATGCATTTTGTTACTACTACCAAACTTGGGCTTTGTTTCTTCGGACATCGGCCAGGAGATGCATGCATTTTGTTCGTTTCTTCGGACATCGGTCAGGAGATGCATGCATTTTGTTACTACTACCAAACTTGGGCTTTGTTTCTTCGGACATCGGCCAGGAGATGCATGCATTTTGTTCGTTTCTTCGGACATCGGTCAGGAGATGCATGCATTTTGTTACTACTACCAAACTTGGGCTTTGTTTCTTCGGACATCGGCCAGGAGATGCATGCATTTTGTTCGTTTCTTCGGACATCGGTCAGGAGATGCATGCATTTTGTTACTACTACCAAACTTGGGCTTTGTTTCTTCGGACATCGGTCAGGAGATGCATGCATTTTGTTCGTTTCTTCGGACATCGGTCAGGAGATGCATGCATTTTGTTACTACTACCAAACTTGGGCTTTGTTTCTTCGGACATCGGTCAGGAGATGCATGCATTTTGTTCGTTTCTTCGGACATCGGTCAGGAGATGCATGCATTTTGTTACTACTACCAAACTTGGGCTTTGTTTCTTCGGACATCGGTCAGGAGATGCATGCATTTTGTTACTACTACCGCTAGTTCTCCCCGATCCTGCCCCTCTTAGCCGGACCGGAACCAAAGTCTGTTACCAGGGTCACCTCGTGGAGGTAGGGGGGGGCAGGGTCTTGATTAGCGCCCTTCACTAACCATGGCATATGTTGCCGCCATGCGCCTTTGACCCCATTAAATATCTTGAAAACTTACATGTGAACTACACATGTTCCCGACGCTACAAAATATTTTTGCCATTCAAACAATCATACCATCTAAAAGTTGCCATCTTTGTGCTATATATTTAACGCGTCCATTGGCTTGGTTGAAGAAAGCTCATGTTTACAGCCATTTAATTACATTGATGGCCCGCCCAGCGTGTTCATAGCGCGTTGGACTACGGGTGACAAGTCCTAATTACATTGATGGCCCGCCCAGCGTGTTCATAGCGCGTTGGACTACGGGTGACAAGTCCTCTGTGAGTTTGGGTTCAACTCCGCGGACTGGCAGAAAAGCCAGTTTCCCCAGATTACGGTGTTCGTTGCACTGAACCGAAGGGATACGATGTCCATGACACCGAGCCGAAGAGCTTTCAGCTCAAGTGCTTCTGGGTCGGAAAAAAAAAATAATACATTGATGACAAAAATAGAAACATTCAGGACGAATTCCGGTTTTTTTTAAAAACAATTCTTGCATTTCCCGTGCACCAACTCGACTCGGGATTGATTGAGGTAAACAAATGAGGTCATAAGTGCGAGACGGACTTTTAATTAAAGGCTTATATCGAAATTAGTGTGAGGCTATTGAGTTATATTGTTGACTTCTCAAAACAGACATTGATATAACATTTCGAATGAGTTTGAAGTTACAATGCAAAAAGTATCATTAATACTATACGCGCATTTCCGCAAAGAGGCACATATTGGTTATCTGTACCAGAGAATACAAGAACCAGAGAAACGAACTATTTTATTGTAGTGATACCTCCCTACCACATATGTTAACACACGCACATTGTACCGAAGAAGTAGCGATTTGAAAAGAATCCATTGCCAGTCCCAAGCCTGGACGTGAAAGGGGATGGCATTATGACATGGCAGCTAACCTTAAAAACTAAAATTTCGTTTCAGGCTGGCCAAATATGTCGCCAATATCAAAGGAAACCGTTATATTACAAAATGCAGATTTCAGATAGCAATTCCTTCCATCAGACATTTGTGCCGGTATAATTCTAAGATTGGGTACAAAGTTTCGCTACTGCAGAATTGATGGTTTTGCTACAAATCGCATTGGACTGTGGGCATGAGTTGATGAACGGACTATATTAATCTTTATCTGTTATTTTTCAAATAAAATGTTGAGTTTCACTAGTTGATTTCTTTTTCTTCTTTTGTAGTCACACTGTTATCTAGTTCTATTATCAGTGCTATGCCTAGTGGTTTGTGTAATAGTTAATTTTGATTTAGGACAGGATTCTGCTTTGTCATCTAACTATATTTTTCATATTCTTCCTCTCCCCTTCTGTCATGTTGTTCTATTGTAGAAGAATCTATATACAGTTGAGTTTGATTGCATTCTTATTAAGTGACCGAACCACCTCATTCTTTGTTTCTCAATCTAACAATCTAAGGTTCAGACAGAATTCTCTTTCTTATGCTGATGTTGGTGACTTTGTATTTTATGGTCTCGTTGACTACTCCTGTTTAAGGGTTCACCTAAACAGTCTTCAGGATGTCACACGGTAGTGAGGGGGTTACGAAAACATCTTCTTTATCGATCTCTGGTCATGCGCTTAATATACTGTCCATCACACAATTGGCAGTCATCCTGAAAAATGTACGATTTCCTCAAAGCTTCGTTTTCAGGTCCACTATGTGGCTGCTTTTCATCTTAAACAGAACACAGTCTTGCAAGACAAGCTTCGGTGTCTGTTCCGCCTGCTTACACTGACACATAGGTATTTGACTTATTTCTAGTCTATGTAAATGTTTATTATGTCTTCAATGTCCATGTTCATCATCATCTAGTAGCTTGTCCTGAGCAGAACTTTTAAACCTCAACAGCCCTTCGGAATTTCCCTATCTCATATGCCAGATGTCTCACCTCCGCAGCGGACATGGTCAAACCATCAGTAACATCCTAAGATCATCTTCTCCGTGGTTTTTCTCTTCTCCTCTTTTCCGGGATGCCCCCATCCATGATGGTCTTCTCCAACCCTTTGTGTCTCTTTATACGTCCAAAATACTTTAATTTTCTCATTCTTATTTGTAGCATCAGCCAGTTTTCTTTGATTTTGACTTCTTTCCAGAAAGATCTATTTTTTCTCTTCTCTGTTCAAGATATACAGAGGACTCTTCTGTAACACTTATATTCTAAAGCACATATATGTTTTTCCACTGCCCTGTTAAATGGCGAGTCTTATCTTATCTTAACCACATTTGCCGTCAAAGCGGCGTGGGGAGAGCTAGTTTTCTATCTTGAGCCAGGTGTGTTGTGCTTGACGTTGTCAGTCCATGCTTTCGCAGGGACTCTGGAATGTTATCTATCCATTGTGTTCTTGGCCTGCCTCGTGCTCTGCGCCCTGAGCGTCGATTATTATAGGCACGTGATGGTAGTAAATGTGTTACATTCTCATTAGATGGCCAAACCACTTGATTCTTTGCTTCTCGATGTACTGTATGCATGGTATAGTACCAACGATGCTTCTGATATTCTCATTTCTCACTCTATCTCTTCTTGTAACGTTGACAGCTTTTCGTAGACATCTCATTTCACATGTTGTAATCTTTCTTCTTGTGTCTTAGTCATGGGCCACTTATGTCGAGTAGTTAGTCCAAATATAATGACACCATTTGTTCTACTGAGATTGATAAAGATGTCGTTCTCATTTACTACTTATCTAGTGTTGTCTATTGGTGATTTTCTCTTTATAATGCTTTCAAGTCGTCCATTGCACACAATCTGTGGTCTTCTATTGCACACAATCTGTGGTCTTCTATTGCACACAATCTGTGGTCTTCTATTGCACACAATCTGTGGTCTTCTATTGCACACAATCTATGGTCTTCTATTGCACACAATCTATAGTCTTCTATTGCACACAATCTATAATCTTCTATTGCACACAATCTATAGTCTTCTATTGCACACAATCTATAGTCTTCTATTGCACACAATCTATAGTCTTCTATTGCACACAATCTGTAGTCAGTCTTCTATAACACTATCATCGGTCTATTTGTGTGTGTGTGCGCACTCAGAATAACATCATGGGAAAACTGTCTTTCTTTGCTACGTCAAAAACCAGTTGGTCATGGATGACATGACAGCGATACACTGCTTTTTGTAGTCTCAGAAACGAAATCACTTTAGCAACTTTTGCGTTTATGCTCTAATTTCGAGGAATATCGAATGTTGGTATTGAACCAGTATTTTTCAGATATCATCGGACGGAGAAGAAATACGTAGATATATCCAGAAAACAAAAAAACTCAAAGAAAACTGGCTAATGCTGCAAATAAGAATGAGAACATGCAAGTATTTTGGACATATAAAGAGGCACGAAGAGTTGGATATTACCATTATGGATGGAGGCATCACAGCAAAGATAAAAAGAGGTAGATCATGAAGAAGATAAAGTTGGGATGTAACTGACAATTTGATCATGATGACTGCAGAGGCGGCACATCTGACCAATGATTAGAGAGACATTCTGAAGGACTGTTTGTATGGCAAAGTTGTGTTCAGTATAAACTATTTGATGATGATTTTCAATCAAATTAAAATCAGTTTCTTTCAATCTATTGTCTATTTACAGATGGAAGATGGAGTTGGCTGTCCACTCTTGCTGTTAAGCGTAGGGATGGGAGCTTTAATTTGCGTTCTAGGGCTAGATGAGTTGCCCTTGTTGTGTAGTATCCGTGTTTATGTAGTGTGGTCTTGATATTGTCTATCCATCTTTTCTTGGTCTTCCTTAGCTCTAGTACCCGATCTCTTTTTATTGTATGCTGTTATTGGTGGTTGGTTGTATTTCATTCTCATTAAATGTCCAAACTACTGCATATTTTGTCTTTCGATGTATTCGGTGTATGAAGTTATGCCCACTGCTTCTGATGTCCTCATTTCGTAGTCTATCTTTCCTGGTGACTCCCACTGCCTTCCTCAAGCATTTCATTGCACACTTGGTGAGCTTTCTGTGATGTGTTGCTGTAAGAGACCAAGTTTGGCACTGGTAACAAAGTGTTGGTGAGCTTTCTGTGATGTGTTGATAATGACGATGAAAACATTGTATCCAACAATAATCATTTAATA
Organism: Arion vulgaris; assembly: GCA_020796225.1. NCBI lineage: Eukaryota > Metazoa > Mollusca > Gastropoda > Stylommatophora > Arionidae > Arion > Arion vulgaris. Next base: position 38,560,854 of record CM036770.1, read on the forward strand.
ATAATTTCAACACCAATCGATGACATTGAATTAGCTCCTTTGGAAAATTCTTCAGGAATGGCTTGAGAGATTGATGATCGGAACCATAATGATAAGACACTACAAGAAGGGGTATAGGCACCATGAAATAAGGTGACAAAGCAGTACCAGGGTCAGTGATCTGGAACTGACGCAGGCCATACTTAACTTGGTCATGATTGCTTTAACAGCCGACTGCAACCCTATAATCTGGCAAAGCCAGTAAGGATCGAAGAATAAGCTACCTATGCGACGACGTGGTAGTAGTGTCTATGACTACACAAGTGTGCTGATCGACGTGCTAGTAGTGTCTATGACTACACAAGTGTGCTGATCGACGTGCTAGTAGTGTCTATGACTACACAAGTGTGCTAATCGACGTGCTAGTAGTGTCTATGACTACACAAGTGTGCTGATCGACGTGCTAGTAGTGTCTATGACTACACAATTGTTCTAATCGACGTGCTAGTAGTGTCTATGACTACACAAGTGTGCTGATCGACGTGCTAGTAGTGTCTATGACTACACAAGTGTGCTGATCGACGTGCTAGTAGTGTCTATGACTACACAAGTGTGCTGATCGACGTGTAGGAATCGATAACCGACATAAATACTGTGTAGTAGCGTCCATGATACTCCCCCGACAACATACCTCTGATAAAAGTGTAGAGAAGTCAGACCATCTTGACAGACTCTCTGGTTGGTTATCTAGAATGCATCTTGACAGACTCTCTGGTTGGTTATCTAGAATGCATCTTGACAGACTCTCTGGTTGGTTATCTAGAATGCATCTTGACAGACTCTCTGGTTGGTCATCTAGAATGCATCTTGACAGACTCTCTGGTTGGTCATCTAGAATGCATCTTGACAGACTCTCTGGTTGGTCATCTAGAATGCATCTTGACAGACTCTCTGGTTGGTCATCTAGAATGCATCTTGACAGACTCTCTGGTTGGTCATCTAGAATGCATCTTGACAGACTCTCTGGTTGGTCATCTAGAATGCATCTTGACAGACTCTCTGGTTGGTCATCTAGAATGCATCTTGACAGACTCTCTGGTTGGTCATCTAGAATGCATCTTGACAGACTCTCTGGTTGGTCATCTAGAATGCATCTTGACAGACTCTCTGGTTGGTCATCTAGAATGCATCTTGACAGACTCTCTGGTTGGTCATCTAGAATGCATCTTGACAGACTCTCTGGTTGGTCATCTAGAATGCATCTTGACAGACTCTCTGGTTGGTCATCTAGAATGCATCTTGACAGACTCTCTGGTTGGTCATCTAGAATGCATCTTGACAGACTCTCTGGTTGGTCATCTAGAATGCATCTTGACAGACTCTCTGGTTGGTCATCTAGAATGCATCTTGACAGACTCTCTGGTTGGTCATCTAGAATGCATCTTGACAGACTCTCTGGTTGGTCATCTAGAATGCATCTTGACAGACTCTCTGGTTGGTCATCTAGAATGACATGTTATCGAGATATATTCTATCAAGGGTTAGTGCTTGCATACTTGGCAAGCAATTTAGAGTTTAGTTTACTCGTGTCGGATCATCATCACTGCACGTGGAACCAATTAGTCCATAAGTGATCCGATCTCTCCCTCAGTATGTCTCTCAGCGTGTGGCGACTAACGACACCGGTTCTTTCTTGGTTTACTATTCTTCTTTGGCTACCAGTATAGTGTTCTTGTCTAGCTACACCAAAATTGACCTGGAATTCGTGCAGTCTGGTTAGTGTTGTAGATTCACCACTATCACTGGAATCATGTACATCCCCTCTCTTCCTTAGGGAATTTATAATATCAACCTCCTACATTGCTCGCCCGCTTTCCACAGCAGCCATACCTACAAGCCTATCCGCACGTTCATTCCCCCTTACACCTGGATGTCCTAGCACAAAAATAAAAGTGATCTTTGTCAGCTTAGACCTCCTCAGCGGCTCCATCCATTGTCTCCGAGTCCAGCCTGTTTCAATCTTCCTGATTATATTCATTGATTCACTGAGAAAACATGTATGGATAAAAGTCTGTGATTCCAGCCAGACCATCGCTTTAGTTACTGCCAGGAATTAGAGTGAATGCGTTTAACTAAGTGAGAGACACAAAATACTAGTCTCATTATGTTTGCAACTGAGATGTGTGACATACAGTTGGTTGACCTGCCATGTCAGTACTGTCTATGAAAACGTGGTACCCCAATGATGTTATATTGTAGCAATATTTCTGTATGACATCCAATCATAGAAAGTTGGCACAAAACCATGCTTGAATTACATAGATAAACAAAGAATGAAGTAGTTTGGCCACTTAATAAGAATGCATCCAAACTCCACAGTTTACAGAGTCTTCTACAACAGAACATCGGGAAAGAAGGCAAGAGGAAGACCACGGAAAAGATGGTTAGATGGCGTAGCAGAATCCTGTGAAAGATCAAAAATAATAATCACACAAGCCACCAGAACAGCGCAAGACAAAAACAGAAAACCACGACACTGGACAACAACCCGGTAGCAGTGTGACGACACTGGGCAACAACCCGGTAGCAGTGTGACGACACTGGGCAAGAACCCGGTAACAGTGTGACGACACTGGGCAACAACCCGGTATCAGTGTGACGACTATGGGCAACAACCCGGTAACAGTGTGACGACAATGGGCAACAACCCGGTATCAGTGTGACGACAATGGGCAACAACCCGGTATCAGTGTGACGACAATGGGCAACAAACCGGTATCAGTGTGACGACAAAAGAAGAAGAAGATCGAATCATAGACAACGAACAAAATTAACAAGATCAATAAGAGCAAGATATATGGTTTGACAGCGAATGTTGGGAATTCCATGGACAGCAAATGTTGAGAATTCCATGGACAGCAAATGTTGAGAATTCCATGGACAGCGAATGTTGGGAATTCCATGGACAGCAAATGTTGAGAATTCCATGGACAGCAAATGTTGAGAATTCCATGGACAGCGAATGTTGAGAATTCCATGGACAGCGAATGTTGAGAATTCCATGGACAGCAAATGTTGAGAATTCCATGGACAGCGAATGTTGGGAATTCCATGGACAGCAAATGTTGAGAATTCCATGGACAGCAAATGTTGAGAATTCCATGGACAGCGAATGTTGAGAATTCCATGGACAGCGAATGTTGAGAATTCCATGGACAGCGAATGTTGAGAATTCCATGGACAGCGAATGTTGAGAATTCCATGGACAGCGAATGTTGAGAATTCCATGGATAGCGAATGTTGAGAATTCCATGGACAGCGAATGTTGAGAATTCCATGGACAGCGAATGTTGAGAATTCCATGGACAGCGAATGTTGAGAATTCCATGGACAGCGAATGTTGAGAATTCCATGGACAGCGAATGTTGAGAATTCCATGGACAGCGAATGTTGAGAATTCCATGGACAGCGAATGTTGAGAATTCCATGGACAGCGAATGTTGAGAATTCCATGGACAGCGAATGTTGAGAATTCCATGGACAGCAAATGTTGAGAATTCCATGGACAGCAAATGTTGAGAATTCCATGGACAGCAAATGTTGAGAATTCCATGGGCAGCGAATGTTGAGAATTCCATGGACAGCGAATGTTGAGAATTCCATGGACAGCGAATGTTGAGAATTCCATGGACAGTGAATGTTGAGAATTCCATGGACAGCGAATGCTGAGAATTCCATGGACAGCGAATGTTGAGAATTCCATGGACAGCGAATGTTGAGAATTCCATGGACAGCGAATGTTGAGAATTCCATGGACAGCGAATGTTGAGAATTCCATGGACAGCAAATGTTGAGAATTCCATGGACAGCAAATGTTGAGAATTCCATGGACAGCAAATGTTGAGAATTCCATGGACAGCGAATGTTGAGAATTCCATGGACAGCGATTGTTGAGAATTCCATGGACAGCGAATGTTGAGAATTCCATGGACAGCTAAAGTTGAGAATTCCATGGACAGCGAATGTTGAGAATTCCATGGACAGCGAATGTTGAGAATTCCATGGACAGCGAATGTTGAGAATTCCATGGACAGCGAATGTTGAGAATTCCATGGACAGCGAATGTTGAGAATTCCATGGACAGCGAATGTTGAGAATTCCATGGACAGCGAATGTTGAGAATTCCATGGACAGCAAATGTTGAGAATTCCATGGACAGCAAATGTTGAGAATTCCATGGACAGCGAATGTTGAGAATTCCATGGACAGCGAATGTTGAGAATTCCATGGACAGCGAATGTTGAGAATTCCATGGACAGCAAATGTTGAGAATTCCATGGACAGCAAATGTTGGGAATTCCATGGACAGCAAATGTTGAGAATTCCATGGACAGCAAATGTTGGGAATTCCATGGACAGCGAATGTTGAGAATTCCATGGACAGCGAATGTTGAGAATTCCATGGACAGCGAATGTTGAGAATTCCATGGACAGCGAATGTTGAGAATTCCATGGACAGTAAATGTTCAGAATTCCATGGACAGCGAATGTTGAGAATTCCATGGACAGCGAATGTTGAGAATTCCATGGAAAGCAAATGTTGAGAATTCCATGGACAGCGAATGTTGAGAATTCCATGGACAGCAAATGTTAAGAATTCCATGGACAGCAAATGTTGAGAATTCCATGGACAGCAAATGTTGAGAATTCCATGGACAGCGAATGTTGAGAATTCCATGGACAGCGAATGTTGAGAATTCCATGGACAGCGAATGTTGAGAATTCCATGGACAGCTAATGTTGAGAATTCCATGGACAGCGAATGTTGAAAATTCCATGGACAGCGAATGTTGAGAATTCCATGGACAGCAAATGTTGAGAATTCCATGGACAGCAAATGTTGAGAATTCCATGGACAGCAAATGTTGAGAATTCCATGGACAGCGAATGTTGAGAATTCCATGGACAGCGAATGTTGAGAATTCCATGGACAGCGAATGTTGAGAATTCCATGGACAGCAAATGTTGAGAATTCCATGGACAGCGAATGTTGAGAATTCCATGGACAGCGAATGTTGAGAATTCCATGGACAGCGAATGTTGAGAATTCCATGGATAGTGAATGTTGAGAATTCCATGGACAGCGAATGCTGAGAATTCCATGGACAGCGAATGTTGAGAATTCCATGGACAGCGAATGTTGAGAATTCCATGGACAGCGAATGTTGAGAATTCCATGGACAGCGAATGTTGAGAATTCCATGGACAGCAAATGTTGAGAATTCCATGGACAGCAAATGTTGAGAATTCCATGGACAGCGAATGTTGAGAATTCCATGGACAGCGAATGTTGAGAATTCCATGGACAGCGAATGTTGAGAATTCCATGGATAGCGAATGTTGAGAATTCCATGGACAGCGAATGTTGAGAATTCCATGGACAGCGAATGTTGAGATTTCCATGGACAGCGAATGTTGAGAATTCCATGGACAGCAAATGTTGAGAATTCCATGGACAGCAAATGTTGAGAATTCCATGGACAGCGAATGTTGAGAATTCCATGGACAGCGAATGTTGAGAATTCCATGGACAGCGAATGTTGAGAATTCCATGGACAGCAAATGTTGAGAATTCCATGGACAGCAAATGTTGAGAATTCCATGGACAGCGAATGTTGAGAATTCCATGGACAGCGAATGTTGAGAATTCCATGGACAGCAAATGTTGGGAATTCCATGGACAGCAAATGTTGAGAATTCCATGGACAGCAAATGTTGAGAATTCCATGGACAGCGAATGTTGGGAATTCCATGGACAGCGAATGTTGAGAATTCCATGGACAGCGAATGTTGAGAATTCCATGGACAGCGAATGTTGAGAATTCCATGGACAGCGAATGTTGAGAATTCCATGGACAGCGAATGTTGAGAATTCCATGGACAGCGAATGTTGAGAATTCCATGGACAGCGAATGTTGAGAATTCCATGGACAGCGAATGTTGAGAATTCCATGGACAGCGAATGTTGAGATTTCCATGGACAGCGAATGTTGAGAATTCCATGGACAGCGAATGTTGAGAATTCCATGGACAGCGAATGTTGAGAATTCCATGGACAGCGAATGTTGAGAATTCCATGGACAGCGAATGTTGATAATTCCATGGACAGCGAATGTTGAGAATTCCATGGACAGCGAATGTTGAGAATTCCATGGACAGCAAATGTTGAGAATTCCATGGACAGCAAATGTTGAGAATTCCATGGACAGCGAATGTTGAGAATTCCATGGACAGCGAATGCTGAGAATTCCATGGACAGCGAATGTTGAGAATTCCATGGACAGCGAAAATGAGAAATGCTGAGGTTTTAAAAGATGGTTTGTACATAATGAAACCTGAACAGACAAATAGGAACTCAAGAATCAGTTTTCTTCTGAATGAAACTGTGAAGAGAATGTTTGAAACATCTAGTAACCTCAGGTAAAATACAAGGGAAGAGAGATCGAGGAAGGCAGAGGGAGAAGATGTAGGATGGTTTGACATCTTGGTTCGACAAGAGATCAGTGTCATAGCTTATAATTTGCATCAGTGAGAAATATAAAGCAAGAGTTGTGGAGAGACACGATCGCCTATGCCGGTATGTATGGCTACATGCGCAATAAATAAAAGGACAACGGACAACCACGCGCCAGGTTAGTGAGCTGGCACCGACCAAAACCCTACATCACCTCTATGTAGTGGTCCTGGAAACAGACTACTGCACTGCAGTCTGACTAAGTGGGTAGGGATAAAAGAAGATCTACTCTGGTATAGATAGTAGTGTAAGTACTGTCACGTTTTCTATGTGATCTGCTGGCAATATAGACAAGCTAAGTCTAATAATGGCAATATTTGCGCGAATACATAACAAATGAACGGATTCAGCGAATACATAACAAATGAACGGATTAAGCGAATACATAACAAATGAACGGATTAAGAATAGTATTATGAATAGTCTGTAAACGTTAACTCAAGTCATCCAGGGCCAATGGTCGTATTATAGTTGTCCGCTCTAGACAAGACTGTGAAAGTCCGATGCATTCTGTCTGTGTCGTGTCGACGCAAAGGAAAACTGCAGTTGACTAAGTACTATATGCCAAGCGCAGGTAACTATGTTACTGAAGTTGACCAAGAGCAAACAATTAAAAGTTGTGTTTTACAGCTTATCAAAATTACCTTCCCTGGAAGAGCTGTTACGGGCTATGTAGACTGAGCACAAAATTAAATAAAATGTCGTTCTTGTGTCTGTAAACGCTGCACTACCTGGGAGAACTGAGACGGTTGTTGTAGGCGAAGCGCAAAAACTAAAGCTGCGTCCTGATGAAATTGCTCTCACTGATTGCTTGTGTTCAGCATTGGCCCAATGTTTCTGCTTCTTAGGAAAGAAAACTGCAAAGTAGAAACTCCAAATTGCCTGGTGGTGGCAAATGACGAAAGTTCTAACGCGGTTGAGAATGTTCTTAACCCGGAACGATCTCTCATGTCAGACAGTGACAAAACATGAACATACTCTTTGGCCTAGACCAAAGCACGTGATGCATTAAGAGGATAACAGTTTATGAACTTTGACATACATATGTAATATATCAACTTTGACATACATATGTAGTATATGAACTTTGACATACATATGTACAGGTATATGAACTTTGACATACATATGTACAAGTATATGAACTTTGACATACATATATACAAGTATATGAACTTTGACATACATATATACAAGTATATGAACTTTGACATACATATGTACAAGCATATGAACTTTGACATACATATGTACAAGTTTATGAACTTTGGTATACATATATACACAATATAGATGAGACTGCAGTAAAACTATTTGATTGGCAAAACACGTAATTACAAAGTACTGTAGTTTTACAAATTACAAAAACAATGACAAAATACAGCAACGTTTCGACCAACAAGGCCTTTATCAAGCAAACGAACAACAGGCGTGACAAATTAAAAAAAAAAATGGACGACCAAAAACAAACGTTTCTAAAGAAAATCTGGAAATAAAAACGACAATCTGGGAATAAAAACGAATAACGAAATAAATGTAACACAAAAACACACATAAAAACTAGAAATGGAACGGAAGAGAAACAATGAAAAATCTAGTAAATATATAACTTGAATACATGCAACATATACCCATATAGATTACAAGGCATGGGAAGGGAAAGTACTAAGAAGCATAGGAATGTAATACGTTGAGCCCACGTGGTCGCAAGGTACCATACAAGAAATCAACCGATTCTCCAGAGCAAATCGACTGCGATCATCCGAGGAACACGATCGGATGGCTGTGACCTGGACATCGTGATCTCCTAAATGGCCAGTATCATTGAAATGGGTGGCTACAGGGTCACAGAGCATTGGCGTATGTCGCGCAAGTGTTGGGCGAATCGGCCACTGAGCCTCTTGCCTGTCTCGCTGATATGAGCCTTGTTACACCGCTTACAGATAATGGCATAGCTAAGATTACGGGACTGGCATTTGAAACCATCGTCAATAAGAAACGTGGCTAAAGGAAAAGATACAGTACGCGTCTGTATCACATAAGCACACGTGTTGCAACGCCGACGGCCACACTGAACAGTGCCAAAATGAGTCTGGATATTGGACTTAAGGCGACTGTGTACCAACATATCCTTAAGACTTCTGTCCCGTCTGTAAGCCACCAAAGGATAGTTGGGGAAGACAGAACGGGTCTCAGGATCTGACTTAAGGATAGACAGATGACGGAATAAAACATTTTCACCAGTGAACTATGGGGGTGGAAAGTTAAGATAGGTTTTACTCTCTCAGAGTTAGTGGTCCTATGCTGGCTGGTGAGGGCTTGCTGGCGAGTGATTTTCTGAACTCGATGCATAGCCCAGACAAGCACACTCTCCGGGTATAGGCGCCTGCGAAAGAAATCAAGCATCGCGCGAGCTCTATCAAGAAAATCATCGTCCTCACTACAAAGACGACGAAGGCGCAAGAGCTGCGAGAATGGCAAAGAATCACGACAAGCCCGGGGATGGGAAGAAGTATAAAGAAGAAAACTATGTGCATCAGTAGGCTTGTAATATACTGATGTAGTGATAGTGGATAGGCGTATGGAGATAGTGATGTCAAGAAAGTTGACACAAGTAGTGGAGATGTGAGAAGTAAAACGAATAGAAGGGTTGAAAACATTAATGAAGCGTGATAAATCGGCTTCAGGCATATCAGTGATGCCAATACAGTCATCAATGTATCTGTGATAGACAGACGGAATAGGGCCATCATATGTAGTCCATACAAGGTGTTCAAGATAACCCATGAATAGACAAGCATAACTTGGTCCCATTTTAGTACCCATGGCAACCCCACTGATCTGCTCAAAGAATTGGTCATTAAACTGAAAGGAGTTAAGAGTGAGAACTAGTTCCGCAAGACGAAGGAGAGCAGAAGTTGACACAAGTGGATTAGTTCTCATATTGAGAAAGAACTGGAGAGCTTCAAGGCCGTCAGGATGAGGTATAGAAGTGTACAATGAGCACACATCAAGGAGGAAAATCCAGATTTTCATTAGAAACGTTTGTATTTGTCGTCCATTTGTTTTTTAAAATTAATACTCCTGTTGTTCGTTTGCTTGATAAAGGCCTTGTTGGTCGAAACGTTGCTGTATTTTGTCATTGTTTTTGTAATTTGTAAAACTACAGTACTTTGTGATTACGTGTTTTGCCATACATATATACAAGTATATGAACTTTGGCATACATGTGTACAAGTACATGAACTTTGGCATACATATGTACATGTATATGAACTCTGGCATACATATGTAGTATAAACACGTAATTACAAAGTACTGTAGTTTTACAAATTACAAAAACAATGACAAAATACAGCAACGTTTCGACCAACATTTAATTTCGACCAAAATAATTTTGTCATTGTTTTTGTAATTTGTAAAACTACAGTACTTTGTAATTACGTGTTTTGCCAATCAAATAGTTTTACTGCAGTTCCATATATATATATACTGAATATGTAGTATATGAACTTTGACATACATATGTACAAATATATGAATTTTGGCATACATATGTACAGGTATATGGACTTCGGCATACATGTGTACACGTATATGAACTTTGACACAAATATTACAGTATATGAGCTTTGACCTACATTTGTACAAGTAGCTAAACTTACATGATCACAAACTGGTTTGCATTATCTAGGTCAAGAGTGATAGCAGCTCCGCGTAGTTCAACATATCCAAGAGGAACTTTACTTCGAGAATCATCTTCACTTTTGAAATAAAGTAATCGTCCCTGGCTTTCTTCAAGGACACACCATAAACGTCTGCGAGTTTTAAGAATACTCAAACCTGGGAACAATTGCATGGAATTCTCTTAGTTATGTTTGGGAGATGTCAACACATTGAAAGTGTCATTTATCCTATCTGTATAGACATAATAAATATCCTATCTGTATAGACATAATAAATATCCTATCTGTATAGACATAATAAATATCCTATCTGTATAGACATAATAAATATCCTATCTGTATAGACATAATAAATATCCTATCTGTATAGACATAATAAATATCCTATCTGTATAGACATAATAAATATCCTATCTGTATAGACATAATAAATATCCTATCTGTATAGACATAATAAATATCCTATCTGTATAGACATAATAAATATCCTATCTGTATAGACATAATAAATATCCTATCTGTATAGACATAATAAATATCCTATCTGTATAGACATAATAAATATCCTATCTGTATAGACATAATAAATATCCTATCTGTATAGACATAATAAATATCCTATCTGTATAGACATAATAAATATATATGTCACATAACCAAATCTTAGCATATCCAAACTTTACTGAACGTAGCCATCAAACACAGTCAATGAGTCGTCGATTTTCTAGCCACCACTTGTTCGTTCAGTAGTTTGCCATTGTTTTCTGAACGGTGAGGTCTTTTTTACCGTTCGTAAAAACCCAAGGAACAATTTTGCTTCCAAACTTGCCCGTCGCTGTGTTTAAACCAGGTACGCTTGGGTTGTGATCGAGTTAACTACAGCATAGGCTACAGATATGTAACATACGAGTGTGTGTTTGTAACATACGAGAGTGTATGTAACATACGAGTGTGTTTGTAACATACGAGAGAGTATGTAACATACGAGTGTGTTTGTAACATACGAGAGTGTATGTAACATACGAGTGTATATGTAACATACGAGTGTGTATGTAACATACGAGTGTGTTTGTAACATAGGAGAGAGTGTTTGTAACATACGAAAGAGTGTATTTGTAACATACGAGTGTGTTTGTAACATACGAGAGTGTGTATGTTACATACGAGAAAGTGTTTGTAATATACGAGAGTGTGTTTGTAACATACGAGAGTCTGTATGTAACATACGAGAAAGTGTTTGTAACATACGAGTGTGTTTGTAACATACAAGTGTGTATGTAACATACAAGTGTGTATGTAACATACGAGTGTGTTTATAACATACGAGAGAGTGTATGTAACATACGAGAGAGTGTATGTAACATACGAGAGAGTGTATGTAACATACGAGAGAGTGTTTGTTACATACGAGAGACTGTATCTATGAATGTCAATTTGCAATCTTTCTCTTCTATCCGTTTGACATAGACCATCAGAAACTAGATCTGAACATATAGTTTATCATTAGTTTTTTTATATCCATACCGATGCCTCATTATCCGTTCTGCGAATCATGGCAACTGATAACATTAAACAACGTCTTCTTGTGCTCTTGTACCAAGGCATTGTTCTGTCATGTATAGAATATGCATGCGCTCTCCTAACAATTAGTCCAACGCAAACAGTGAGACTGGAAATAATTCAGAATGATGCTATGCGCATCAACACCAGGAACGTCAATGAGATTCCTTCTTGACCTCCCCACTAATGCTCACAGAAGTGAAGTTTGGAGGGTTAGATTTTATAAAAAAAATCAACGCAAGAACCATCCCCTGCATGATAAATAATGCCTTAAAAATGTCAGAGTAATATCGGCAGTTCGAATGCTGACTCTTTGATGTGGGATTTCCATTTCTTGTTCTAGTATCATCATCATCATCAGGCGCCATGCCGGCTGGCGTATGCAATCAAGGATATCCACAAATCTCTAGTGTTTGCTATCATCTCAGATGTTGACGCTCTTCCGTGCCATGAAGTCAGACTATCCAAAATTGTCTCTCTCTGTCTTTCTCTGTCTCATCTCCCCATCGATTTTACTAGTTATTACAGTGTGTTCTAAACCTCCCTCCTCATCACATGTCCGAAAAATGATGACTGTCTCTTTCTTATATTGATGATAAGCTTTCTCTGTGTCTTGACCTCCCTCATTCAGCACCTCCACATTAGCCATTAGTCTAGTATACTATCCTCTCTAAAATACTGTCCAGTTATTTGAATTCAAGGAAGCGAACTACAAAAAAGCGAATTGGAAACAGTATAGCGCACTGACAGATGTCAATGTTGAACACATCAACATGCATGAAAAGAAAAACATGAGAACTGTGGCAAGTGAACTCTCATTCGCAATCCTGAAAGCGGCACGGGATACCATTCCCAGAGGTGCATGGAACGATTACAAGCCATACTGTACAGCAGAGGTCCAGAAGCAAGGAGAGAGGCTGAACAGGCACAGTCAGTGATGACCAATACTGCTTACAAGGCGGCAGCAGCTAAGTACAGAAGGGAGGTAAAGCGAGCAGCAAAAACCAGAGCTGGGTTAAGATGACCGAATCCCTGAACCTTGATAGGGACTTCCACAAATTGTGGAAGTTGGCAAAAGTGCTGAGTGAGGAAAACACTATATCCGACCCCCCAATAGTTCTCGAACAAGACAAAAGTGCTGAGTGTGGAAAACACTATATCCGACCCCCAATAGTTCTCGAACAAGACAAAAGTGCTGAGTGTGGAAAACACTATATCCGACCCCCAATAGTTCTCGAACAAGACAAAAGTGCTGAGTGAGGAAAACACTATATCCGACCCCCAATAGTTCTCGAACAAGACAAAAATGCTGAGTGAGGAAAACACTATATCCGACCCCCAATAGTTCTCGAACAAGACAAAAGCGCTGAGTGAGGAAAACACTATATCCGACCCCCAATAGTTCTCGAACAAGACAAAAGTGCTGAGTGAGGAAAACACTATATCTGACCCCCAATAGTTCTCGAACAAGATACAAGGATGTAAGCCGGAAGAGACGAGACAAACATTCTAATACAAAAATATTCTGAAGTCAGCAGAGTAAGCATAACAAAAGAAGCAGTCGATGACACTAAGAGAAAAGTGAGAGACCTCCAAGGCGAGCCAAGAAAAGCTGATAATCACCTAACGGAAACGTTCACCAGTAATGAGTTGGAAGAGGCTTTAAGGGAACTGAAGCCCAGAAAGTCGCTAGGAAAGGACGGGATCACCAATGAGATGCTTAAGAACTTGGATACCAGAGCAAAAGCAGCTCTACTAGCCGTTCTAAACATGTCGTGAAACATGTTTCAAACCAGGCAAAAATAAACTTGACCCTGCGAGTTACAGACCAAAAAGCCTTCTAAGCTGCACGGGCAAGCTTATGGAACGTATGGTGAACAAATGGCTATCTTGGCACTTGGAAAGCAAAGGGCTTCTCATGGTACAACAGGGAGGCTTTCGAAGATATAGATCTACAGAAGATCAAGTAACATACATTGCTCAGGAAATCGAGGATGGTTTCCAAGAAAAGAAACAGACACTTGCAGTTTTGGTAGCTATGGAGAAGGCGTTTGACATAGTCTGGAAGGATGGACTATAGCTGAAACTCCTCACCCTCGGCACAAAGGGAAAAATGTACAATTGGCTTGATAGATACCTAGAGAACAGAACAGCAAGGGTTCAGGTTCAGGGTACACAAGCATGAAAGCCACACTAGAGCAAGGAGTGCCCCGAGAAGGAGTGCTCTCACCAACTCTTTTCTTAATCTTTGTCAATGACATCGCAACATGCCTACCAGAGCGAGTGCACTCTGCCATGTACGCCGACGACATGGCAATATGGGCGAGGGAAAAGTCAATGCCCACAGCAACAAATCGACTACAAGTTACGTTAAATAACTTGGAAGTGTGGACAAAAAGTGGAATATGAGCATAAATGCGTCTAAAACCACTTACACTTTGTTCTCGCAGAACAACCAGGTTCACAAAATTCAGCTTAAAGTCAATGGCCAAGATCTCCCAGAAAACAAGACCCCAACGTACCTTGGAGTCACACTCGACCGTAAACTGACTTGGTGCTCTCAAATTGAAAATGCTACGGCAAAAGCGAGACAAAGGCTCACAATGATGCGTAAACTCGCAGGCTTCGCGTGGGGAACAAACGCCAGAGTGCTCAAAACACTCTGGTAGAGTGCGGTCGGTCCTAGAGTACGGTATAGCAGCCTGGAGCAATGCATCCAACAAGCAATTTGCCAAAGTAAGCAATTTGCCAAAGTCAGCAATAGCCAGAATTGTGCCATGCGTATTATCACTGGAGTCATGAAGTCCACGCCTATCAAGGCTATGGAAACAATCACCGGCATCCAACCAATGACAGATCGAAGGAAAGAAAAGAATTAGTACTAGCGGAAAAACTAAAACGGCTCGATTCCCACCCAATTCACGGAAGAATGTTTGAATTCGGAAGGAGTAGGATACAGAGATCTAGCATAGCAAAATTCTCCACAGCCCTGACCGCAGATCATCCAGTCCTATCAAAATGCAAAGCCAAACCAATCCCGGCAACTGACAACTGCCCGCCGTGGAAAACCAGAATGCCCGAACGAAAGGAATCAATCCCATGCATACTGAATAAAAGGAAGCAAAAATACTTCGAAAGAAAAGCGGCCACAGAAGAGTACATAGAATCCGACTACCCTGAAAAAAAGTGGACGCACGTGTACACTGACGGATCGGCCAAAAACGCAATCGGCGATGGCGGAGGAGGAATAGTGCTTAAACTCCCAAAGAAAGTGACGGTCACGAAAGCGATTGCCACAGGCAAATACTCAAATAACTACCGAGCAGAGGCTGAGGCAATAAAAGATGCGAGCCGAAATGATCCTAGAGAGAATAGGCACCGCTCACAACAAGGTTTTGATATTAACCGATGCTCTATCGGTCATCACGGCACTCAAAAGTGTTTGCAAAACAGAGCTGAATGAGCTCAAAACGGCCCTCGATGAACTAACAAGTACACTCAAACGCACCGTTATTCAGTGGATACCATCACACTGTAACGTAAGGGAAACGAAGCAGCCGACAAACTAGCCAAAGAAGGCGGGCGACTACCTCAGACTGATCTCGAGATCAGTTATGAGGAAGCCAAAACAACCATCGGCTCGCACTATAGAAACAAATGGACAAAAGATCATCCTCAGTATACCAACAGCGACGGATACTATGGTCTCTCTCGCAGTGAAAAATGTGCCATACTTCGCCTCCGTACCGGACACAACAAGCTCCGAGCCCACATGTTCCACAAATTTAAGATTGGCACAACTAGCCTGTGCCCTTGCAAAAAGGCGGACATGACGGCAGAACACGTTCTGCAAGACTGTCAACGGTTAGCACAACTTGCCTGTGCCCCTGCAAAAAGGCGGAGATGACGGCAGAACACGTTCTGCAAGACTGTCAACGGTTAGCAGGTATAAGAAATAAAACAGAGCTTCGTGAGAAGCTGTACGGAGGAACAGTGTCCCTTAAAACCACGGTAAAATTCATGATAAAAGTTCGTCCATCAGTCTAGGCCGGGAACGCAAGAGAGAGAGAGAATTCAAGGACTTAATTTAGCTGAATATTATTGACAAGTATGCTAATTAGCTATCGTTAACGACATAGAACAAGAATAAAATATCGCTAAAGTTGGTGGCAACATAACAATAAAATATCGCTAAAGTTGGTGGCAACATAACAATAAAATATATAAAAAGAACAACCTGTCAAGGCTTGTCTTAAAACGCAGATTATTTTAGTGTTTATTTTTAGTTCATTTTTAATTCATTTATCAAATAGCTTGTACTGAGCAAAACTTTGCCACCCCAACAGTCCTTGAGAATTTCTCTCTCTCTCTCTCTATCTCTCTGTCTCATATGGCAGATGTCACGCCTCTCAGGCATCATGCTCAAATCATCAGTAACATCCTGAATCCATCTTTTATGTGGTCTTCCTCTTCTCCTCTTTACCGAGATGTCTCCTTTCATAATGATCTTCTCCAATCAATTATCACATTATCGATGCAGAAATTAAGTTTAATTTGGAAGATGAATAATGAGAGAATTATTTCTATCAAGTTAATGAAGATGTAACTACCTCCACCTCCAGGCTTGACATTAAGATATCCAGACAAGCTTGCCCAACCTGACATTGTGAAAGAGTTGCCTGTTTCACAGACCGACTATCAGATCTGACTTAACTCCATATGCTGACCTGGAGAAGAACAAAATAGATATAAATTAGTGCATGGTACAACAGCACAAAGAACACACTTATTTCCACTGATGGTTCAGTAATTTACCAACAACGATGTGCTTGGGCATGTTTGTCTTATACAGCAGGAACAATTATAAGAGGGTCAATGGGGCATACGCGGTAAGAACGGTTAGTTTGACAATGGAGATGAGGGAGGTTACTTAGCTTTGGAGGAGCGTCTGGTTGAATAGATTAGAGCGCGGTGTCTGGTTGAATAGATTAGAGCGCGGCTTTCATGCGGAAGACCTGTGTTCAATTCACGGTAAGGCGAAATATTTTTTTTCTGCTGTGGGCATAAAAGAAAGTCATAACCTGAACAGCTTCGCAGCGACTGCACTAGCCATGTGGTCATTAAATTATTACGGCTCTCGTCCCACCTGTCCTAGACCGCCCTAAAAAACGGTACAACAGGCAGTAACGACAGGCAGTAAGAACAGGCAGTAACGACAGGCAGTAACAACAGGCAGTAACAACAGGCAGTAACGACAGGCAGTAACAACAGGCAGTAACATCAGGCAGTAACATCAGGCAGTAACATCAGGCAGTAACATCAGGCAGTAACATCAGGCAGTAACATCAGGCAGTAACATCAGGCAGTAACATCAGGCAGTAACAACAGGCAGTAACATCAGGCAGTAACATCAGGCAGTAACATCAGGCAGTAACAACAGGCAGTAACATCAGGCAGTAACAACAGGCAGTAACATCAGGCAGTAACATCAGGCAGTAACATCAGGCAGTAACATCAGGCAGTAACATCAGGCAGTAACATCAGGCAGTAACAACAGGCAGTAACATCAGGCAGTAACATCAGGCAGTAACATCAGGCAGTAACATCAGGCAGTAACAACAGGCAGTAACATCAGGCAGTAACATCAGGCAGTAACAACAGGCAGTAACATCAGGCAGTAACATCAGGCAGTAACAACAGGCAGTAACATCAGGCAGTAACATCAGGCAGTAACGACAGGAACGACTTAGCTTACGTGCTGACGTGGCTAGCATGGTGTAGATACCCACGTGATTTCATACTAAGTCACATGATGAGTATGATTGCTTATGTCAAGACATGGATGATGAGAAAACGATTGGTGGAGGAGGTACTGACGCAGCTTAGCCATCCATCGCAAGCGATGATGACAACAGTCTCAGACGAGTACTGTTACACCTCTTTGGTGTGTACAGAGGTGACTGTAGAGTCCAGTACTGAAACACAATTCCCTACTACAGGTGAGGTATACATGATCAAGGCTAGACATGTGGGTGTTGCGTGTACTGGCTTTTTTTGCATAGATCCTTTTTTGCGCCTTAGCAGTACGACGGTCCTTAGCTATCCAAATTCCTCTTGGGTTGTTATATCACCACATTTGACGATCTTACGCACGGGATCTCAGGACGTGGTGTCTGGTCTTTATCGAAGCACTTAAGAGACACGTCAAGAGTCGAGTTGTTTCTACCCACCAACTATTCGTCTGCACTCTTTAAATGCGTTTAAAAGACATCCGAGCAACATGACTGGCCCATCTCACCTGGATCTTCTACAGCAGGGTGTTGACGCGTCGAATCTTTACTTTTATGAAGACTTTGGTATCTTGAATTTGTGTCCCCTCATTTTATTTTGAGTAGTCTGGTAAGACAACTAGTGTGGAAGTGGTTTTTGTGTCTAGAGTGTCTGCTATACACTGCCCATGCCTCACTGGCGCAGACTAACTGGAGCATACTAAGGTCAGAGAAATTACCTTCATTTCCGTCCACGGGGATGTTGGAGTCAGAGGTAATGAACGAGCTAATAAATGCTCTGGCACCGCTACACTATCAGAGGGCAGTACAATAGACCGAAATAACATTTTGAACGAATTCAGTTTATCTAAACAGAGCTGTTTTAAGGTTGTAACTCCCATGCGCTGATCAGATTGAGAGAGACAGTTGTCGATATTAGTGCATCGCGAAAAGACTGACACACACATACACAAGAAGAAGAGAGAGAGAGAGAGAGAGAGAAGAGAGAGAGAGAGAGAAAGAAGAGAGAGAGGAGAGAAGAGAGAGAGAGAGAGAGAAGAGAGAGAGAGAGAGAAGAGAGGGAAGAGAGAGAGAGAGAGAGAAGAGGAGAGAGAGAGGAGAGAAGAGAGAGAGAGAGAAAGAGAGAGAGAGGGAAGAGAGAGAGAGATAAAGAGAGAGAGAGAGGAAGAGAGAGAGAGGGATAAAGAGAGAGAGAGGAAGAGATAGAGAGAAATAGAGAGAGAGGATAAGAGAGAGAGAAAAGAGAGAGAGAGAGAGAAGAGAGAGAGAGAGAGAAAGAGAGAGAGAGAAAGAGAGAGAGGAAGAGAGAAAGAGAGAGAGAGAGAGAGAGAGAGAGAGAGAGGGAGAGAGAGAGGAAAGAGAGAGAGAGAGAGAGAGAGAGAGAGAGAGAGAGAGAGAGAAAGAGCGAGAGATAGAAACCTAAACTTTGCTCCCCATTCGTAATAAATATATCATTAAACTAACGTCGAAATGTAACAAAGCACTGAACAGTTAGTAAGGCTATACATACAGCGAGTAACATCCCTTACATACAGCGAGTAACATCCCTTACATACAGCGAGTAACATCCCTTACATACAGCGAGTAACATCCCTTACATACAGCGAGTAACATCCCTTACATACAGCGAGTAACATCCCTTACATACAGCGAGTAACATCCCTTACATACAGCGAGGAACATCCCTTACATACAGCGAGGAACATCCCTTACATACACATATTTTTGTGTATAGCTTCTAAAGATATGTTAGTACCTAGTAACAGACTATCTGTCAGATTGAGCCAAATGTAGTAGTGTTCAGTTTCGCATACAGATACGTGAACTCAACGAAATCTATCTCAAATAGCTTGTGACAACGAAATCTATCTCAAATAGCTTGTGACAACCACTAATAGCTTCTGGTTCCCATGTGGGTGTTCATATGAAGCCAGCCTTACTGTTCTTACTGATATGAAATTGTATGAAATGTATGACACTGGTATCTTATAACCAGTTACGTCACATAGACACACAATTGTTATCCTTGGTTGGTTTCCTATTGAGGTGTATGATATACGCATTAATGTCAAACCACCATTGGTTTACCGGTTCAACCGTTTACTCGATGTGCTTGAGAGCGTAAACCCTGAAGACAAATCTGAATATAGAGTATATAAGGAAATCTAGTATTGTTTTGATCACCATTAACTGCATACACCTTCTTTCAACATAGAGACTCCCATGTAATGACTTGGTACAAATGGAACGATCCAGATATTAAGAGCCATATAGATTACATATTAACAAGGCATAGAGACTTTAGTGAGATTTTGGATGCTAAAGTCATAGCGAATATTAGTATGGACACCGACCACAGGATAGTAGTTATAGACAGGAAAGACAAGATAAACAGTAATATCAGAAAAAAGAAACCAAGCATTGAAACTATTAAATGGAAAGAATTAGAGAATGCAGAAAATGAAAACAATTTCCAGGACCGCGCGGTGTATTTTCTCAGTATGATGCTAGTCTGCGAAATGACTAAATGTTTTTTCTTTAAAATAATCTTCAATTGTGATTTTAATTTCGATTCTTATGCTGCCCCCCTTCCCCCTCTGTCCCTTACGGTGCCGCCTGCTGCGCCTCTCTGTATCATATCACGGCACGGCTCTGATAATTTCAAAGAAAGAATACAACAAAGTTATGCAAAACTAACAATCAAAACAAAAGGATTGGATGAAGAATGGAGTAACTTGGATGATACCTTTAAAATGATTGCTCAAGAAATATGTGGCATCAAAAAGAAAGGTAAACCAAGGTGTAACATTTCAGCATGGTGGAACCAAGATATAAAAGAAATAGTGAATAGCAAAAAGAAAGCCTATTCATCTTCTTCTTCTCTTCCACCATTTACTTCTTTATAGAAGTGTTGCCGGGGTGCAACGTAGTGATCTTGTGTGTGCTTGCTTTCTTCTCTTCCACCATTTACTTCTTTATAGAAGTGTTGCCGGGTGCAACGTAGTGATCTTGTGTGTGCTTTCTTCTCTTCCACCATTTACTTCTTTATAGAAGTGATGCCGGGGTGCAACGTAGTGATCTTGTGTGTGCTTGCTTTCTTCTCTTCCACCATTTACTTCTTTATAGAAGTGTTGCCGGGTGCAACGTAGTGATCTTGTGTGTGCTTGCTTTCTTCTCTTCCACCATTTACTTCTTTATAGAAGTGATGCTGGGGTGCAACGTAGTGATCTTGTGTGTGCTTGCTTTCTTCTCTTCCACCATTTACTTCTTTATAGAAGTGTTGCCTGGGTGCAACGTAGTGATCTTGTGTGTGCTTGCTTTCTTCTCTTCCACCATTTACTTCTTTATAGAAGTGTTGCCGGAGTGCAACGTAGTGATCTTGTGTGTGCTTGCTTTCTTCTCTTCCACCATTTACTTCTTTATAGAAGTGTTGCCGGGAGTGCAACGTAGTGATCTTGTGTGTGCTTGCTTTCTTCTCTTCCACCATTTACTTCTTTATAGAAGTGTTGCCGGAGTGCAACGTAGTGATCTTGTGTGTGCTTGCTTTCTTCTCTTCCACCATTTACTTCTTTATAGAAGTGATGCCGGGGTGAAACGTAGTGATCTTGTGTGTGCTTGCTTTCTTCTCTTCCACCATTTACTTCTTTATAGAAGTGTTGCCGGAGTGCAACGTAGTGATCTTGTGTGTGCTTGCTTTCTTCTCTTCCACCATTTACTTCTTTATAGAAGTGTTGCCGGAGTGCAACGTAGTGATCTTGTGTGCTTGCTTTCTTCTCTTCCACCATTTACTTCTTTATAGAAGTGTTGCCGGGTGCAACGTAGTGATCTTGTGTGTGCTTGCTTTCTTCTCTTCCACCATTTACTTCTTTATAGAAGTGTTGCCGGGAGTGCAACGTAGTGATCTTGTGTGTGCTTGCTTTCTTCTCTTCCACCATTTACTTCTTTATAGAAGTGATGCCGGGGTGCAACGTAGTGATCTTGTGTGTGCTTACTTTCTTCTCTTCCACCATTTACTTCTTTATAGAAGTGTTGCCAGGAGTGCAACGTAGTGATCTTGTGTGTGCTTGCTTTCTTCTCTTCCACCATTTACTTCTTTATAGAAGTGATGCCGGGGTGCAACGTAGTGATCTTGTGTGTGCTTGCTTTCTTCTCTTCCACCATTTACTTCTTTATAGAAGTATTGCCGGGGTGCAACGTAGTGATCTTGTGTGTGCTTGCTTTCTTCTCTTCCACCATTTACTTCTTTATAGAAGTGATGCTGGGGTGCAACGTAGTGATCTTGTGTGTGCTTGCTTTCTTCTCTTCCACCATTTACTTCTTTATAGAAGTGTTGCCTGGGTGCAACGTAGTGATCTTGTGTGTGCTTGCTTTCTTCTCTTCCACCATTTACTTCTTTATAGAAGTGTTGCCGGGAGTGCAACGTAGTGATCTTGTGTGTGCTTGCTTTCTTCTCTTCCACCATTTACTTCTTTATAGAAGTGTTGCCGGGTGCAACGTAGTGATCTTGTGTGTGCTTGCTTTCTTCTCTTCCACCATTTACTTCTTTATAGAAGTGTTGCCGGGAGTGCAACGTAGTGATCTTGTGTGTGCTTGCTTTCTTCTCTTCCACCATTTACTTCTTTATAGAAGTGATGCCGGGGTGAAACGTAGTGATCTTGTGTGTGCTTGCTTTCTTCTCTTCCACCATTTACTTCTTTATAGAAGTGTTGCCGGGTGCAACGTAGTGATCTTGTGTGTGCTTGCTTTCTTCTCTTCCACCATTTACTTCTTTATAGAAGTGTTGCCGGGTGCAACGTAGTGATCTTGTGTGTGCTTGCTTTCTTCTCTTCCACCATTTACTTCTTTATAGAAGTGTTGCCGGGTGCAACGTAGTGATCTTGTGTGTGCTTGCTTTCTTCTCTTCCACCATTTACTTCTTTATAGAAGTGTTGCCGGGTGCAACGTAGTGATCTTGTGTGTGCTTGCTTTCTTCTCTTCCACCATTTACTTCTTTATAGAAGTGATGCCGGGGTGCAACTTAGTGATCTTGTGTGTGCTTGCTTTCTTCTCTTCCACCATTTACTTCTTTATAGAAGTGTTGCCGGAGTGCAACGTAGTGATCTTGTGTGTGCTTGCTTTCTTCTCTTCCACCATTTACTTCTTTATAGAAGTGATGCCGGGGTGCAACGTAGTGATCTTGTGTGTGCTTACTTTCTTCTCTTCCACCATTTACTTCTTTATAGAAGTGTTGCCGGGTGCAACGTAGTGATCTTGTGTGTGCTTGCTTTCTTCTCTTCCACCATTTACTTCTTTATAGAAGTGATGCCGGGGTGCAACGTAGTGATCTTGTGTGTGCTTGCTTTCTTCTCTTCCACCATTTACTTCTTTATAGAAGTGATGCCGGGGTGAAACGTAGTGATCTTGTGTGTGCTTGCTTTCTTCTCTTCCACCATTTACTTCTTTATAGAAGTGTTGCCGGGTGCAACGTAGTGATCTTGTGTGTGCTTGCTTTCTTCTCTTCCACCATTTACTTCTTTATAGAAGTGATGCCGGGGTGAAACGTAGTGATCTTGTGTGTACTTGTCTTCTTTTCCACCATTTACTTCTTTATAGAAGTGTTGCCGGGTGAAACGTAGTGATCTTGTGTGTGCTTGTTCTTCTCTTCCACCATTGACTTCTTTATAGAAGTGTTGGGGGTGAAACGTAGTGATCTTGTGTGTGCTTGTTCTCTTCCACCATTTACTTCTTTACAGAAGTGTTGGGGTGAAACGTAGTTATCTTATGTGTGCTTTTTAAGGCACTTTGTAAGCTGATATGCATGTTCATAAGGCTGTTCTTGATCCTGTCGCTCCATATTTTACGTGGTCTTCCTCTTGCCTTGTACTCATTATACTTTTCTGTGTGACTCTATGTGGTAGGCGATACCAGGGCATTCTGGTCAGGTGTCCAAACCATTTAATCTGTTGTTCTTTTATGAATTGCATAACTGGTTTCACATCCAGTCTCCTTCTGATTTCTTCATTTCTAATTTTGTCTCTTAGTGTCACACATGCAGCTCTTCTAAGACACCTCATCTCTGTCGTTATGATTTTCCGCTCATTAGCTGCTGTTATTGGCCATGTTTGACACTGGTAACATAGTGTTGACCAGATAATCGTTCTTATGAGATTTGCTTTAGTTGTTAGCGGTATCTCTTTATGTGACAACAGTGGTGTTAACTGTCCCAGTACTTGGTTAGCTTTTGTGTAACGATTGCTGATTTTGCTATCGATACTTCCATCTGCTGTGAAAATTTCTCCTAAGTATTCGGCCTCATTTGTTTGTTTTATGTCTACATGCTGGCTAAAAAGCAAAACTCATATAAATTATGCAATCTATAGACAAATCAGAAGAGAAACACATAAAACAATAAAAAGAGCAAAGAAAAAAGCATGGGAAACATTTGGAAACATGCTGGTAGAAGAAGAAAGAACAGCACCAAGAGAATATTACAGGAAAGTAAGAGGAATAAGACAGCACAATGAAGAATACAACCCAACAGAAATTTTAAATGACGAAAAAGACAATCTATCTTGGGACCAAAATTAATATTAGAAAGATGGAAAAACTACTTTGAAGAGCTACTTAATTGTGATAAAACTTATGGGATCAGTTATCAGTTATATGAGGACTATCATCATAGCACTCCGGACATGTCCATAAGTGATCCGATCTCCGCCTCAGCAAATCCAGCAGCGTCCAGCGACCCAACACGCCCGTTCGATATTGATTAATCAATCTCTTTGCATATTTAGTATGTCGTTCTTTTCGGGCTGCACCAATATTGACACTCATCTCTTTCAATCTGGTCAGAGAGTGGGATTCACAGCCCTGAAACTCCTCTGTTCGGAAAGACTCTCTCAATGCGTGAAGAATGTCATTTCGATCCATGGCAGCTCCTCTGATATTGTAGCCAAGGCAGCCAATCTATCAGGACGTTCCATTACCCTAACTCCTGCGTGTCAGGGACAGAAATGAAAGTGATTTCTCTGATCATTGTCTGTACCAGTACCTCCACCCAGTTGTGTCTCACCATTCCTGATTCGACTTTACGAATCATGCTCATGGAGTCACTGAGTATGAAAACACGAGAGTAATTGTGAAATGCCAACCAGTTCACCGCCTCTGTAACCGCCCGAACCTCCATTGTTAAACTACTTGTGGTTGTTGCGTAGGCCCCACTGGCCTCTCTTATTATTTTTCCTCCTGAGAGTGCCGAAAAAGCCCACGCACAGCGTTGTTGGCGAATGACTGAACCATCGGTGTAAATAACCACATCTGTATCATTGATGTTGTCATTCAAGAGGGCTCCACCTCCAGGTTAATCAGTGATAGATTATTTTGTTCGCAGTTTTTCTTAATAGATGTAATAACGGTAAAAGCAGTCTGAAATTGAGGTGGCACAGCAATCCATTCCTCTCCTGTTTCAACTTATGGGATAATAAACTGCTATAACACAGAGGAAGAAATAGAGGAATTAGAACCAGAAATACTACTAGCAGAAGTAGAAAATGTAATAAAGGTGGCACCAAAACAGAAAGCAGCAGGCACAGATGATTTACCTGCAGAAGCAACGAAAGCAGCTGGTTGTTCTAGATCAATCGCGGATGTCGCTCTTTGAATTATAATCAGGTCAACCTTAGCCCAGTTATCCCATGAATCGGAGAGGGTAGTAATCCAGTGGATACCCTCATACTGCAAGATCAAGGGAATGAAGATGCTGACAGACTGGCTAAAGAGGGAGCAGGAATGCCCCAAGAAAACAACCTGGTTAGCTATGAAGAAGCAAAAACCATCGCCAAAGGGCACTACAGGGCAAAATGGGATAAAGAACACCCAAAACACAACAAGAATGATGGATACCAACTGTCCAGAAGGGACCAGACAGCTATACTTCGCCTTCGGACGGGTCACAACAGAATGAGACACCACCTGTACACTAAATTCAAGATAGGCACCAACGACCTGTGCCCCTGTGGCTTAGCAAGTATGACAACAGAACATATCCTACAGAACTGGCCCCAGTATGCAGACCTGAGAAGAAAGAGGTGGCCCACTTACACCAGCGTCCGTGACAAACTGTATGGCGTGGCTGATGATCTGAGGCAGACGGCTGTCTTTGTTAGAGAATCCGAAATCCCAATCTAGTGAGAACGCAGAAGAAGAAAAGAAGAATTATAATCACATGCAGATTGTCCAGTGTGGTCAATGAGTGATTTTTCTAGAGCGTCTACCGCTCTAGATAAGATGGGGTACTGCAGCAATGACCAATATACTCTACATAAGTAAGAGTTTCTGCAATTCTGAACATAGAACTACACGTCTAGGTGGTATCGACTTGATCTGCAAGAAAGTCAGGTGTTCTCTACGGCTCAAATATAGGAAACATGGTGAAAACTCATAATTACTGGTGGCACGTAAACAACAGCAGTACAACTGCAGGCAACATCATTTGAAACAGTGACTTCCAAATATAGATGGGACATTTTCTTGTTTGAGCTGGTTCTACACCAACAATTTTCTAACTAAATCGTATGAGATTTGTACGTGGTGTGCGGCATGGCGGCAGGGAGTGTAAACATCTTTTCTCATGGTTAATTGTACGTGGTGTGCGGCATGGCGGCAGGGAGTGTAAACATCTTTTCTCATGGTTAATTGTACGTGGTGTGCGGCATGGCGGCAGGGAGTGTAAACATCTTTTCTCACGGTTAATTTCTCTAATTAGCTAGACGTAACCCATTTCAGCGTGGCTAGAACCAAATATTTTGACCAGAAATAGATAAACACACACACACACACACCACAGCCTACCACTTTGCGAGCATTGTTTTATTTAATTTTCTGTATTGTGTTTGCTGTTTTATTTAATTGTCTGTATTGTGTTACTATTTTATGTAATTGTCTGTATTGTGTTTGCTGTTTTATTTAATTGTCTGCATTGTGTTTGCTGTTTTATTTAATTGTCTGTATAGTGTGTTGCTGTTTTATTTGATAACTTCATTTTTTAGTATTGACTTTCTGCAGCAGATAACGGATATATTAAATTTATGCTGTGTTTAGTTCATATGTTAAAGTTGTGTATATTCGTATGTCAAATTGTCTGATAATGTATTATATTTGTATAATATACTAAATAATATTACTCACATTTGGCGAAGAGAAATAAAGGCTTCAGAAGCAGTACTAAAGCCAACATCCATTGAATGATATAACGAAGGCAAAAGCACGTTAGTATCGATTTCTAGTCAGCTGATAAACTTTGTATGCTATATACTACACAAACTAGATTAGCCGTGTAGGAGGCGCAGACGGGCAGCTGATCTAGACAGCTGTGGTAGGGAGTAATGTCAATTTCCAAACTGTCATCAGGTGTGAGGGTATAAACAAGGGAGAAATCGATCCAACAATGAAAGCTTTAACTGTCAATCTCCGGATGTTGACAGCACAATCAAGTCTACATTATGATGGTCAGATTGTAGAATAATGACATTACTTGGATTGGGGGAGGGAGTGATGAGGGAGTGATTAGGGAGTGATGAGGGAGTGATGAGGGAGACGTTAATGATATTTTGTTATTGTTTACTCAAATTCAATTCAGGCCTAGTCGTCTACTATGGCGATTTGACCATGTTTTCTGTGGAGGCTTGCTTTCTTTATCACAAGTGTCTCTAGTAATTGAGGCGTAGTAATGGTGTCTAATATTGCAATCTGACCGACTTTTGGGTGGAGACTTGCTTTCTTGATCATCAGTGTCCCAAGTAATTCAAGTGAACCTTACTCAGACTTCAGAAGTACTTGTCATTTAAATTCCCAAGTGTCCGGCCGCCTGCCCAGCGTGTTCGTAACGCGTTGAACGACGGATGACAAGCCCTCTGTCAGTGCGGGTTCAATTCCGCGGACTCGCAGAAAAGCAACAGGTTCTCCAGATTTATGTTGTTCGTGGCACCAAATGGAAGGGTTACGATGTCCATGGCACAGAGCCGAAGAGCTGAATCATCAAGTGCTTCTGGATCGGAGAAAAAAATCCCCAGGTAAAAAATTAGAGAACTTGTCCTTCAAGTGTGTATCGTGTGCACACCGATGAGAGAACTTGTCCTTCAAGTGTATATCGTGTGCACACCGATGAATTTTTTTGCTCAAGCTGGCCTCGAGCACCAGCATGGCTGATGGTGAATATTGTAGAATGTTAACTCTTTCGCTACCGGCGACCCGAAGAAGTTAGTGAAGAAGTGACACAATATTACGTGATCGTAGGTAGACCTAGAGAAGAATGATAGAGACAAGGAGTCAATAGTATTAGAAGACAGTAAATAGTGCTATAAGACAGTAAATAGTACTAGAAGACAGTAAATAGTACTAGAAGACAGTGAATGTGGAAAGAGTGTGGAAAGGAATAGAATGAGAGAGAATAGCATAGTGATAGTGTGAAGAACAGATTATCAGATAAAAAGGAAAACACATGGGAAGGTAGAATGAGAACATAATGATGTGGAGAAGAACAACATTGTGGAGGGTGAAAAGTATTATAGTAGATGAAAGTACAAAACGAAATCGGAAGGGGGGAATGGATTACAGCGGAAGAAAGTAAGAGATTAACTGAATCCTTACTAATTATCGCAGAGTACGTTATGATTGCTTTTTAAAATAATCCAACTGCTGCACACTGCGTCAAGCATTGTTTGATGCAAAATTAGTGATAAATTTACATCCGCATATCATAATCCAATTTCCAGTTTTATCCACAGCAAAGCTATCTAACCTCGTGGTCCGATCGAGAGTTTAATAAAAAGTTTTAAATTTACGAAATTTGTATATTTTTTCAAGCTGGAAAATGGGAACAAAAATTATTTTGGCCACATCATATTTTTCAATTCAGTAGCAAATGTTCTAAGTCGGAAGGGAGATAAATGTTCTATGTCGGAAGGGAGATAAATGTTCTAAGTCGGAAGGGAGATAAATGTTCTATGTCGGAAGGGAGATAAATGTTATAGTCGAAGGGAGAAAAGGAACAGAGTAGTAGAGGGAATGAGAAGACAGCGGCATATAAAAAAAACAAGCGGAAAGGAAAAATAAAACAAAGTGGCAGAGAGAAAGAGAACATAGCCGTAGGGGAATCAGAACAAATCAGTGAAAGAAGGTCATCCTTAACAGCGGTAGATGCAAGGAAAACCTAGCAGAAGAGGGAATGAGAATAAAACGTTAAGGAAGAAAAAAAAACAAAGCGGAAGGAAGAGTGTAAACATATTGCTTGAAAGACGAAAAACAGAATGCTTGGGAAAAGAAACAGAAAATGAGGGAGAAGGATAAATGAGTGGCTAAGAGAATGAAAACAGAGTGGACGGAAGAAGGAAAACAGAGTGGACGAGAGAAGGAAAACAGAGTGGACGAGAGAAGGAAAACAGAGTGGACGGAAGAAGGAAAACAGAGTGGACGGAAGAAGGAAAACAGAGTGGACGACAGCAGGAAAACAGAGTGGACGGAAGAAGGAAAACAGAGTGGACGGAAGAAGGAAAACAGATTGGACGAGAGAATAAAAACAGAGTTGAAAATAGACGGAAAACGGAGTGGAAGAGAGAAGGAAGACAAAATGGAAGATAAAAGAAAAAGAGAACGGAAGAAAGAAGGAAAAGAGAACGGAAGAAAGAAGGAAAAGAGAACGGAAGAAAGAAGGAAAAGAGAACGGAAGAAAGAAGGAAAAGAGAACGGAAGAGAGAAGGAAAAGAGAACGGAAGAGAGAAGGAAAAGAGAACGGAAGAAAGAAGGAAAAGAGAACGGAAGAAAGAAGGAAAAGAGAACGGAAGAGAGAAGGAAAAGAGAACGGAAGAGAAAAGAACAAGAGAACGGAAGAGAGAAGGAAGACATAATGGAAGTGAAAAGAACAAGAGAACGGAAGAGAGAAGAACAAGAGAATGGAAGAGAAAAGAACAAGAGAACGGAAGAGAGAAGGAAGACAGAGCGAAGAAAACAAAAAATACTCTATAATTTGAGATATAAACTTGCGTTTTAGTGCTCTATTGATTGCGTTAGCTAAAACAAATGTGGTCACAATGAGTCGTCGCTTAAACGGGTCAGATGTTCGATCTTAGATTGTATTTTTCTATTTGTCTTCCCTATTGTTTAGTCTGTATAGTTTCCATGAACATCATACATTGTATATGCCTGCCATTTTGTTCACTATTATATCATTATTTTCACTGGTCTCTGAATGTCTGGAGGGAGTACATGAGCAATAAAATGAAGTGACATGCTGCGCTAGGGTCAGAGAGCGGTCCCTATTGCAGCGCCACGTGGTGGTACTGGAAACAGATTACAAAAAAGGGTGGAGACTGCAGTAAAACTTGGAAAATAGGTAAACACGTAAAAACAAAGTACTACAGTTTTACAAAATACATAAACAGTGACGATAAACAGCAACGTTTCGACCAAAAGGCCTTTATCAAGCAAACAATACAACAAGAATGACGAATTTCGAGGAACACTACAAATGGACGATTACATGTGGAAACATAAACCTATCTGATAAAAATCTGGGAATAAAAACGAACAACGAAATGAGTGCAACACAAAACCGAAAGTGGAAAAGGAGAGGAACAATAAACAATATAGTGGATAAATGACACATATATGGAGCAAACACACATATAGATAACAAGGCACGAGATAAGACAGTACTAAGAAGCATAGGAATGTAATGCGTTGAGTCCAAGAGGTCGCAAAGTGCCATAGAATGAAATAAAACGGTTCTCCAGGGCGAATCGACTGCGATCATCGGAGGAACATGATCGGATGGCTGTGACCTGGACGTCGTCAACTCCTGAATGGCCAGTATCATTGAAATGAGTGGCCACAGGAGTCACAGTGTGCCATCTGTAACAAATACAAAATAAATGTCCGAGAAACAAACTAAACAGAGAGTACAACGAATCATTCTCAGACTGAAAGCTATGACAGAGTTGCAAACACAGACCTGGGGATAAGAACATGACAAGAATACATGATGATCCGACTTAAGAGGGGAAAATGACGGTGCATCGGGCATACCCTACAGAAGACAAAGTCAAGAGTCACTAGAAAAGCACTTGAGTGGAACCCGCAAGGAAATCGGAAAAGAGGGTGTTCTAAAAAGACGTGGAGACGAAGTCTTCTTGCGAAACTGAATGGTGCTGGCTGTAACTGAATGGTGCTGGCTGTAACTGAATGGTGCTGGCTGCAACTGAATGGTGCTGGCTGTAACTGAATGGTGCTGGCTGTAACTGAATGGTGCTGGCTGTCCTGGGAGACCATAAAGAAAAAATAGAGATCGCGGAAAGGGGCGAACAACTGTAAAGGTCCTATGCTCCAAGATAAGTGAAGAGAAATAAGTCAAGTCAGTCAAATCACAACAAGGCATCTGTCAACTCACGTCAAATCACAACAAGGCATCTGTCAACTCACGTCAAATCACAACAAGGCATCTGTCAACTCACGTCAAATCACAACAAGGCATCTGTCAACTCACGTCAAATCACAACAAGGCATCTGTCAACTCACGTCAAATCACAACAAGGCATCAGTCAACTCACGTCAAATCACAACAAGGCATCTGTCAACTCACGTCAAATCACAAGACATCTGTCAACTCACGTCACCCTTAATCAATGGTCACACCATAATTGCCCGCTCTTGGCAAGACTGTACAGATCGATGTAAAGTATCGTGTTGACTCATGGCTAGACTACATTAAACTCTGTACCAGAGGTCAAGCTCAGGTGAATGGATTAAGTAATATTGACCGAGTGAAAAATCAAATGTTGCATGCTTGCGCCTAATGAAGAAGAGATTTCTAGGACGAGCCCTTGTGTGTGATAAATTGTGTCTTTCGTCGTCTCTGTTATCTCGGAGGTCCATCTTTTGCGTGGCCGGCCTTTTGCTTTGTATCGGAGCAACAGCACACATTGAGGTGCACTGTCTGTTGGTAAGCTGCTTATTTGGCCGAACCATTTAATTTGTTGTTTCTTGATTAAGTTTAGTATTGATGTTGTATCCTCATTTTTCCTGATGTCTTCATTTCTCAACCAGTCTCTTCTTGTTACCCTCAGCATTCTGCGTAGACACTTCATCTCTGTCGTGACTAGTTTTCTTTATCATTTAATGCCAGCGTCCAGGTTTGGCACTGGTAATATAATGTGGGGAAAAAGATTGTGTTGAACATTGCTCTTTTTGTGTACACGGTGACATGTATGCATTTTAAAATTGACACCATTTGTCCTATCATTTGATTTGCTTTGTTGCATCTGTGTTGAATTTCATTAGTTATTCTTCCGTTTGTTGAACAAAATGCTTCCCAGGTACGTCAAGTCTTTGAATTGTTTTAATGAACGATTGTCGATGGATATATTGGTTGCGTTTTCCTCTCTTGAGAATGTCATTACTTCAGTTTGGTCGATGTTTCTCATATTGTATTCATTACATGTTAACTAGAGTTTGTTAATGTGTTGCTGTAGCTGTTCTTCTGTTCTAAAGGCCTAATGTACCGTACAATTATTTGACACAGTTATAAAAAGTCCTAACTTGGTGACTTATTCCTCTCAACACTTCGTGGATCATAGGGTTTCAACAGTTTTTTCCGGTCTCTGATTGTTTTCTTTATCGCCCTCATGATAGTCCAGCACCCTCAGTTCCACAAGAAGACTCAGTCTCCAGGTCTGTTTAGTCCAGCACCCTCAGTTCCACAAGAAGACAGTCTCCAGGTCTGTTTAGTCCAGCACCCTCAGTTCCACAAGAAAACTCAGTCTCCAGGTCTGTTTAGTCCAGCACCCTCAGTTCCACAAGAAGACTCAGTCTCCAGGTCTGTTTAGTCCAGCACCCTCAGTTCCACAAGAAGACTCAGTCTCCAGGTCTGTTTAGGACATCCCCTTTTCCGTTTCCCTTGTTGCTTTCACTCAAGTGCTTGTATAGTGACACTCGACTGTGTCACTAAGCCTTAAGGTAATTAAAAATTATTTGACAACGTTCCAAAAAGTTCGAAAGTACCCAAAAATTATTTGATAAAGGTTTCAAAAAGTTCGAAAGTATCTAAAATTATTTGACAACGCTACAAAAAGTTCGAAAGTACCTTAATAGTATCTGACAACGCTTAAACTATTGAGATAGACAAGACTCGTTAAAAGTTAAGCCTAGAATATTGATTCGTTAATAATAATCGATGTTACACGGTGAAGTAAGAAATGGCTGCAAGAAGTAAGCCTTACTTTACTGCAGTCAACAACAACACACTCATATATATATATACTGCATAAGGAAATGGCTATGTGTAAGCTTGAGGTCCTACCTACTGTTAGCAAATCTGATCGATAAATATAATCGATGGCCGACTTGGCCGGTAAACAACTCGTTATTGTAATATATGCTGATATGGACAACTTAGATTGAACATCTCCAATGAACGACGGTGCAGCATCGGCGCAGCATCGGCGCAGCATATGTATTATGTTGTATGGGATATGGGGAACTTAGATTGAACATATTCAGTGTATGACGGCGCAGCATCGGCGCAGCATATGTATTATGTTGTATGGGATATGATTCAGATAAACGTGGCAGCTTTCAGGTAAATCAGACATCTTCAGAATGAATGGAACATCATCAGGAGGAATGGAGCATCATTAAGCTGAATTTGACATCATTGAGATAAATTGGACATCATTAATTTTAATTTGACATCATTAAGATAAATTGGACATCATTAAGTTTAATTTGACATCATTAAAATGAATGGGACATCATTAAGATAAATAGGACGTCATTAAGATGAATGGGACAAGATTAAGATGCGTGTGACATTATTAAGATGAGTGGGAAGAGGTACTCAGGCCATCGAAGGTATACTCATTTAAAGTGAAAATCCAATTCAGCCTCAATAGATGAACATTAATCAATTTTTCCAGGTAGCTAGGACATTATTCAATTCAATAAGAATAGATAAACATTATTCAATTCAGTAAGAATAGATAAACATTATTCAATTCAGTAAGAATAGATAAACATTATTCAATTCAGTAAGAATAGATAAACATTATTCAATTCAGTAAGAATAGATAAACATTATTCAATTCAATAAGAATAGATAAACATTATTCAATTCAATAAGAATATATGAACATTATTCAGTTCAGTAAGAATAGATAAACTTTATTCAATTCAATAAGAACATATGAACATTATTCAGTTCAATAAGAATAGATGAACATTCAGTAAGAATAGATTGAACCAAGCCGGACAGGTCACTGAGGAGGGGACAGACGAAGTATGGTCTTCTGGTCATCCAGGTTGGGAGTTGGGCTTGGGACTAACAATCCTATCCTAAAATTTCAACGTTACGGAAACAGCAACAAAGACACAACATATTCACGGACATGAAGTGCTACCAGTCATTGACTCACATATTCACGGACATGAAGTGCTACCAGAGTCATTGACTCACATATTCACGGACATGAAGTGCTACCAGAGTCATTGACTCACATATTCACGGACATGAAGTGCTACCAGAGTCATTGACGCATATCACACTGGAAGTAGTGAAAGCTGAAAGAAAGCTACTTTCACGAGGATGGAAGTCCTGAATGCCAAAACCAAGACCAGAATTGGATTCTGGAATGTAAGAACAATGTATGAAGGTGGAAAACTATCACAGATAACAGCTGACATGAGAAGATATAATCTGCATATTCTAGGAGTTAGCCAGAGCAGACGGACAGCAAACGTAAGAAGTACCACTGTTACAGGTGAAACAGTTTTATTTTCTCTACGAGAAGATAGAATGAAACCTATCAGCAGCCGCTTGATTAGGATCAGATTATAGGAGAGGCATACAAACATCACCATCCTACAGTGCTACGCACCTACTAATGATAGCGAGGATGCAATGAAAGATTCGTACTACGAAAATCTACACGCAGAGTTGGACAAGTCACCATCCCATGATGTCATCAATGTTATTGGGGACCTCAATACGAAGGTTGAACAAGACAACACACATAGTTACAGAACTATTGGAGAAATATGGATGTGGTACAATGAACAAGACAACACACATAGTTACAGAACTATTGGAAAACATGGATGTGGTACAATGAACAAGACAACACACATAGTTACAGAACTATTGGAAAACATGGATGTGGTACAATGAACAACAATGGGAAACGTTGAGTAAACTTCTGCAGCATGAACAATCTGGTTATAGAATGTACCCTATTTCAACATTTAGATATCCACAAATTAACATGGTATTCCCCAAACGGCAGAGATAAAAACCAAATAGATCATCTAATGATCAATGAACCGAGGCGACGCTCACTGCTAGATGTTGTGGTCAAGAGAGGTACGGATGTTGGTAGTGACCACCACCTAGTCACAGTTTATATCAAACTTAAGCTAAGAAAGACATGACAACAGAAAAACTTCCAAAAGAGATTCGATGTGGATAAAATAAAGAACACGGAAGTAAGAGATAATTTTATACTGCAAATAGAGAACAAATTCCAAGTCCTAGAAAGTAATGGAAACACGGATGAAACTGAGCAGATAAATAAAACATGGGACAACATAGAACTATATATAGCAAGATGAGAGCTGACAAAAGAATATATGTCGAAGACCTGGCATTACAGACAAAAGAATATATGTTGAAGACCTGGCATTACAGGCAGAAGAATATATGTTGAAGACCTGGCATTACAGGCAGAAGAATATATGTCAAAGACCTGGCATTACAGGCAGAAGAATATATGTCAAAGACCTGGCATTACAGGCAGAAGAATATATGTCGAAGACCTCGCATTACAAGTTGAAGAAGCAGCAAAAAGATGTGACCAGGGAACAGTGTATACAATTACAAAACTAATAAGCGGTAAACATTACAGGAGATCGAACACCCTCATAAAGGATACACATGGAATACTATTGACAACGGAAGGGAACAAGAAATGCAATGGACAGAGCATTTTAAAGAATTGCTAAACAGACCACCACTAACAGTGGTAGCAGACATACCAGAACCAACAGAGGAACTAGAAATTGACATTGAAACACCCAGTCAGGATGAGATCATTACAGTCATTAAATCTCATAAGAATAACAATGCACCAGGGAAGGATAACTTAAACGCAGAATTATTCAAAATAGAAACAGAACTCTCAGCTAGTGTACTACAACCCTTGTTTACATCTATATGGAATGCTCAAATAATACCTGATGCATGGAACAGAGAAATCATCATCAAGATACACAAAAAGGGATTCCTTTCCGATTATAATAATTGGCGTGAAATAACACTGCTTTCCGTCCCAAGTAAAATCTTAAGCAAAATCATCGTACAACGCATTACTAATGCTGTGGATAAGAAACTGAGAAAGGAACAAGCAGGATTTCGCAGAGGACGGAGCTGATAGGCCAAATATTTGCTCTTAGAAATATCATAGAGCAATGCACAGAATGACAAAGCAAATATCTATATCAACTTAGAAACATCATAGAGAAAAACCTGGCCAGCAATGGCGGAATGCGGGAGGACCATTCAGAATCAGAACTGTTTGATTCTGAACACGACTATACTAGCGCATTTTCGCCATGTTTGGTCGGTATTTTCCGGTTTCGTTTGCCGAGCTACTGAGTTAGTGCTTGAGCAACGCTGTGAGCTATGACTGTTACATGGAATGCTTTTTGCTGTGTGTCCACCGTGCGTTTGTTGTGTGTATTCAGAAAATGGCGGACAGCGGTTTTGCCGAACAAGCTCAATCTGCCGTAAGCAGTTACATTGCGAGTGCAGAAAGCTGGATTTTGTCATGATTGATGTTCCTTCGACAAGAATTGCAATTCAAGTGATGAACAGTTTTGTGTTGCTACATTAGCGACGGCCATATGCATGTTATGCGGTGCAGGTTTCTTATTGTGGCGGTACACGGCTGTTTCATTCTGGAATTAGTTCACACGGGAAACATTTCACAGTTGTTAGTATTTCGTGTGATTTTCATTGGCACAGGAACGGAGCAATTATGGGGTGACCCGTTGCAGTGAAGTTGGAACCGTACTTATGAACTATGAACTATGAACTAAGAAACATCATAGAACAATGCACAGAACGACAAAGCAAACTATATATCAACTTTGTAGACTTCGTAAAGCTATTTGATAGTATACACTGTGAAAGTCTATGGTGTATTC
Source organism: Arion vulgaris (assembly GCA_020796225.1). Taxonomy (NCBI): domain Eukaryota; kingdom Metazoa; phylum Mollusca; class Gastropoda; order Stylommatophora; family Arionidae; genus Arion; species Arion vulgaris. Next base: position 38,597,666 of record CM036770.1, read on the forward strand.
TAAGATGGAATGGAATTCATCTGTGTTTTATAAACATTATAAAAAGCTGCTACAGCAAATTTGCATGCAGTGTTGAAATCTCCGAGCTAAAATTTGAAGTCAAAACAGGCATGAGACAAGGATATGTAATGTCAGCCCTACTATTCAACATTGTCATAGATTGGGTGATGTGTAAAACAACAGAAGATAAGGTAAGAGGTATCAGATGGATGCTCACATCCACCCTGGAAGATCTAGATTTTGCTGACGACATCGCACTTCTATCTCACACACATAAAGATATCCAGGAAAAGACTTGCCTACTTGGTCAGTACAGTGAGATGGTTGGACTGACGACATCTCACTTCTATCTCACACAGATAAAAATATCCAGGAAAAGACTTGCCTACTTGGTCAGTACAGTGAGATGGTTGGACTGACGACATCTCACTTCTATCTCACACAGATAAAAATATCCAGGAAAAGACTTGCCTACTTGGTCAGTACAGTGAAATGGTTGGGCTGAAAATCAATCAGAAGAAAACAGAAATAATGACTCTGAACATGGCAAATCTTCAGCACCAGTCAAACTAGAAGATAAAATCCTCCCAACTTTAACTACTTTCACATATCTTGGAAGTGTTATCAGCAACGAAGTAGGTGCTGGATCTGACATTAAAATCAGACTGAGTAAGACACGGAGTGTGTTCATGACCCTTCAGACAGCCTGGAAATCTGTCCAATACAGCATTAGAACCAAGACTAATATATAGCACAGCTGCGTGCTATCAACTTTGCTGTACGGATCGGAATGCTGTAGAATGACAGAACAAGATATGTCCAAACTCTCCACCTTTTATACAGCTTGCATGTGACAAATCTTACGAGTGTTCTAGTCAAATACTATCTCTAACCAAGAACTGCTTGCACGATGTCAACAAGAGAATATGAGTACCATCATCCGAAGACGACGCTGGAGATGGATCGGGCATGGATGCGCATGGAGACTGGCTCTGACACGAAAACTGCACTGAGATGAACTCCAGAGGGTAAAAGAAAACGTGCAAGACCCAAGACAACCTGGAGGAGAACTGAAAGAAATGAAACAGCTGGAACACAATACAGAGGAAGACCTGGAGGAGAACGATAGAGCAAGAACTGAAAGAAATGAAACATAGCTGGAACACAATACAGAGGAAGACCATGAATAGAGAAGAATGTTGTGTATTTGTTGCTGCCCTAAATGTCAAGGCCGTAACAGACTAAAGAGATAGAAGAATAGTTGAACATTATTCATTTTAATTATTGCTTATTTGGTAATGGTTACTGAACCGATGTCATTGCATTTTGGGCAGACCCATAGGTGTTCAGTCTCTCCCAACAAATGTCAAAAAGTGCACCTACTGATGGTTCCCGTGGTTCGTTTGTTAAACATACTCCTCCCTCTTCCCTTCAGGCAGCCAGTTCTTCTTGTACAACGGGTAACTTCAAACACCTTAAATCGCTGGATCGATTCAATATCTATTTTAGTATCTTCTTCAAACTGGTGGTCGTGAAGAGACCGAAGAACATTCCCTTTATGTCTAGTGATATTTCATTTATCTGTTCTATTGTAGTGATATAACATTTCTCTGTTCTATTACAGGTATATGACATTTCTCTGCTTTATTACATGTATATGACATTTTTGGTTCTATTGTAGTGATTGACATTTCTCTGTTCTATTGTAGTGATTGACATTTCTCTGTTCTATTGTAGTGATTGACATTTCTCTGTTCTATTGTAGTGATTGACATTTCTCTGTTCTATTGTAACGCTCGTGTGTTGCTGGGGCCTCAGGAATAGTAACACTGCCACCTACAAGGCATGTCGTAAGAGGCAACTGAGGTAGGGGCCTACAAGGCATGTCGTAAGAGGCAACTGAGGTAGGGGCCTACAAGGCATGTCGTAAGAGGCAACTGAGATAGGGACCTACAAGGCATGTCGTAAGAGGCAACTGAGGTAGGGGCCTACAAGGCATGTCGTAAGAGGCAACTGAGATAGGAACCTACAAGGCATGTCGTAAGAGGCAACTGAGGTAGGGCCTACAAGGCATGTCGTAAGAGGCAACTGAGGTAGGGGCCTACAAGGCATGTCGTAAGAGGCAACTGAGGTAGGGGCCTACAAGGCATGTCGTAAGAGGCAACTGAGGTAGGGACCTACAAGGCATGTCGTAAGAGGCAACTGAGGTAGGGCCTACAAGGCATGTCGTAAGAGGCAACTGAGGTAGGGGCCTACAAGGCATGTCGTAAGAGGCAACTGAGGTAGGGGCCTACAAGGCATGTCGTAAGAGGCAACTGAGGTAGGGACCTACAAGGCATGTCGTAAGAGGCAACTGAGGTAGGGACCTACAAGGCATGTCGTAAGAGGCAACTGAGGTAGGGGCCTACAAGGCATGTCGTAAGAGGCAACTGAGGTAGGGGCCTACAAGGCATGTCGTAAGAGGCAACTGAGGTAGGGGCCTACAAGGCATGTCGTAAGAGGCAACTGAGGTAGGGACCTACAAGGCATGTCGTAAGAGGCAACTGAGGTAGGGACCTACAAGGCATGTCGTAAGAGGCAACTGAGGTAGGGTCCTACAAGGCATGTCGTAAGAGGAAACTGAGGTAGGGACCTACAAGGCATGTCGTAAGAGGCAACTGAGGTAGGGACCTACAAGGCATGTCGTAAGAGGAAACTGAGGTAGGGACCTACAAGGCATGTCGTAAGAGGCAACTGAGGTAGGGACCTACAAGGCATGTCGTAAGAGGAAACTGAGGTAGGGACCTACAAGGCATGTCGTAAGAGGAAACTGAGGTAGGGACCTACAAGGCATGTCGTAAGAGGAAACTGAGGTAGGGACCTACAAGGCATGTCGTAAGAGGCAACTGAGGTAGGGACCTACAAGGCATGTCGTAAGAGGAAACTGAGGTAGGGACCTACAAGGCATGTCGTAAGAGGCAACTGAGGTAGGGACCTACAAGGCATGTCGTAAGAGGAAACTGAGGTAGGGACCTACAAGGCATGTCGTAAGAGGAAACTGAGGTAGGGACCTACAAGGCATGTCGTAAGAGGAAACTGAGGTAGGGACCTACAAGGCATGTCGTAAGAGGCAACTGAGGTAGGGACCTACAAGGCATGTCGTAAGAGGCAACTGAGGTAGGGACCTAGTAAAGCTACTCTAGTAAACAAAAAAGCGTCTCAGAAATCGGATGGGCTGTCCTACGTGTAGGCGCATAACTGGCACAACGTCCACTCGCTCTTAGGCTTGTATCACATACAAATCCCAAAGAGTGATTAACAAGTAGTCGATATGGAGCATTCGAAGAAGAAGATGTTCTATGTAGTGATATGACATTTGTCTTTTATATAGCAGTGCTATGTAGTGATATGACATTTGTCTTTTATATAGCAGTGCTATGTAGTGATATGTGCTTTGTATTTTATATAGCAGTGCTATGTAGTGATATGACATTTGTCTTTTATATAGCAGTGCTATGTAGTGATATGACATTTGTCTTTTATATAGCAGTGCTATGTAGTGATATGTGCTTTGTATTTTATATAGCAGTGCTATGTAGTGATATGTGCTTTGTATTTTATATAGCAGTGCTATGTAGTGATATGTGCTTTGTATTTTATATAGCAGTGCTATGGTGTTCCTTTTCTCCAATGACACAACAATTAACTGAAATCAAATGTCATTCAACTGTAATCAATAACATGACATCACTGTGTTAAACAAGTCGACACTAATCAATAACATGACATCACTGTGTTAAACAAGTCGACACTAATCAATAACATGACATCACTGTGTTAAACAAGTCGACACTAATCAATAACATGACATCACTGTGTTAAACAAGTCGACACTATCTCATTCAACACAAAATGTACACATAAGCCGACACACGAAAGCTGATGGTCTATATAACAAGCGCCGGATTAGCCTAGTAGCAGAAGTAGCAAATGCTACGGGCCCCGCGCTTCAGGGGGCCCCGCGCCTCTGGGCGCCTATATGACAGAGCTAAGCTGTCACTAGTCATAAACAAGGAACCAAGGTTGGGAGGTGGGTAATAATATCCCCTTTTAATTTTTCTTATTTAGGTTAGGACCAAGGTCATGTTTACTCAATTTCGGTTTAATGTGGGTGGTCACATTGATCTCACTAACAACGTTACACTTTGTGTGTGTGTAGGAGTGTCCCCTTTTTGCACAAGCTTCTAATAAACGAAAACTTGAAAGCTTGAACAAAAGGACCAGTACATTTTATTTATAACCCAGTTAAAGTTTCTGTTGGTTCAAAAGTTTTTGCGTGCGAAACTTAGTTTAAAATAAATGCAAGTGGTCGGTTTACGAAACAAGGATTTGACGACTGGAAAACGCAAATAATTTGTTGAAAAGACATGAAGAAAGCACCTCCAATAGACAAGCGACAATTTCGCTGTTAGTTTGCAAAAGATGGATGCACGTGTCGATTCTCAACTTGTAAGGCAAATTGAGACCGAACAAACAAATTGGCGACACTTTTAGAGTGAATTACTTCAGTTATTCCAATTTTTAGCAGAACGAGGTCTTGCATTTCGAGGTAATGATGAAACTATTGGTTCACCTCATAATGGAAATTATTTAGGTTTGTTGGAATTAATAGCCAAATTTGACATTTTTCTGGCTCAGCATATAAATACTTATGCAAATAAAGGAAAGGGACATACATCATACTTATCAAAAACAACATGCGAGGAGTGTATCCATCTAATTGCATCAAGCTTACTGGATCATATTATTTTCCGAAATTAAGAAATGCAAATGTTATTCAGTATCACTGGACTCTACTCCAGACATTTCGCATGTGGACCAACTCACTCTAATAGTGCCCTATGTGTTACCATCTGCACCAGTGGAAAGGTATGTGCAATTCTTGGATATGGAAGGTCATACTGCTGAACATCTCGCTCAAAGTTTACTTTATTTTTTAAAGAAAAATGGCATTGATGTCAAAGACTGTCGCGGTCAAAGCTATGACAATGCCAGCAACATGAATGGGAAATACCACGGCTTACAAGCACGCATTAAGGAGATAAATAAGTACGCAGAATGCATTTCCTGCTTTGCACATTCACTGAATTTGGTTGCTAAGTGTGCTGCAGAATGTTGTACAGAAGCATCCATTTTTTTAGATTTAATTGAAAGCCTCTATACATTCTTTTCGCCCGTCTGACCAGCGTGTTCGTAGCGCGTTGGACTACGGGTGACAATCCCTCTGTGTGTGTGGGTTCAATTCCGCGGATGGCAGAAAAAGCCACAAATTCCCCAGATTTACGGTGTTCGTGGCACCGAACCGAAGGGTTACGATGTCCATGGCACCGAGACGAAGAGCTGAAAAGCTCAAGTGCTTCTGGATCGGGAAAAACAAAACATTCTTTTCCGCTTCTACCTATCGATGGGGTATTCTTACAAAAGCACTGGAAGATACAGGTTCAAAACTCCCGACTTTGAAGAGACTGTCGGACACCAGGTGGTCTGCCCAAGCTGATGCGACAAAGGCACTTTTATGTTGTTTTACCACTATCAAACACGTTTTGGATAACATCTCAAATAACATGGATCAAAAGGTATAGTGTCGTAATCAAGCGAATGAGCTAGTTTTGGAGATAAGTAAATTGGAAACGGGAATAGTGACCATTTTATGGAACGGAATTCTAGAACGCTTGCAAGCGTCTAGCGCTTCATTACAATCACCTGATTTTTTTTTCCCGATCCAGAAGCACTTGAGCTTTCAGCTCCTCGGCTCGGTGCCATTGACATCGTAACCCTTCGGTTTGGTGCCACGTACACCGTGAATCTGGGGAACCTGTGATTTTTATGCCAGTCCGCGAAATTGAACTCGCACACACAGAGGACTAGTCACCCGCAGTCCAACGCGCTACGAACACGCTGGGCAGACGGGCGCAATCACCTGATCAAGACCTTAACACGGAATATGCCCTTTATGGATCGTTACACGGGTACGTTCAAGTAATGCGGCCTACATTTTCAGTTAATTGAGGCCAAAGCCAAAATCCTGACTGACTGTCAAGAATTTCATCAACAAACTTCAAGACTACGCAAGCGAAATACTAAGTACGACGATTTCAGTGGCTCTACTACGCTCGACGAAGTTGTAGAAAATCAAACACCCAAACAAAAATTTGAAAATCAGGTGTTTATTGTCATAATTGATAATGTACTCTCTGCCTTAACTAAACGCATGCAAGCGAACAATAGAGTGACTGGTGTATTTGGAATACTTCAGCAGTTAAAATCTCTTGCAGCAGAAGGGATCTTGAAAATAACTCCAATTTATTGTCAACTCTTACCCAGAGAATTTGGAAGAAAGCCTAGGCGACGAACTTGTGCAGTCCGCTGAACTTCTTAAAACTAAAAGTAGCTGCTGCTATTGGCAACGAAAAGCATGAGTCTCTTGAACTGCAATTTTATAAATTTATAATGGAAAATTCCTTAGAGTCGTGTTTCTCAAATGTAGAAATAGTCTTACGAATTTACTTGTCTTTAATGATTACTAACTGCAGCGGAGAACGTTCTTTTTCAACATTAAAGCGTATAAAAAGCGAGTTAAGGAACATGAGTGGGACAAGATTGTCTAAATAACCTCACCTTAATGAACATTGAATGTAATTTACTTAGAGAAATTGATTTGTCTAGTATTATCTTTCATATGTTCATATCAAATCGAGACAAGTTTGTTTGTAAAAGTTGTGTTTTATTATTTATTATCATACAAAACCTAGGGCCCCGCGCTAAAATTTGCTACAGGCCCCGCGCTAGCCTAATCCGGCACTGTATATAACAGTTATGAGCTTGACACACGAAAGCTGATGGTCTATATAACAGTTGTGAGCTTGGCACGCGCATCCACATATTCACACACCCACAGAATACATTCTAACGTAATTATATCGCTGAGTAACGCCACCTGTTACACCAGCAGGACCTGGTATCTGTAAGCGTGACTAATGGTTTACCAGCACGCGACAAACACTGCAGATATGTGACCTTATTTAGATATTAACTAAATATTTTCTATGAAATCCTCAAATAGAATAATGGTGATGTGCTGTTATAGAAATGGTGATATGCTGTTACAAAAATGGTGATATGCTGTTACAGAAATGGTGATATGCTGTTACAGAAATGGTGATATGCTGTTACAGAAATGGTGATATGCTGTTACAGAAATGGTGATATGCTGTTATAGAAATGGTGATATGCTGTTACAGAAATGGTGATATGCTGTTACAGAAATGGTGATGTGCTGTTATAGAAACGCATTATTATGGTTAGAAATAGATCATTAGCATTTTAGTCTATTGTCTATTCCCAGGTGGAAGATGTAGTTGGTTGTCCACTCTTGCCGTTAAGCATAGGGATGGGAGCTTTAATTTGCGTTCTAGGGCCAGATGAGTCGCCCTTGTTGTGTTGTATCCGTGTTTATGTAGTGTGGTCTTGATATTGTCTATCCATCTTTTCTTGGTCTTCCCTTAGCTCTAGTACCCGATCTCTTTTATGGTATTCTGTTATTGGTGGTTGGTTGTATTTCATTCTCATTAAATGTCCAAACCACTGCATTTGTTGTCTTTTGATGTATTCAGTGCACGAAGTTATGCCCACTCTGCTTCTGATGTCCTCATTTCGTAGTCTGTCTTTCCTGGTGACTCCCTGCCTTCCGCAAGCATTTCATTTCACACGTGGTGAGCTTTCTGTGATGTGTTGCTGTAAGAGACCAAGTTTGGAACTGGTAACAAAGCGTTGGTGAACTTTCTGTGATGTCATTTTAAGAGAATATCCTGAAATAAAACGATCTGCTTCTTCTTCTGATTGTTATTTTTGTTCTTTGACAAGATTCTTTTATGCCATCTAAACATATTTTTAGTGGTCATCTTTCCGCCTTCTCTTCTGATGTTCTGTTTGTGGAAGACTGTTTACTGTGGAGTTTAGATGCATTCTTAGTGGCGAAACCACTTCATTCTTTATTTCTCAATGTATTTCAAGCAAGGTTCTGTGTCCAATTTCTTTCTTATTCTGATGTTGATGACTCTGTCCATTCTGGTGTTGTTGGTAGCTTTTCATAGGCATTGCATTTCACATTAACTACATGTGAAATGTGAAAACCACATGTGAAGTGTGAAAACTACATGTGAAATGTGAAAACCACATGTGCAAAAAAACTAAGAAGATAGAGCAAGAAAATGAAAGACAGACAAACTACATATTGTTACTGCATGCAAAAACATGAAAGACAGACAAACTACATAATTGTTACTGCATGCAAAAACATGAAAGACAGACTAACTACATAATTGTTACTGCATGCAACAAAATCGCAGAAATCGGATGTGCTGGAGTACTTGTAGACGCTTAACTGACAACGTAAAATCGCTCTTAGGCTCTGATCACATACAAATCACAAAGAGGGATTAACGAGTGCTCGATATGAAGCGTTTAAAGAAAAACAAGAAGAAAAAGGTGGCGTATGACTACGGAGAGGGGGACAGCCTATGGAATTTATGAACCACATGGCTAGTGCAGGCGCTGTGAAACTGTTCAGGTTATAATTTGTCTTTATGCCTCCGACAGAAAAACACATTGGGGATTGAACCAGGTCTCGCACATGAGAACCATTTCTGAACTACTTGTCAGAACCTAGGATAAACCAGACTGTGAAATTCCAGCCAGAACTGTACTGATGTGTGATTATTTTTCCAGCAATGTCAAAGTAAGACATTCTACAGAATGTAGACTAATAGAACAATGTCAAAGTAAGTCATTCTACAGAATGTAGACTAATAGAACAATGTTAAAGTAAGACATTCTACAGAATGTAGACTAATAGAACAATGTCAAAGTAGATTTGACTAATCAATGACTGAGAGTGATGACAGTAAACTGCTAATGTCAATGATATCATTTCTACAAACTTCATCTTTTCCCATCATTAATCTTCTTTTGTGGACGTCTGTAGCTCGGTAGTGAGCTCGATCACAGACCCAAGCCTACCTGGTGCAAACTCTGCGGTGGGCAAGCTTGGAAGCAAATTTGTTTCCGTAGGGATTTTACGAAAGGTAACAGTAGACATCACCGTTCAGAAAGCAATGGCAAATTACTGAACGTATAAGTGGTGCCTAGAAACTCAACGACTCGTTTACTGTGGTTGATGGCTACGTCCTGTAAAAGATATGCCCCGATTTTCGACACTTCTTCTTCTTCTTCTTCGATCATTATCTAGGCTTGTTTTTATCATTCTCTCTGTGATATATAAACAACCATACATCAGAACGTAATGTACGTGCACCATACCTTCAGCCAGCTATTTGAGCTGAGTTGCTTATCCTTGGCTGGGGTGTTCGATTTCAGCCAGCTATTGTGTGCGGATTCGCTTCCTCCGCTAACCTTAGACCATAGATTCCCAAACTTTTTCGGGCCAGCGCCCCCTTTGCAAGACATTAATTTTATAACACCCCCTCCTCCTCCCATTACAATATTTTTCTATATTGAAACCGTTTGATATTTTCAAAGTAAATAGCAACTAATTAAGGGTCCAAGGATTGACTTCATTGCACCGGTTTTTCCCATATGGTTCTGTGCCTGTCGACAGAGATGACGTGCCATCTGCCACGAGCAATGCATAAAGCACAAACTCCGCAGCTCCTGCAACAATCCTAGGGATCTTATGAAAAAATTGCACATGTATCTCGGTCCGGATTCCAAACCACAACCTTTGATAACTCTACAACCTTCTCAACTAGGGGGATGATCTAATTTTCCATATCAAGTTTGTATATAGTAAGTAGAGATACTGAAACTCTTGTGTTGACCTGGCCCACAAGAGAAGCAAAGAATAGTGACACTGTGACCTGCAAGACATGTCATGTTGTAAGAGACTACAGAGATCGGTTGACACTGTGACCTGCAAGACATGTCATGTTGTAAGAGACTACAGAGATCGGTTGACACTGTGACCTGCAAGACATGTCATGTTGTAAGAGACTACAGAGATCGGTTGACACTGTGACCTGCAAGACATGTCATGTTGTAAGAGACTACAGAGATCGGTTGACACTGTGACCTGCAAGACATGTCATGTTGTAAGAGACTACAGAGATCGGTTGACACTGTGACCTGCAAGACATGTCATGTTGTAAGAGACTACAGAGATCGGTTGACACTGTGACCTGCAAGACATGTCATGTTGTAAGAGACTACAGAGATCGGTTGACACTGTGACCTGCAAGACATGTCATGTTGTAAGAGACTACAGAGATCGGTTGACACTGTGACCTGCAAGACATGTCATGTTGTAAGAGACTACAGAGATCGGTTGACACTGTGACCTGCAAGACATGTCATGTTGTAAGAGACTACAGAGATCGGTTGACACTGTGACCTGCAAGACATGTCATGTTGTAAGAGACTACAGAGATCGGTTGACACTGTGACCTGCAAGACATGTCATGTTGTAAGAGACTACAGAGATCGGTTGACACTGTGACCTGCAAGACATGTCATGTTGTAAGAGACTACAGAGATCGGTTGACACTGTGACCTGCAAGACATGTCATGTTGTAAGAGACTACAGAGATCGGTTGACACTGTGACCTGCAAGACATGTCATGTTGTAAGAGACTACAGAGATCGGTTGACACTGTGACCTGCAAGACATGTCATGTTGTAAGAGACTACAGAGATCGGTTGACACTGTGACCTGCAAGACATGTCATGTTGTAAGAGACTACAGAGATCGGTTGACACTGTGACCTGCAAGACATGTCATGTTGTAAGAGACTACAGAGATCGGTTGACACTGTGACCTGCAAGACATGTCATGTTGTAAGAGACTACAGAGATCGGTTGACACTGTGACCTGCAAAACATGTCATGTTGTAAGAGACTACAGAGATCGGTTGACACTGTGACCTGCAAGACATGTCATGTTGTAAGAGACTACAGAGATCGGTTGACACTGTGACCTGCAAGACATGTCATGTTGTAAGAGACTACAGAGATCGGTTGACACTGTGACCTGCAAGACATGTCATGTTGTAAGAGACTACAGAGATCGGTTGACACTGTGACCTGCAAGACATGTCATGTTGTAAGAGACTACAGAGATCGGTTGACACTGTGACCTGCAAGACATGTCATGTTGTAAGAGACTACAGAGATCGGTTGACACTGTGACCTGCAAGACATGTCATGTTGTAAGAGACTACAGAGATCGGTTGACACTGTGACCTGCAAGACATGTCATGTTGTAAGAGACTACAGAGATCGGTTGACACTGTGACCTGCAAGACATGTCATGTTGTAAGAGACTACAGAGATCGGTTGACACTGTGACCTGCAAGACATGTCATGTTGTAAGAGACTACAGAGATCGGTTGACACTGTGACCTGCAAGACATGTCATGTTGTAAAAGACTACAGAGATCGGTTGACACTGTGACCTGCAAGACATGTCATGTTGTAAGAGACTACAGAGATCGGTTGACACTGTGACCTGCAAGACATGTCATGTTGTAAGAGATTACAGAGATCGGTTGACACTGTGACCTGCAAGACATGTCATGTTGTAAGAGACTACAGAGATCGGTTGACACTGTGACCTGCAAGACATGTCATGTTGTAAGAGACTACAGAGATCGGTTGACACTGTGACCTGCAAGACATGTCATGTTGTAAGAGACTACAGAGATCGGTTGACACTGTGACCTGCAAGACATGTCATGTTGTAAGAGACTACAGAGATCGGTTGACACTGTGACCTGCAAGACATGTCATGTTGTAAGAGACTACAGAGATCGGTTGACACTGTGACCTGCAAGACATGTCATGTTGTAAGAGACTACAGAGATCGGTTGACACTGTGATCTGCAAGACATGTCATGTTGTAAGAGACTACAGAGATCGGTTGACACTGTGACCTGCAAGACATGTCATGTTGTAAGAGACTACAGAGATCGGTTGACACTGTGACCTGCAAGACATGTCATGTTGTAAGAGACTACAGAGATCGGTTGACACTGTGACCTGCAAGACATGTCATGTTGTAAGAGACTACAGAGATCGGTTGACACTGTGACCTGCAAGACATGTCATGTTGTAAGAGACTACAGAGATCGGTTGACACTGTGACCTGCAAGACATGTCATGTTGTAAGAGACTACAGAGATCGGTTGACACTGTGACCTGCAAGACATGTCATGTTGTAAGAGACTACAGAGATCGGTTGACACTGTGACCTGCAAGACATGTCATGTTGTAAGAGATTACAGAGATCGGTTGACACTGTGACCTGCAAGACATGTCATGTTGTAAGAGACTACAGAGATCGGTTGACACTGTGACCTGCAAGACATGTCATGTTGTAAAAGACTACAGAGATCGGTTGACACTGTGACCTGCAAGACATGTCATGTTGTAAGAGACTACAGAGATCGGTTGACACTGTGACCTGCAAGACATGTCATGTTGTAAGAGACTACAGAGATCGGTTGACACTGTGACCTGCAAGACATGTCATGTTGTAAGAGACTACAGAGATCGGTTGACACTGTGACCTGCAAGACATGTCATGTTGTAAGAGACTACAGAGATCGGTTGACACTGTGACCTGCAAGACATGTCATGTTGTAAGAGACTACAGAGATCGGTTGACACTGTGACCTGCAAGACATGTCATGTTGTAAGAGACTACAGAGATCGGTTGACACTGTGACCTGCAAGACATGTCATGTTGTAAGAGAGACTACAGAGATCGGTTGACACTGTGACCTGCAAGACATGTCATGTTGTAAGAGACTACAGAGATCGGTTGACACTGTGACCTGCAAGACATGTCATGTTGTAAGAGAGACTACAGAGATCGGTTGACACTGTGACCTGCAAGACATGTCATGTTGTAAGAGACTACAGAGATCGGTTTCATAGTTCATACGTACGGTTCCAACTTCACTGCAACGGGTCACCCCATAATTGCACCGTTATTGTGCCAACGAAAATCACACGAAATGCTAGCAACTGTATCCTTTGTGAACAAATTTCAGAATGAAACAGTCGTACCGCCAGAAAAAGCAACCTGCACCGAGCATAAATGCATATAGCCGTTGCTAAAGTGTCAACACAAAACCGTTCATCACTTGAATTGCAATTCATGTCGAAGGGAACATCAATCACGACAAAATCCAGCTTTCTGCACACACAATACCACTGCATACGGCAGATTGAGTCGGTTCGTCATAACTGCTGTCCGCCATTTTCTGAATAGCAACAACAAACGTACGGTTGTGACAGCAAAAAGCATTTCATGTAACATTCATAGCTCACAGCGTTGCTCAAGCACTAACTCAGTAGCTCAGAAACGAAACCTGAAAATACCCGACCAAACGTGGTTGAAATACGCTAGCAAAGTCGTGTACAGAATCACACTGTTCTGATTCTGACTGGCCCTCCCGCATTCCGCCATTGCTGGCCAGATTTTTTCAGGTCGGTTTCAGCTTGCGGCTGTCTAACCCATTTGGTAGGAAACTTTAGCTACACAATTCAGCCAACGATGAACAAGTCAAACAATTCAGCCAACGATGAACAAGTCAAACAATTCAGCCAACGATGAACAAGTCAAACAATTCAGCCAACGATGAACAAGTCAAACAATTCAGCCAACGATGAAGAAGTCAAACAATTTAGCCAACGATGAACAAGTCAAACAATTTAGCCAACGATGAACAAGTCAAACAATTCAGCCAACGATGAACAAGTCAAACAATTCAGCCAACGATGAACAAGTCAAACAATTCAGCCAACGATGAACAAGTCAAACAATTCAGCCAACGATGAACAAGTCAAACAATTCAGCCAACGATGAACAAGTCAAACAATTCAGCCAACGATGAAGAAGTCAAACAATTTAGCCAACGATGAAGAAGTCAAACAATTTAGCCAACGATGAACAAGTCAAACACAAAGAAAATAAAAACCCTTGAACGTGTTGTAAGAGCTAGTGAAGGATATGTTGAATAAGTTGGTTGAGCGAGTATGCAACAACTGAGGTTAAATAGACACAATAGAGAACGAGAAGGAGAGAGAGAGAGAGAGAGAGAGAGAGAGAGAGAGAGAAAGATGATGAAATACAACCATATATATAAAATAAATAGTTACATTATCAATAGATAGATATAAATATTAACAAAAACGCAAACAAACAGAAAGACAAATGAGTAAAAGAAAAAACAGGCACACGTGGTTTGTATATAGACACAGAGTTTGGTATAATAATGATATTGATAATGTCGATAAAGAAATGGAGAGATATAGTAATGAAACTGATCAAATTCACAACACAAATGACTGGATACATTAACGAACACTACAGCTGTCGATGCATTCCTTGAAATAAAGTACACAAATAAAAAAGAAGGTCAGAGAATGAATGTATTAATCAGAGATGATAAGGTATCAGATTACTTTTCTTTTTATTTCATGTCCGTTGAAAGTGGTGATCTGACATTTTTCTACTAGTGGTACATGGTATGTTACTTGAGACCAGATTCAAGGAATTTTATTACGTTACACAAGTTTACAACAACAGACTCCAGAAGGTAAATATCTCGGGAGTATATTGGCAGCAGATGGAAAGATTGACAGAGAAATCAAGACTAGATGCCAGAAGGCAAACGTAGTGACATACCAACTGTCGCCATTATTAAAACATCCAAGCATTAACAGGCAGTCAAACGACAACTGATAAACTGCATATTTATTCCAACTCTCTGCTATCAGTGCCAAACATAGCCCCTGACTAAGACACAAGAAAGAAAGATTACAACATGTGAAATGAGATGTCTACGAAAAGCTGTCAACGTTACAAGGAGAGATAGAGTGAGAAACGAGAACATCAGAAGCATCGTTGGTACTATACCATGCATACAGTACATCGAGAAGCAAAGAATCAAGTGGTTCGGCCATCTATTGAGAATGGAACCACAGTTACTACCATCACGTGCCTACAATAATCGATACTCAGGGCGCAGAGCACGAGGCAGGCCAAGAACACGATGGATAGATAACATCTCAGAGTCCTTGCCAAAGCATGAACTGACAACATCAAGTGCAACACGCCTGGCACAAGATAGAAAACTAAATCTCTCTTCGACGCTTCACGGCAAATGTGGTTAAGATAAGATAAGATAAGATAAGACACAAGTTGGACTGGATATCTGAGGGCGGAATAACGAATGTGCTTAATTAACCAGCAAAACACACCACACATCAGCAGGGGGAGGAAAGCAATGAGCCAAATGAGCATCAACAAGTGTGGAAACAGCGAGTCACATGACATCAACCAGATGCTGACTACATATTTTATTTCACAAGTGAGACTCATGGACCATGGATAAGCCAAACTTTGGAAGACTGTTGGAAGAGATTATTGGTCCTCCGTAGTGACGTCACGTAGGTCTGATAGCCAGTAATATACATGGTAATGTGTTACTAAACTAGTACACATGTGGCAGTGTGTCACTAAACCAGTAGACATGTGGCAGTGTGTCACTAAACTATTACACATGTGGTAGTGTGTCACTAAACCAGTACACATGTGGCAGTGTGTCACTAAACTATTACACATGTGGTAGTGTGTCACTAAGCCAGTACACATGTGGCAGTGTGTCACTAAACCATTACACATGTGGTAGTGTGTCACTAAACCATTACACATGTGGTAGTGTGTCACTAAACCATTACACATGTGGTAGTGTGTCACTAAACCATTACACATCGGTAGTGTGTTACTAAACTAGTACATATGGTTGTGTGTCACTAGTACACATGTCACTAGTCACTAGTACACATGTGGCAGTGTGTTACTAAACTAGCACATATGTCAGTGTGTTACTAAACTAGTACACATGTCAGTGTGTCACAAAACCAGAACACATGACAGTATGTCACGAAACCAGACATGTTGCAGTGTGTTACTGAAACCAGTAAAAACAGAGACGAATTACTTTGAGAAATCACTGACGACTAAATCTTACAAAATAAAGATAATAGTAACGAGTTACAGCGGACGCCCTATGCTCCACATATAATGGAAGTCATTAGCCAAGATAATGGAATTCACTAGCCAAGATAAGAATACAGAGTAAATACGTATATTACATTTACAATGTGTCATGAGATACAGAGTTTCAGAAGTCAGTCTCAGTGGCAAACAGTCTCAGTGGCAAACAGTCTCAGTGGCAAACAGTCTCAGTGGCAAACAGTCTCAGTGGCAAACAGTCTCAGTGGCAAACAGTCTCAGTGGCAAACAGTCTCAGTGGCAAACAGTCTCAGTGGCAAACAGTCTCAGTGGCAAACAGTCTCAGTGGCAAACAGTCTCAGTGGCAAACAGTCTCAGTGGCAAACAGTCTCAGTGGCAAACAGTCTCAGTGGCAAACAGTCTCAGTGGCAAACAGTCTCAGTGGCAAACAGTCTCAGTGGCAAACAGTCTCAGTGGCAAACAGTCTCAGTGGCAAACAGTCTCAGTGGCAAACAGTCTCAGTGGCAAACAGTCTCAGTGGCAAACAGTCTCAGTGGCAAACAGTCTCAGTGGCAAACAGTCTCAGTGGCAAACAGTCTCAGTGGCAAACAGTCTCAGTGGCAAACAGTCTCAGTGGCAAACAGTCTCAGTGGCAAACAGTCTCAGTGGCAAACAGTCTCAGTGGCAAACAGTCTCAGTGGCAAACAGTCTCAGTGGCAAACAGGTTTAACCGTTTCTCTTGTGTTCCGTAGTTCGTGGGATCGATTCATGATCGCATTTAGTTCCCGAGCTCGGACTTTGTTTATTCAGAGATCAATATAATTGTAGCTGGACCTACCATAATATGGGGGGCTTGAAGAGAGCAATATAATTGTAGCTGGACCTACCATAATATGGGGGCTTGAGGAGAGCAATATAATTGTAGCTGGACCTACCATAATATGGGGGCTTGAGGAGAGCAATATAATTGTAGCTGGACCTACCATAATATGGGGGCTTGAGGAGAGCAATATAATTGTAGCTGGACCTACCATAATATGGGGGCTTGAGGAGAGCAATATAATTGTAGCCGGATCTACATATATACATTATTAAGAACCTCTATGATGGTTCACAGTGTGCAGTTTGCACTGATGGTGGACACAGCGACTGGTTTATGGTTGAAACCGGAGTAAAGCAAGGCTGTATTCTATCTCCGCTATTGTTTGGAGTGGCCATTGACTGGGTGATGCGAAAATGTTGCAGAGGCGAAACTGGCATCGATTGGGTAGAAAATAGTCAACTAGAAGATTTGGATTTTGCAGATGATATTGCCTTGTTAAGTAGAAACAACCAAGATATGCAAAGAAAAACAGACAACTTGTCATCTATAGCATCAAAAGTTGGACTGAAGATAAGCTATGAAAAAACAAATATAATGAAGACACCTATGGCAAGTAATGCAGATATCACACTGGAATCTAAAATGATAAAAATAACAGAGCAGTTCACCTATTTGGGTAGCAATTTTGATTGCACAGGAAATGTTAAAAGAAATTATGATACGAATTGTCAAAGCAACATCAGCTTTAAAAGTCTAAATAAAATATGGAACTGCAAGTTATATAGTATTAAAACTAAATTACGAATTTTCAATTCAAATGTTGTATCAATCCTAACATATGTCAGCGAGAGTTGGAAAATGACTAAAGATATAGAAAGCAAGTTGAATGCATTTGAAAATAGATGTCTGCGAAAAATAATGAATATAAAATGGAACGAATTCAGGAGAAGTGATGAAATCAGAGACATGTCTGGTCAACCACTAGTGACAACTGTTATAAGAAAGAGAAGATGGAGATATGTTGGACACACCTTGAGGAGAAATGATCAACGAATATCAAAGCAGGCATTGAAGTGGGATTCAAAGGGTTCAAGAAAGAGAGGTCAACCTAAGGAGACCCTGAAGCGAACTTTGCTGAGAGAGGCAGGAAATATCGGTCTCAGTTCCATGGAGGCGATTGAGCGAGTTGCCCAGGATAGAGCGGTATGGAGAAATTACTTGCAGGCCCTATGTAACGTATAACGGTACGAGAGGAATTATTATTATTATTATCTACATATATAGAGAGCTTAAAGAGAGCAATATAATTGTAGCTGACCTAGACCTACATATATAGAGAGCTTAAAGAGAGCAATATAATTGTAGCTGACCTAGACCTACATATATAGAGAGCTTAAAGAGAGCAATATAATTGTAGCTGACCTAGACCTACATATATAGAGAGCTTAAAGGAGGCAGACTTGTTGGTGTGAAGAAATAACGCTTTAAAGACACTCTTAAAGTGTCTCAGAAATGCTTCGATATAGACACCACGTGCTGGGAATGCCTGGCGTAAGATCGCCAAATGTGACGCTGTAACAACACAAGAGAAACTTGCATAGCTGAGATTCGTCGTGCAGTTGAGGCACAGAGAAAACGAGCCGCGCGAAAAAAACGGAACGCACAACAGCCACATGTCTAACCTTGATAATGTATGCCCCACCTGTGGTAGGGAACTGTGTTCTAGGATTGGACTCAACAGTCACCCCCGTACACACCAGATAGGTGCAGAAGCACACATCTGAGGCTGTTGTCATCATTGCCTGCGATGGACGGCTCGTATTACAAAGTTCATTCTTTGTGCAGTACATGTCACGTGTCATTCGACATGTCACGTGTCATTCGACATATGACGTGTCATTCGACATGTGCCGTGCCATTCGACATGTGACGTGTCATTTGACATGTGACGTGTCATTCGACATGTGACGTGCCATTCGACATGTGACGTGTCATTCGACATGTGACGTGCCATTCGACATGTGACGTGCCACTTCTTCAGAAATGGACTTAGACATATCGGTTAACCCGATGCGTTGAAGTCATCGTTGGCCTCTAGGGGACTTTGACCTTTATCGTTGAAGGACATTGTCTTCAAACTCCGACACTGAATCATACAGCTACACAGGTGGCTACACGAATGTTATTAGATGCACATGCGTGCTAGAAGTATAACTTACACATGTAAACAACATATGAATGGCGTAAGTTATTTCCGAGTCAAATCATGTCAATACCAAAAATAAAAATGAGGATAATTTGACAAATAGAAAAGTTAACAAGACAAGGCTTGTTACCATGTCGGCCTTGACAAATAGAAAAGTTAACAAGACAAGGCTTGTGACAAATAGAAAAGTTAACAAGACAAGGCTTGTTACCATGTCGGCCTTGACAAATAGAAAAGTTAACAAGACAAGGCTTGTTACCATGTCGGCCTTGACAAATAGAAAAGTTAACAAGACAAGGCTTGTTACCATGTCGGCCTTGACAAATAGAAAAGTTAACAAGACAAGGCTTGTTACCATGTCGGCCTTGACAAATAGAAAAGTTAACAAGACAAGGCTTGTGACAAATAGAAAAGTTAACAAGACAAGGCTTGTTACCATGTCGGCCTTGACAAATAGAAAAGTTAACAAGACAAGGCTTGTGACAAATAGAAAAGTTAACAAGACAAGGCTTGTTACCATGTCGGCCTTGACAAATAGAAAAGTTAACAAGACAAGGCTTGTTACCATGTCGGCCTTGACAAATAGAAAAGTTAACAAGACAAGGCTTGTTACCATGTCGGCCTTGACAAATAGAAAAGTTAACAAGACAAGGCTTGTTACCATGTCGGCCTTGACAAATAGAAAAGTTAACAAGACAAGGCTTGTTACCATGTCGGCCTTGACAAATAGAAAAGTTAACAAGACAAGGCTTGTTACCATGTCGGCCTTGACAAATAGAAAAGTTAACAAGACAAGGCTTGTTACCATGTCGGCCTTGACAAATATAAAAGTTAACAAGACAAGGCTTGTGACAAATAGAAAAGTTAACAAGACAAGGCTTGTGACAAATAGAAAAGTTAACAAGACAAGGCTTGTGACAAATAGAAAAGTTAACAAGACAAGGCTTGTGACAAATAGAAAAGTTAACAAGACAAGGCTTGTGACAAATAGAAAAGTTAACAAGACAAGGCTTGTGACAAATAGAAAAGTTAACAAGACAAGGCTTGTTACCATGTCGGCCTTGACAAATAGAAAAGTTAACAAGACAAGGCTTGTTACCATGTCGGCCTTGACAAATAATGTGTTGTTGTTTTCCGTATTACGGAGAATTATGTCAAGGACAAAAACCAATAAAACGAAATCGATCATAAATCTTAGATTTGGTGTAAGTTGTTGGTAGAGACTTGACTTATGTACACAACAGACTGCGTTCAGATCGAAGTGCAGTCGTGAATAGTTCAGTCGTCGATGGAGCTTACTGTTCCTCTGAGATCGTCGATGGAGCTTACTGTTCCTCTGAGATCGTCGATGGAGCTTACTGTTTCTCTTAAATCGTCGATGGAGCTTACTGTTTCTCTGAGATCTCATGAAAAACGTGGAGACTTTTAGCCAACTAACACTATGTTGCAGCCATGGTGTCTACATGTTGATTCTAATTTGTATTTTACTTTTTCTGCGTTCTCACTAGAACTTTAGCTGCTAAGGACGTGTATAGACGTTTTTCCAATTCCCTGTTAAAGGCGCGTTAACACGTCTGTTATTATCTATCCTCTGTGCGCTAAAGGCGCGTTAACACGTCTGTTATTATCTATCCTCTGTGGGCTAAAGACGCGTTAACACGTCTGTTATTATCTATCCTCTGTGGGCTAAAGACGTGTTAGCAAGTTATACATTTCTACTGTCACTGCTATATGCGCACATTTACGTTTGTGACTTAGAAACAAAGAGTATCTATTTTTAGATCAGTCTTTGCATAGTATGTAGCAGCGAAATGCAAGATTGGGATTTCGGATACTCTAATAAAGGCCTCCGTCTGCTTCAGAATTCAGCAACACAATACCGTTTGTTTGGACGCTAGTGTAAGTGGGCCACCTCTTTCTTCTCGAGTCTGCATACAGCGTGCAGCTCTGAATTTGTATAAGCGTATTTCTTTTTCTGAACGGGCAACACAGTAACATGTCAGACAGCAGTAGAACGGGCAACACAGTGACGTGTCAGACAGCAGTAGAACGGGCAACATAGTAACATGTCAGACAGCAATAGTAATTATACGGTTATTATACCACAACAGCAAGACACCAAACAGTAATGAAGTTAGTACATTAAACAACAAAATATCAAACATCAGTGGGTTTTGCAAGAGTCACTATAACAAAACATCAAAAGGTAATGAGTAGTACAAGCATTACTACATTAAACATCAACGGTAATGAGATATACAAGGGAAACTACATCCAACAGCCAAACATCAACGGTAATGAGATATACAAGGGAAACTACATCCAACAGCCAAAAAAACAAACGGTAATGAGTAGTACTAGAATTACTACATCCAACAGCAAAACATCAATGAGAATTATATCGACATTTCACAATCTGTTAGTCTGCAAAAACCATGTAAATGAAAGAAAAAGTCAACTTACAAAAAACGGGAGGAGGATGTTAGCACGAGGATAAGAAAGTCAGATTACAAAGAGAAGGAAGGGTGGAGGATGATGTTAGCACGAGGATAAGAAAGTCAGATTACAAAGAGAAGGAAGGGTGGAGGATGATGTTAGCACCAGGATAAAAAAGTCAGATTACAAAGAGAAGGAAGGGTGGAGGATGATGTTAGCACCAGGATAAGAAAGTCGTATATTATTTTAAAAAAGTCATCGATGTCGTTAGAAAATAACATAATCTGCTCATCGATGTCGTTAGAAAATAACATAATCTGCTCATCGATGATTATCAAAAACCTGGACATGCAGACCTAGATCATCATTTCTAGTAAAGAGAACAAAGCAAGAACACATGTATAGACATCTTTGTGACATTATCTTGTTGTACGAGTGAGAAATCAAGACCACTTGTATAGACATCTTTGTGCCTTTATCTTGTTGTACGAGAGAGAAAACAAACTATAGAAAAATGTTTCTCAACATAGACACACATACAATTTTCTATTACTCAACACAAACACACATTCAATTTTCTATTACTCAACACAAACACACATTCAGTTATCAGTTATATGAGGACTATCATCATAGCACTCCGGACATGTCCATAGGTGCTCCGATCTCCGCCTCAGCAAATCCAGCAGCGTCCAGCGACCCAACACGCCAGTTCGATATTGATTAATCAATCTCTTTGCATATTTAGTATGTCGTTCTTTTCGGGCTGCACCAATATTGACACCCATCTCTTTCAATCTGGTCAGCGAGTGGGATTCACAGCCCTGAAACTGTTCGGAAGGACTCTCTCAATGTGTGAAGTATGTCACTTCGATCCATGGCAGCTTCCTCTGATATTGTAGCCAAGCCAGCCAATCTATCAGCTCGTTCATTACCCTTAACTCCTGCGTGCCCAGGGACAAAAATAAAGGTGATTTCTCTGATCATTGTCTGTACCAGTACCTCCACCCAGTTGCGTCTCACCATACCTGATTCGACTTTACGAATCATGTTCATGGAGTCACTGAGTATGAAAACACGAGAGTAATTGTGAGATGCCAACCAGTTCACCGCCTCCGTAACCGCCCGAACCTCCATTGTCAAACTACTTGTGGTTGTTGCGTAGGCCCCACTGGCCTCTCTTATAATTTGTCCTCATGAGCGTGCTGATAAAGCCCACGCACAGCGTTGTTGGCGAATGACTGAACCATCGGTGTAAATAACCACATCTGTATCATTGATGATGTCATTCAAGAGAGCCTCCACCTCCACGTTTAGCAGTGATAGATTATTTTGTTCGCTGTTTTTCCTAATAGATGTAATACCTAACAGAGTCTACACCTTTTCTCCATAATGAGTTCTTCATGGAGAGGATGTTCCTTGTTTGCATTGATTCTTAGATATGACCGAACCCTCCAAGTTTCAATTATGTTAGCAATAGTTGGGAGATCAAGAAGGAATCGCATTGACACTCCTGGTGTATCTTTGGTGCATCCCAGAATGATGCGCATAAACTCATTCTGAATACTTTCCAGTCTCACTGTTTGCGTAGAACTAATTGTTAGAAGAGCGCATGCATATTCTATACATGACAGAACAATACCTTGGTACAAGAGCACAAGAAGGCGTTGCTCAATGTTAGCAGCGGCCACGATTCTCAGTGCGGATAGTGCTTGCGAGCCTTGGCAATAACTTGGTCGATATGGTCCCTAAAGCATAGACTGCGATCAAATTTTACACCCAAATAACTCATAGATGCTGTTCGGGTGAGTGTATGTCCATCTAAAGTAACATGTGGTGTGTCAGACTTCACAATGTGATTATTTAGGGAGAACCATGATAACACATCCTTCGTATGGTTTATCGTTGCACCAGAAACATCACACCAGGCCATTATGCGGTTCAGTTCTTCCTGGAGTTTATTAGCAATTTCATCCCAGTTTCTCCCCTGTCTGTACACCATGATGTCGTCTGCAAATGACAGTGTTCGTCCCCTGCCAGATAATTGCTACTTCGTAATCACTATGGTGAATAAATTGAATAGTACCAGAGATAGTGGAGACCCCTGGGGTAGGCCCGGTGACATTTTTGTCTGCACAGATTACCAATTACCACAACTGAGTGCCACTTTCCTCTCGAACAGGGCCCTTGCGATCCATCTTATGAGCAATGTATCGATTTTGAGTAGCGTGAGCATTTGTATAAGGTATGTGATTGGAACTTTGTTGTAAGCATGCTCGAGATCTAGTACAACAGCACAAGTCTCCAAACCAGCCTGGAAGCCTTCAAAGACGTCATATGAAAAGATCGATGCATTACACCAAGTTTCTTTATTCCGCCTGTATGCGCCGAGGGTGGAGGAAAACATGCGACGTTCCTCCAAATCCCGATCGAGCCTACATGCCACTAACTTTTCCAGAAGCTTGCCCACTGTGTTCTGCATTGCAATTATTCTAAAACCGCTTATGTGTTTGTGATTCTTGTTAGGTTTTGCCAGTGGTATTAAATAACTATGTAGCCATTCCTCCTTGATCTCGTCATTTTTTAAACTAGTGTTGAATTCTTTACAAAGCCCATTCATGTCTTCGTCCGATATCCTGCTTATGTCACTGTATTGGATACCATCGGGGCCTGGTGCAGTATTGTGTGATCTCTTAAGCATTCAATTTTCTATTACTCAACACAAACACACATTCAATTTTCTATTACTCAACACAAACACACATTCAATTTTCTATTACTCAACACAAACACAAATACATTTAGTCGAGTTCAGCTACTTATAAAGAACAATACTCGCGCATGCGCAGTACCTGTAACTCGATGACATGGGGACCTGAAAAGAAATACTATTGGACGGTGTTTCGTTTCATGTTACAGTCGATTTTCGTGGAATTGTCCCTGGCTACTGTGTAGGTGTTCTAACACTGTTACTTTCAGTTTGCTTAAATGAACTGTGCGTATATACTTTTGTTGCATATTAACACAAGAACAAGAATGGAAAATTACCACATGCGAAATGAGATGCTTGAGGAACAGTAAATAAAACAAGAAGAGACCATATAAGAAATGAGGAAATTAGAAGAACAGTCGGAACAACACCTGCTATTAGTTTCATTGAAAAACAGAGACTCAAGTGGTTTGGCCACTTGGTCAGAATGAACCCGAATACACCAGTTGCAAGAGCGTACAACCTGGAAATGAAATCATCAAGAGGAAGGGGCAGACCAAAAAAAAGATGGGTTGATGGGGCTACAGACATCTTAAAACTCCACAATACCACACCATATCAAGCGACCGAGCGTGCATTATCTCGGAAACCGATCATTAGTTAAACCTGCTACGCCTAGCGTGCATTATCTCGGAAACCGATCATTAGTTAAACCTGCTACGCCTAGCGGCTAAAAAGCAGAGAAGGACAACAGAAAGAAAGCATATTACTATTTTCTGTTTGTTTTCAAGCCAATTCGTGCCTGACATAAATTTGTATATATATATATAACAGTTGGAACAAGATTAAACTAAACGGCACACAAGTTTGCTTCTAATTGTTACAGCAGCATCAGCTGTTAAAAGTACAAATAAAACATGGTACTGTTAGTCATTTAGTCATTTTAGTCATTTAGTCATTTAGTCATTTAGTCATTTTAGTCACGTTCCAACTCTCGTTGGCATATGTTAGGATTGATATAACAACTCTCGTTGGCATATGTTAGGATTGATATATCAACTCTCGTTGGCACATGTTAGGATTGATATAACAGTGGAATTGCACATTCTTAATTTAATTTTAAAACAATAAATTCTTCTGCATGAAGAAAGAAGTAGAAGTTATTTAGTTATATCAATAGATGTTATATCAATCCTAACATATGCCAACGAGAGTTGTTATATCAATCCTAACATATGCCAACGAGAGTTGTTATATCAATCCTAACATATGCCAGCGAGAGTTGTATCAATCCTAACATATGCCAGCGAGAGTTGTTATATCAATCCTAACATATGCCAGCGAGAGCTGTATCAATCCTAACATATGCCAACAAGAGTTGTTATATCAATCCTAACATATGCCAACGAGAGTTGTTATATCAATCCTAACGTATGCCAACGAGAGTTGTTATATCAATCCTAACATATGCCAACGAGAGTTGGAAAGTGACTAAAGATATAGAAAGTTAGATGAATGCATTTGAAAGTAGATGTCTTGTGAAAAATAATGAATATAAAATAGGACTCAGTCAGCAGAAGTAATGAACTAAGAGAAATGTCTAGTAACATCTGTTATAAGAAAGAGAAGATGGAGATATGTTTGGCATACTCTAAAAAGAAATGCTCAAAGTATACAAAAGCAGGCAATGAAGTGGGGGGTATAGGGTTCAAGAAAGAGGGTAACTCTGAAATGAACTTTGCTGAGAAAAGGCAAAAATATGGACTCAATGCCATGGATCAGATTGGATGAGTTGCCCAGAACAGAGCGATATGGAGAAATTACTTGCAGGCCTGGTGTTACGTATAACGGTATGAGAGGAATATATCTAATGTTTGGTTTAAAATAAAGAAAAATGATGAATGTTGTATAGAAAAATAAGAATAACTAATGCATGCTGTAAATCCGATATTATTGAGAAATACTTACATAACGGCAGCCAACTTTGCAATCATTTCTCAATGATATTTCCAAATAGGGACAAGTTATCTGTCTGGTCAGCAAACTAACAGTAACTATACTTCTACACGGCATAGAACATCATACAATACACACACACCATATATATGTGGAAACAGTTGGACATACGATACAGCACATCACACGATATATGAACAGCTAGCACGTCGCCAGATGTAGAGTACATTAAATCTATATGAAGATGGCAATTATGTGCACGTTAGCACAGTTGAACTCTGGGCGAGAATCCAGTTAGTGGTAATCTAACCGTACCGTAAATTGTTCAATAAACAATACAGTTGAATTACCAGCTTTGGTAGAAAAAGAAAGGTTGCAATCACATTTCTAGGCTTTCACTAAGCCTGATGATAATATATAGGGGGCACTATAAATAACATACGTTTGTCCAATAGAATTGTGTAAGTGAATTATGAAGGTACTCAACGCGGCGGGCGGGTATGAAGCTGATATTGGTGTTGATAGATATATATTTATATTACCCATTTAATGACGCAGTTATCATATATATATATATATATATATCTACACTATACATTAATACATAAGTGCTCGCAGGGGGACAATGCATGGTAGAGACACAAAGAATCACATCTTTATAATCAGAAACATCTCTGAGAAATGACAAGAGTACAATGTATATCTCCCGCCGCAACATGTTTTATAAATGATATCAAGACCTTGAACTACGTGTAACTAACAACTAGATAAATATATTGTGGTAAACTGCAGCGATATATCGTTTCAATCATAATTTGTTGACCAAATGCGAAACATTGATACAATATGAACAACAAACAGCTGTCCTGTATACAGTCATTGATGAAATATGAGATTGATACAATATGAACAACAAACAGCTGTCCTGTATACAGTCATTGATGAAATATGAGATTGATACAATATGAACAACAAACAGCTGTCCTGTATACAGTCATTGATGAAATATGAGATTGATACAATATGAACAACAAACAGCTGTCCTGTATACAGTCATTGATGAAATATGAGATTGATACAATATGAACAACAAACAGCTGTCCTGTATACAGTCATTGATGAAATATGAGATTGATACAATATGAACAACAAACAGCTGTCCTGTATACAGTCATTGATGAAATATGAGATTGATACAATATGAACAACAAACAGCTGTCCTGTATACAGTCATTGATGAAATATGAGATTGATACAGTGGCAGTAACACACAGTTGCATAATATCATCTTGATATCTAGTAATATCATCGTGATATCTAATAATATCGTGATATCTAATAATATCATCTTGATATCTCATAATAACATCTTGATATCTCATAATATCATCTTGATATCTCATAATATCATCGTGATATCTCATAATATCATCTTGATATCTCATAATATCATCTTGATATCTCATAATAACATCTTGATATCTCATAATATCATCGTGATATCTCATAATATCATCCTGGTATCTCATAATATCATCTTGATATCTCATAATATCATCTTGATATCTGATAATAACATCTTGATATCTCATAATAACATCTTGTTATCTCATAATAACATCTTGATATCTCATAATAACATCTTGATATCTCTTAATATCATCGTGATATCTAATAATATCATCTTGATATCTCATAATATCATCGTGATATCTAATAATATCATCTTGATATCTAATAATAACATCGTGATATCTCATAATAACATCTTGATATCTAATAATATCATCTTGATATCTAATAATATCATCTTGATATCTCATAATATCATCTTGATATCTCATAATAACATCTTGATATCTCATAATATCATCGTGATATCTAATAATAACATCTTGATATCTCATAATATCATCTTGATATCTCATAATAACATCTTGATATCTCATAATAACATCTTGATATCTCATAATATCATCTTTATATCTCATAATATCATCTTGATATCTCATAATAACATCTTGATATCTCATAATAACATCTTGTTATCTCATAATAACATCGTGATATCTCATAATAACATCGTGATATCTCATAATATCATCGTGATATCTCATAATATCATCATGATATCTCATAATATCATCTTGATATCTAATAATATCATCGTGATATCTCATAATAACATCGTGAAATCTCATAATAGCATCTTGATATCTCATAATATCATCGTGATATCTCATAATATCATCTTGATATCTCATAATATCATCTTGATATCTCATAATAACATCGTGGTATCTCATAATAACATCTTGATATCTCATAATATCATCTTGATATCTCATAATATCATCTTGATATCTCATAATAACATCTTGATATCTCATAATAACATCGTGATATCTCATAATATCATCTTGATATCTAATAATAACATCTTGATATCTAATAATATCATCTTGATATCTCATAATAACATCGTGATATCTCATAATAGCATCTTGATATCTCATAATATCATCGTGATATCTCATAATATCATCTTGATATCTCATAATATCATCTTGATATCTCATAATAACATCGTGGTATCTCATAATAACATCTTGATATCTCATAATATCATCTTGATATCTCATAATATCATCTTGATATCTCATAATAACATCTTGATATCTCATAATAACATCGTGATATCTCATAATATCATCTTGATATCTAATAATAACATCTTGATATCTCATAATAACATCTTGATATCTCATAATATCATCGTGATATATCATAATATCATCTTGATATCTCATAATATCATCTTGATATCTCATAATAACATCTTGATATCTAATAATATCATCTTGATATCTAATAATATCATCTTGATATCTAATAATATCATCTTGATATCTAATAATAACATCTTGATATCTCATAATATCATCTTGATATCTAATAATATCATCTTGATATCTCATAATAACATCGTGATATCTCATAATAACATAGTGATATCTCATAATATCATCTTGATATCTCATAATAACAACTTGATATCTCATAATAACATCTTGATATCTCATAATATCATCTTGATATCTCATAATATCATCTTGATATCTCATAATATCATCTTGATATCTAATAATATCATCGTGATATCTCATAATAACATCGTGCTATCTCATAATATCATCGTGATATCTCATAATATCATCTTGATATCTAATAATATCATCGTGATATCTCATAATAACATCGTGATATCTCATAATATCATCTTGATATCTCATAATATCATCTTGATATCTCATAATATCATCGTGATATCTCATAATAACATCGTGATATCTCATAATAACATCTTGATATCTAATAATATCATCTTGATATCTCATAATATCATCTTGATATCTCATAATATCATCGTGATATCTCATAATATCATCTTGATATCTCATAATATCATCTTGATATCTCATAATATCATCGTGATATCTCATAATATCATCTTGATATCTCATAATATCATCTTGATATCTCATAATAACATCGTGATATCTCATAATAACATCTTGATATCTCATAATATCATCTTGATATCTCATAATATCATCTTGATATCTCATAATAACATCTTGATATCTCATAATAACATCGTGATATTTCATAATATCATCTTGATATCTAATAATAACATCTTGATATCTAATAATATCATCTTGATATCTCATAATAACATCTTGATATCTCATAATATCATCTTGATATCTCATAATAGCCGTCCATCGCAAGCGATGATGACAACAATCTCAGACGTGTACTGTTGCACCTCTCTGGTGTGTGCGGAGGTGACTGTAGAGTCAATCCTAGAACAGAATCCCCGACCACAGGTGGGGCATACATGATCAAGGTTAGACATGTGCGTGTTGTGTGCTCTGTCTTTTCGCGCTGCTCGTTTTCTCTGTGACTCAACAATACGATGATTCTCAGCTATTCGGGTTCCTCTTTGTTGTTACAGCGCCACATTTGGCGATCTTGCGCAAGGGATTCCCAGCACGTATTGTCTATATCGAAGCATTTCAGAGACACTTTAAGAGTGTCTTTAAAGCGTTTTTCTGTCCACCAGCTAAACGTCTGCCCCTTCAAGCTCGCCATACATCAACTGTTTTGGGATTCGTTTATCAGGCATTCGAGCAACGTGACCGACCCATCTCAGTTGGGCCTTCTGCAACAGGGTGTTGACGCTTGGGATCTTTGCTCTTGTGAGGACTTCGCTGTCTGGAATTTTGTCCTGCCAGTTTATTTTTAGTATTCTGCGTAGACAGCTTGTGTGGAAATGGTTTAATTTTCTTCCGTGTCTGCTATACACTGTCCATGTCTCGCTTGCGTACAGCAGCGTTGTTAGCACTATGGCCTGGTAAACTTTCAGCTTTGTGACTATGCTTATCCCTTCCGTTCCCACACAGTGACACGTAACCTTCCGAACGCAGCACTGGCTTTGGATATCCTATGATATCCTATAATATTATGATATTTCATAATATCATCTTGATATCTCATAATAACATCTTGATATCTAATAATATCATCTTGATATCTCATAATAACATCTTGATATCTCATAATATCATTTGATATCTCATAATATCATCTTGATATCTCATAATAACATCTTGATATCTCATAATATCATCTTGATATCTCATAATAACATCTTGATATCTCATAATAACATCTTGATATCTCATAATATCATCTTGATATCTCATAATAACAACTTGATATCTCATAATAACATCTTGATATCTCATAATATCATCTTGATATCTCATAATATCATCTTGATATCTCATAATAACAACTTGATATCTCATAATAACATCTTGATATCTCATAATAACATCTTGATATCTCATAATAACATCTTGATATCTCATAATAACATCGTGATATCTCATAATAACATCGTGATATCTCATAATATCATCGTGATATCTCATAATATCATCTTGATATCTAATAATATCATCGTGATATCTCATAATAACATCGTGATATCTCATAATATCATCTTGATATCTCATAATATCATCTTGATATCTCATAATATCATCGTGATATCTCATAATAACATCGTGATATCTCATAATAACATCTTGATATCTAATAATATCATCTTGATATCTCATAATATCATCTTGATATCTCATAATATCATCGTGATATCTCATAATATCATCTTGATATCTCATAATATCATCTTGATATCTCATAATATCATCGTGATATCTCATAATATCATCTTGATATCTCATAATATCATCTTGATATCTCATAATAACATCGTGATATCTCATAATAACATCTTGATATCTCATAATATCATCTTGATATCTCATAATATCATCTTGATATCTCATAATAACATCTTGATATCTCATAATAACATCGTGATATCTCATAATATCATCTTGATATCTAATAATAACATCTTGATATCTAATAATATCATCTTGATATCTCATAATAACATCTTGATATCTCATAATATCATCTTGATATCTCATAATAGCCGTCCATCGCAAGCGATGATGACAACAATCTCAGACGTGTACTGTTGCACCTCTCTGGTGTGTGCGGAGGTGACTGTAGAGTCCAATCCTAGAACAGAATCCCCGACCACAGGTGGGGCATACATGATCAAGGTTAGACATGTGCGTGTTGTGTGCTCTGTCTTTTCGCGCTGCTCGTTTTCTCTGTGACTCAACAATACGATGATTCTCAGCTATTCGGGTTCCTCTTTTGTTGTTACAGCGCCACATTTGGCGATCTTGCGCAAGGATTCCCAGCACGTATTGTCTATATCGAAGCATTTCAGAGACACTTTAAGAGTGTCTTTAAAGCGTTTTTCTGTCCACCAGCTAAACGTCTGCCCCCTTCAAGCTCGCCATACATCAACTGTTTTGGGATTCGTTTATCAGGCATTCGAGCAGCGTGACCGACCCATCTCAGTTGGGCTTTCTGCAACAGGGTGTTGACGCTTGGGATCTTTGCTCTTGTGAGGACTTCGCTGTCTGGAATTTTGTCCTGCCAGTTTATTTTTAGTATTCTGCGTAGACAGCTTGTGTGGAAATGGTTTAATTTTCTTCCGTGTCTGCTATACACTGTCCATGTCTCGCTTGCGTACAGCAGCGTTGTTAGCACTATGGCCTGGTAAACTTTCAGCTTTGTGACTATGCTTATCCCCTTCCGTTCCCACACAGTGACACGTAACCTTCCGAACGCAGCACTGGCTTTGGATATCCTATGATATCCTATAATATTATGATATTTCATAATATCATCTTGATATCTCATAATAACATCTTGATATCTAATAATATCATCTTGATATCTCATAATAACATCTTGATATCTCATAATATCATTTGATATCTCATAATATCATCTTGATATCTCATAATACCATCTTGATATCTCATAATATCATCTTGATATCTCATAATAACATCTTGATATCTCATAATAACATCTTGATATCTAATAATATCATCTTGATATCTCATAATAACATCTTGATATCTCATAATATCATTTGATATCTCCTAATATCATCTTGATATCTCATAATAACATCTTGATATCTCATAATATCATCTTGATATCTCATAATAACATCTTGATATCTCATAATAACATCTTGATATCTCATAATATCATCTTGATATCTAATAATAACAACTTGATATCTCATAATAACATCTTGATATCTCATAATATCATCTTGATATCTCATAATATCATCGTGATATCTCATAATAACATCTTGATATCTAATAATAACATCTTGATATCTCATAATATCATCTTGATATCTCATAATAACATCTTGATATCTCATAATATCATCTTGATATCTCATAATAACATCTTGATATCTCATAATAACATCTTGATATCTCATAATATCATCTTGATATCTCATAATAACATCTTGATATCTCATAATAACATCTTGATATCTAATAATAACATCGTGATATCTCATAATAACATCGTGATATCTCATAAACAAAATATGCAGACAAATAATAAGAAATAACAGTTTGTGGTTTGATTAAAAGAAACAAACTTCATCTTTTTCTTCCTCGAACGCTCCATATCGAGCACTTGTTAACCATTCTGTGTGATTTGTATTTGATCTGAGCATAAGAGCGATTGTACGTTGTGCAAGTAATACTCCTACATGTAGGCCAGCACATCCGATTTATGTGTTGTTTTTTATTACTAGAATAGCTTCCCTGGGTTAATAAATCAGTCATCTCTTACAACCTGACTTGTAGGTCGCAGTCATACTATTCTTTGCTCTCCTTGCCAGCGACGGCAACACACGGTTCGAAAATTAGCAAACAATTTGACCCGTTTACAAATGGTAGAAACATGATTCTAGAACTTATGCACCTGTATGACATATTTCTCATTGGAAAGAATGTCAAGGTCATTAGAACGTCCACTTGTTTCTTTACAATAAAACTGCAGTAGGATTAGACTCATTGATACAATGTCAAACAAAATCAAAACAAAAGAAAGAAAGAAAACTGTGTCACTTACCAAGTTCTCAAAGCATAATTGTGTTCATACATTGCAACAAGTTCTCAAAGCATAATTGTGTTTATACATTGCAACAAGTTCTCAAAGCATAATTGTGTTTATACGTTGCAACAAGTTCTCAAAGCATAATTGTGTTTATACATTGCAACAAGTTATCAAAGCATAATTGTGTTTATACATTGCAACAAGTTCGCAAAGCATAATTGTGTTTATACATTGCAACAAGTTCTCAAAGCATAATTGTGTTTATACGTTGCAACAAGTTCTCAAAACATAATTGTGTTTATACATTGCAAAATGTTACATTTTTAAAATACGAGTATCTTAGTTTTAGATAATTAATACAAGTTTAGACTATACACAAGAAAATAGAAAGAGATTATACACAAGAAAATAGAAAGAGATTATACACAAGAAAATAGAAAGAGATTATACACAAGAAAATAGAAAGAGATTATACACAAGAAAACAGAAAGAGATTATACACAAGAAAACAGAAAGAGATTATACACAAGAAAATAGAAAGAGATTTAATATGACACTTCAGAAGTGAATTATTATGAAATGGGTGTTGCATACCACAAGCAAGGTAACAGAGCATACCACAAGCAAGGTAACAGAGCATACCACAAGCAAGGTAATAGAGCATACCACAAGCAAGGTAACAGAGCATACCACAAGCAAGGTAATAGAGCATACCACAAGCAAGGTAACAGAGCATACCAAAAGCAAGGTAATAGAGCATACCACAAGCAAGGTAACAGAGCATACATACCACAAGCAAGGTAATAGAGCATACCACAAGCAAGGTAACAGAGCATACCACAAGCAAGGTAACAGAGCATACCACAAGCAAGGTAACAGAGCATACCACAAGCAAGGTAATAGAGCATACCACAAGCAAGGTAACAGAGCATACCACAAGCAAGGTAACAGAGCATACCACAAGCAAGGTAACAGAGCATACCACAAGCAAGGTAACAGAGCATACCACAAGCAAGGTAACAGAGCATACCACAAGCAAGGTAACAGAGCATACCACAAGCAAGGTAACAGAGCATACCACAAGCAAGGTAACAGAGCATACCACAAGCAAGGTAACACAAGTAAAACTTCTTGAAACGTTCTTTCTGCTGCGATATATTGATAGTTATACACAAGTGGGAGCATGGGGAAATAGTGACTAAATATGAACTTGTATATAAACTTCTCATTACTCGACCTTCCAGAGACGGAGAGGAAAGGAATTTGTCCTCCTACTTCTTGCACAATAGGGTCAAGAAATGGGAAGTGACAGATACCATACGGTCTAAGAAAACTAAGAGAGGTTTTTTTTTTTAAATTGTTAGATATTTTCTTATGATCCTACACAGACTTTGTATTCTTTATATATTCTTCTTTTATTTCTTTTACTCCATTATAATCCAGTCTATTGTGTGATTTCAAACATCCAGTCTATTGTGTGATTTCAAACATCCAGTCTATTGTGTGATTTCAAACATCCAGTCTATTGTGTGATTTCAAACATCCAGTCCACGTGTGATTTCAAACATCCAGTCTATTGTGTGAGTGTGATTTCAAACATCCAGTCCACGTGTGAGTGTGATTTCAAACATCCAGTCCACGTGTGAGTGTGATTTCAAACATCCAGTCCACGTGTGCGTGTGATTTCAAACATCCAGTCCACGTGTGAGTGTGATTTCAAACATCCAGTCCACGTGTGAGTGTGATTTCAAACATCCAGTCCACGTGTGAGTGTGATTTCAAACATCCAGTCCACGTGTGAGTGTGATTTCAAACATCCAGTCCACGTGTGAGTGTGATTTCAAACATCCAGTCCACGTGTGAGTGTGATTTCAAACATCCAGTCCACGTGTGAGTGTGATACAAGGATGATTGCACAAACATGAAAGTAAATAACGCATGTGAATATATTGTTATATAAACATTATTCTAAAACACCCATGACAAATATATTGTTATATAAATATTATTCTAAAACACCCATGACAAATATATTGTTATATAAATATTATTCTAAAACACCCATGACAAATATATTGTTATATAAACATTATTCTAAAACACCCATGACAAAAATATTGTTATATAAACATTATTCTAAAACACCCATGACAAATATATTGTTATATAAACATTATTCTAAAACACCCATGACAAATATATTGTTATATAAACATTATTCTAAAACACCCATGACAAATATATTGTTATATAAACATTATTCTAAAACACCCATGACAAATATATTGTTATATAAACATTATTCTAAAACACCCATGACAAATATATTGTTATATAAACATTATTCTAAAACACCCATGACAAATATATTGTTATATAAACATTATTCTAAAACACCCATGACAAATATATTGTTATATAAACATTATTCTAAAACACCCATGACAAATATATTGTTATATAAACATTATTCTAAAACACCCATGACAAATATATTGTTATATAAACATTATTCTAAAACACCCATGACAAATATATTGTTATATAAACATTATTCTAAAATACCCATGACAAATAAGATGGACAATGTAGACATCATAGAAGACATGCAGGAACATTATATCTCAGAGTATACCCAACATATCTCTATCTTCTCTTTCTTATAACAGTTGTTACTAGTGAGTGACCACACATTGTTCTCATTTCATCCTTTCTCCTGTATCCGCCCCATTTGATGTTCGTTATTGTTCCACAGATATCATCTCATTTGATGTTCGTTATTGTTCCGCAGATATCATCTCATTTGATGTTCGTTATTGTTCCACAGATATCATCTAATTTTATGTTCGTTATTGTTCCGCAGATATCATCTCATTTGATGTTCGTTATTGTTCCGCAGATATCCTCTCATTTGATGTTCGTTATTGTTCCACGGATATCATCTCATTTGATGTTCGTTATTGTTCCGCAGATATCATCTCATTTGATGTTCGTTATTGTTCCGCAGATATCATCTCATTTTATGTTCGTTATTGTTCCACAGATATCATCTCATTTGATGTTCGTTATTGTTCCACAGATATCATCTCATTTTATGTTCGTTATTGTTCCGCAGATATCATCTCATTTGATGTTCGTTATTGTTCCGCAGATCATCTCATTTGATGTTCGTTATTGTTCCGCAGATATCATCTCATTTGATGTTCGTTATTGTTCCGCAGATATTTATTTTTAAGTGCTGAGTGAGAAAAATGTTCAACTATTGACTTTTCCCAGGTGGATAATGGAATTGATTGTCTACTTTTGTCAAGCATTTCATTTCGCACGTGGTGAGCTTTCTGTGCTATGTTGCTGTCAAAGACCACGTTTGGTACCGGTAACATAGTGGTGGTAGAAAAATACGTTCAACTTACTTAATATATTATAAGTACGTTCAACTTACTGGATATATATAAATGCGTTGAACTTATTTAGTCATGTGTTAACGAATGCTACAGAATAATGATCAATGTGGACAATAAATATTGATAATCCTTTGCAGCTGTCAGAAATATTTACTTTACTTTTATCACTATCATGTGCGTCAGATTAGCATAATGCCAATCGTTCGCTTATCGACTCAGATGCAAGAAGGCGATTTTATTTTAGACCAAGTTCAATTCTATACTCAACGTTCCACGGGTGAGGGCAGGAATTGACCCTCCTACCTCTTGTACACTAGGTGATAAAAAAAATAAAAAGTGACAGGTACTTCATACAATACAGTTTGAGAAAACTAGCGCCATTTTATTTATTATTTATTATTGACAGTAACATAAGGTAATTAAACGCATATTAGCCCACCTGCCCAGCGTGTTCGTAGCGCGTTGGACGACGGGTGACAAGCCCTCTGTGAGTGTGGGTTGAATTCCACGGGCTGGCAGAAAAGCCACAGGTTTTCTAGATTTACGTGGCATGAAACCAATGGGTTACGATGTCCATGGCACCGAGCCGAAGAGCTGAAAGCTCAAGTGCTTCTGGATCGGGAAAAACCTAAAAACTCCGTATATTACCGCAATCCTTACCGTTACAGTAAAACCAGATAAGCAACTATATCTTAACCTTACTGTTACATTAAATTGAGCAAAGTAACTATATCTTACTGTTACAGTAACGCGAGGTAAGTAACTATACCTCAGAGGTATTTCTTTTTCTCTGATTACGCAAGATCCAAATTGTTAGTTTTCCCCTTCACTCCTTCCCTTTACCGATAGGTCGGTTCAACGTGGTGAGAAGTCTGACTAGGTCGGTTCAACGTGGTGAGAAGTCTGACTAGGTCGGTTCAACGTGGTGAGAAGTCTGACTAGGTCGGTTCAACGTGGTGAGAAGTCTGACTAGGTCGGTTCAACGTGGTGAGAAGTCTGACTAGGTCGGTTCAACGTGGTGAGAAGTCTGACTAGGTCGGTTCAACGTGGTAAGAAGTCTGACTAGGTCGGTTCAACGTGGTAAGAAGTCTGACTAGGTCGGTTCAACGTGGTAAGAAGTCTGACTAGGTCGGTACAACGTGGTGAGAAGTCTGACTAGGTCGGTTCAACGTGGTAAGAAGTCTGACTAGGTCGGTTCAACGTGGTGAGAAGTCTGACTAGGTTGGTACAACGTGGTGAGAAGTCTGACTAGGTCGGTTCAACGTGGTGAGAAGTCTGACTAGGTCGGTTCAACGTGGTAAGAAGTCTGACTAGGTCGGTTCAACGTGGTAAGAAGTCTGACTAGGTCGGTTCAACGTGGTGAGAAGTCTGACTAGGTCGGTTCAACGTGGTGAGAAGTCTGACTAGGTCGGTTCAACGTGGTAAGAAGTCTGACTAGGTCGGTTCAACGTGGTGAGAAGTCTGACTAGGTCGGTTCAACGTGGTAAGAAGTCTGACTAGGTCGGTTCAACGTGGTAAGAAGTCTGACTAGGTCGGTTCAACGTGGTAAGAAGTCTGACTAGGTCGGTTCAACGTGGTGAGAAGTCTGACTAGGTCGGTTCAACGTGGTAAGAAGTCTGACTAGGTCTGTTCAACGTGGTAAGAAGTCTGACTAGGTCGGTTCAACGTGGTGAGAAGTCTGACTAGGTCGGTTCAACGTGGTAAGAAGTCTGACTAGGTCGGTACAACGTGGTGAGAAGTCTGACTAGGTCGGTTCAACGTGGTGAGAAGTCTGACTAGGTCGGTTCAACGTGGTGAGAAGTCTGACTAGGTCGGTTCAACGTGGTAAGAAGTCTGACTAGGTCGATTCAACGTGGTAAGAAGTCTGACTAGGTCGGTTCAACGTGGTGAGAAGTCTGACTAGGTCGGTTCAACGTGGTGAGAAGTCTGACTAGGTCGGTTCAACGTGGTAAGAAGTCTGACTAGGTCGGTTCAACGTGGTAAGAAGTCTGACTAGGTCGGTTCAACGTGGTGAGAAGTCTGACTAGGTCGGTTCAACGTGGTGAGAAGTCTGACTAGGTCGGTTCAACGTGGTAAGAAATCTGACTAGGTCGGTTCAACGTGGTAAGAAGTCTGACTAGGTCGGTTCAACGTGGTGAGAAGTCTGACTAGGTCGGTTCAACGTGGTGAGAAGTCTGACTAGGTCGGTTCAACGTGGTGAGAAGTCTGACTAGGTCGGTTCAACGTGGTGAGAAGTCTGACTAGGTCGGTTCAACGTGGTGAGAAGTCTGACTAGGTCGGTTCAACGTGGTGAGAAGTCTGACTAGGTCGGTTCAACGTGGTGAGAAGTCTGACTAGGTCGGTTCAACGTGGTGAGAAGTCTGACTAGGTCGGTTCAACGTGGTGAGAAGTCTGACTAGGTCGGTTCAACGTGGTGAGAAGTCTGACTAGGTCGGTTCAACGTGGTAAGAAGTCTGACTAGGTCGGTTCAACGTGGTGAGAAGTCCGGCTGGGGTTTCTTGGCTAATGCGCATGGTAGGGTTGTTGCAGAGCGAAGTGGGGCATACAGGACAACTACTTCTAGTTTGAGGATGGAGGTTGAGGCCGTTACTGATGCCCTCCATTGGATCTCTGGGACTTTATTTACTGGGGCAGTTGTTGTATCTGACTCTCAGTCGATGCTTCACAAGATCCAGAAGGGCAGGTTTCGGTATGAGTGGATGTCGTCTATAGAAGTTTCTAACCTCCAGCGGCTTACGTGGATATACTGTCCTGGGCATGCGGGTGTTTACGGTAATGAGAGAGCGGCCAGGCTTGCATCAACATCATCGATTGTTGGGGAGTTGAAGATGGATAAGGGGATATCCTTCGGTCTCTTCGCGACTCTCTGTTGGATGAGGACACTAAAATCGATGTTGAATCGATCAAGCGATTTAGGCAGTTTGAAGTTACCCGTTGTTCAAGTCGAACTGGATGCCTGAGAGGTAGAGTGAGAGGTGTGTTTAATCAGCGAGCCACAGGAACTATCAGTATGCATACTCTTCGATATCTGTTGGAGGAGACTGAGCACCTATGGATCTGCCCGGAGTGCAACGACGTCAGTTTAGTAACCAATAACCAAATAACCAATCCTTCACTTTTCTCGCAATGTTTTCTCACAATGTTTTCGCAAATTGAAAATTGATGGAAACAAAATGAAAGTTTGCTCATTACTTTGTGCTTTATATAAAACCAATGTTATTTACCATTATTTATTCTCCCATGCGCCATCTGTTTCACTATACATTACTATTGTAATCTGTGTTTAACGTAATGGAAAGTTCATTACGCACACTCAGTGGCGGCTCGTGATCATTTTTGATGGTGGGGCTGGAGAACAATTTTTGAAAAAATCTTCGTTTTATATTAAGTTATATATTTGTATTTACATATAAGTTATACATGATTTCTGCTGGGACCCGACCCCATTGACCCTTAATAACGAGCCGCCACTGCGCACATTAAGCACAGTATGTGAAGATTTGAAAGAGTACACACCCGAGTTTTGCTGGGGCTCACAAGGGGAGCAAAGAACAGTAACACTGCGACCTACAAGGCAAATCGTAAGACGCGACTGAAATAGAGGACTAGTGAAGATACCCTAATAAATAAATAGCCTCGCAGAAATCGGATGTACTGGCCTACTTGTAGGCGCATAACTGGCACAACATACAATCGCTCTTAGGCTCGGATCACATACAAATCACAAAGAGTGGTTAATCACAAGTGGACAATATGGAGCGTTCGAATAAGAAGGAAAAAAGATTACTTCAAATAACTTTACTTGTTTATATATCATAACTTTACTTGTTTATAAATCATAGTTTTACTTGTTTATATATCATAGGTTTACTTGTTTATATATCATAGGTTTACATGTTTATATATCATAACTTTACTTGTTTATATATCATATCTTTACTTGTTTATATATCATAGGTTTACTTGTTTATATATCATAGGTTTACATGTTTATATATCATATCTTTACTTGTTTATATATCATAGGTTTACTTGTTTATATATCATAGGTTTACATGTTTATATATCATAACTTTACTTGTTTATATATCATATCTTTACTTGTTTATATATCATAACTTTACTTGTTTATATATCATAGTTTTACTTGTTTATATATCATAACTTTACTTGTTTATATATCATAACTTTACTTGTTTATATATCATAGGTTTACTTGTTTATATATCATAGGTTTACATGTTTATATATCATAACTTTACTTGTTTATATATCATATCTTTACTTGTTTATATATCATAGGTTTACTTGTTTAAATAGGTTTACTTTTTTATATATCAAAAATTTACTTGTTTATATATCATAGTTTTACTTGTTTATATATCATAGTTTTACTTGTTGATATATCATATCTTTACTTGTTTATATATCATAACTTTACTTGTTTATATATCATAACTTTACTTGTTTATATATCATAACTTTACTTGTTTATATATCATAGGTTTACTTGTTAATATATCATAACTTTACTTGTTTATATATCATAGGTTTACTTGTGTATATATCATAGGTTTACTTGTTTATATATCATAGGTTTACATGTTTATATATCATAACTTTACTTGTTTATATATCATAACTTTACTTGTTTATATATCATATCTTTACTTGTTTATATATCATATCTTTACTTGTTTATATATCATAGGTTTACTTGTTTATATATCATAGGTTTACTTGTTTATATATCATAGGTTTACTTGTTTATATATCATAGTTTTACTTGTTTATATATCATATCTTTACTTGTTTATATATCATAGGTTTACTTGTTTATATATCATAACTTTACTTGTTTATATATCATAGGTTTACTTGTTTATATATCATAGGTTTACTTGTTTATATATCATAACTTTACTTGTTTCTATATCATATCTTTACTTGTTTATATATCATAACTTTACTTGTTTATATATCATAGGTTTACTTGTTTATATATCATATCTTTACTTGTTTATATATCAAAGGTTTACTTGTTTATATATCATAACTTTACTTGTTCATATATCATAGGTTTACTTGTTTATATATCATAACTTTACTTGTTTATATATCATAACTTTACTTGTTTATATATCATAGGTTTACTTGTTAATATATCATAACTTTACTTGTTTATATATCATAGGTTTACTTGTGTATATATCATAACTTTACTTGTTTATATATCATAGGTTTACTTGTTTATATATCATAGGTTTACTTGTTTATATATCATAACTTTACTTGTTTATATATCATATCTTTACTTGTTTATATATCATAACTTTACTTGTTTATATATCATAGGTTTACTTGTTTATATATCATATCTTTACTTGTTTATATATAAAAGGTTTACTTGTTTATATATCATAACTTTACTTGTTCATATATCATAGGTTTACTTGTTTATATATCATAACTTTACTTGTTTATATATCATAACTTTACTTGTTTATATATCATAACTTTACTTGTTTATATATCATAACTTTACTTGTTTATATATCATAACTTTACTTGTTTATATATCATAGGTTTACTTGTTTATATATCATAACTTTACTTGTTTATATATCATAGGTTTACTTGTTTATATATCATAACTTTACTTGTTTATATATCATAGTTTTACTTGTTTATATATCATATCTTTACTTGTTTATATATCATAACTTTACTTGTTTATATATCATATCTTTACTTGTTTATATATCATAGGTTTACTTGTTTATATATCATAGGTTTACTTGTTTATATATCATAACTTTACTTGTTTATATATCATAGGTTTACTTGTTTATATATCATAACTTTACTTGTTTATATATCATAATTTTACTTGTTTATATATCATAACTTTACTTGTTTATATATCATAGGTTTACTTGTTTATATATCATAACTTTACTTGTTTATATATCATAGGTTTACTTGTTTATATATCATAACTTTACTTGTTTATATATCATAGGTTTACTTGTTTATATATCATAACTTTACTTGTTTATATATCATAGGTTTACTTGTTTATATATCATAGTTTTACTTGTTTATATATCATATCTTTACTTGTTTATATATCATAACTTTACTTGTTTATATATCATATCTTTACTTGTTTATATATCATAGGTTTACTTGTTTATATATCATAGGTTTACTTGTTTATATATCATAACTTTACTTGTTTATATATCATAGGTTTACTTGTTTATATATATAATTTACTTGTTTATATATCATAACTTTACATGTTTATATATCATAGGTTTACTTGTCTATATATCATATCTTTACTTGTTTATATATCATACGTTTACTTGTTAATATATCATAACTTTACTTGTTTATATATCATAACTTTACTTGTTTATATATCATAACTTTACTCGTTTATATATAATAACTTGACTTGTTTATATATCATAACTTTACTTGTTTATATATCATATCTTTACTTGTTTATATATCATATCTTTACTTGTTTATATATCATAACTTTACTTGTTTATATATCATATCTTTACTTGTTTATATATCATAACTTTACTTGTTTATATATCATAATTTTACTTGTTTATATCATAACTTTACTTGTTTATATATCATATCTTTACTTGTTTATATATCATAATTTTACTTGTTCATATATCATAACTTTACTTGTTTATATATCATAGGTTTACTTGTTTATATATCATAGTTTTACTTGTTTATATATCATATCTTTACTTGTTTATATATCATAGGTTTACTTGTTAATATATCATAACTTTACTTGTTTATATATCATAGGTTTACTTGTGTATATATCATAGGTTTACTTGTTTATATATCATAGGTTTACATGTTTATATATCATAACTTTACTTGTTTATATATAATAACTTTACTTGTTTATATATCATATCTTTACTTGTTTATATATCATATCTTTACTTGTTTATATATCATAGGTTTACTTGTTTATATATCATAGGTTTACTTGTTTATATATCATAGGTTTACTTGTTTATATATCATAGTTTTACTTGTTTATATATCATATCTTTACTTGTTTATATATCATAGGTTTACTTGTTTATATATCATAACTTTACTTGTTTATATATCATAGGTTTACTTGTTTATATATCATAGGTTTACTTGTTTATATATCAAAGGTTTACTTGTTTCTATATCATATCTTTACTTGTTTATATATCATAACTTTACTTGTTTCTATATCATATCTTTACTTGTTTATATATCATAACTTTACTTGTTTATATATCATAGGTTTACTTGTTTATATATCATATCTTTACTTGTTTATATATCATAGGTTTACTTGTTTATATATCATATCTTTACTTGTTTATATATCAAAGGTTTACTTGTTTATATATCATAACTTTACTT
Source organism: Arion vulgaris (assembly GCA_020796225.1). Taxonomy (NCBI): domain Eukaryota; kingdom Metazoa; phylum Mollusca; class Gastropoda; order Stylommatophora; family Arionidae; genus Arion; species Arion vulgaris. The sequence continues at coordinate 38,642,327 of CM036770.1, forward strand.
GTTCATATATCATAGGTTTACTTGTTTATATATCATAACTTTACTTGTTTATATATCATAACTTTACTTGTTTATATATCATAGGTTTACTTGTTAATATATCATAACTTTACTTGTTTATATATCATAGGTTTAGTTGTGTATATATCATAACTTTACTTGTTTATATATCATAGGTTTACTTGTTTATATATCATAGGTTTACTTGTTTATATATCATAACTTTACTTGTTTATATATCATATCTTTACTTGTTTATATATCATAACTTTACTTGTTTATATATCATAGGTTTACTTGTTTATATATCATATCTTTACTTGTTTATATATCAAAGGTTTACTTGTTTATATATCATAACTTTACTTGTTCATATATCATAGGTTTACTTGTTTATATATCATAACTTTACTTGTTTATATATCATAACTTTACTTGTTTATATATCATAACTTTACTTGTTTATATATCATAGGTTTACTTGTTTATATATCATAACTTTTCTTGTTTATATATCATAGGTTTACTTGTTTATATATCATAACTTTACTTGTTTATATATCATAGGTTTACTTGTTTATATATCATAGTTTTACTTGTTTATATATCATATCTTTACTTGTTTATATATCATAACTTTACTTGTTTATATATCATATCTTTACTTGTTTATATATCATAGGTTTACTTGTTTATATATCATAGGCTTACTTGTTATATATCATAACTTTACTTGTTTATATATCATAGGTTTACTTGTTTTATATCACAACTTACTTGTTTATATATCATAGGTTTACTTGTTTATATATCATAACTTTACTTGTTTATATATCATAGGTTTACTTGTTTATATATCATAGGTTTACTTGTTTATATATCATAGTTTTACTTGTTTATATATCATAACTTTACTTGTTTATATATCATAGGTTTACTTGTTTATATATCATAACTTTACTTGTTTATATATCATAGGTTTACTTGTTTATATATCATAGTTTTACTTGTTTATATATCATATCTTTACTTGTTTATATATCATAACTTTACTTGTTTATATATCATATCTTTACTTGTTTATATATCATAGGTTTACTTGTTTATATATCATAGGTTTACTTGTTTATATATCATAGTTTTACTTGTTTATATATCATAACTTTACTTGTTTATATATCATAGGTTTACTTGTTTATATATCATAACTTTACTTGTTTATATATCATAGGTTTACTTGTTTATATATCATAGGTTTACTTGTTTATATATCATAGTTTTACTTGTTTATATATCATATCTTTACTTGTTTATATATCATAGGTTTACTTGTTTATATATCATAGGTTTACTTGTTTATATATCATAGTTTTACTTGTTTATATATCATATCTTTACTTGTTTATATATCATAACTTTACTTGTTTATATATCATATCTTTACTTGTTTATATATCATAGGTTTACTTGTTTATATATCATAGGTTTACTTGTTTATATATCATAACTTTACTTGTTTATATATCATAACTTTATTTGTTTATATATCATAACTTTACTTGTTTATATATCATATCTTTACTTGTTTATATATCATAGGTTTACTTGTTTATATATCATAACTTTACTTGTTTATATATTATATCTTTACTTGTTTATATATCATAACTTTACTTGTTTATATATCATAGGTTTACTTGTTTATATATCATAACTTTACTTGTTTATATCATAACTTTACTTGTTTATATATCATATCTTTACTTGTTTATATATCATATCTTTACTTGTTTATATATCATATCTTTACTTGTTTATATATCATAGCAACATCTAGATCATAGATTCCCAAACAATTTCGGCCCGCCGCCCACTTTTCATAACATAAACTTTGTAACGCCCCCCTCCACATTATGAAAGTTTGCCAACGCCACCCCCTTCCCGCCCCTCTTCCTCCCTTACCCCTACCCCATTTATATATGCTCTATTTTCTTTAACATAGAAAATTGATATATATTTCTGTCATACATGGTCAATTTTCAAATGATTATATACATGAAATAGAAAATTGATGAAAAAATGGATCGTATAAGACGGACATAAGATGAATTAAAATGCAGAATTCAAATTTTAAATGATTATTCAATCGCAAAATCACGAAAATAATTTATTTTAAAATTTTTATTATTAATTTCTTCTTTAAGGAGCCACCGACCACTAATCGCCTGAGCACCCCTCACAATCTTCTGAACCCACTATCGCCCCCATAGAACACTTCAGCGCTCACTGGGGAGGGGGAGAGCGTTTCCGCCCACTATGGGAAACTTTGATCTAGATAGTTCTACCAAAGCCTGACATCCACAACAACATCTTCATAATAATAACTCAGATCGTCTGGTTCCCTCCACTATTGCTATTGAATTACTAGCTGATTGTGATTATAAAAGCGCCCATAGTGTAGGGATAGTCAATGGGTGCTGTAAGAAATGAGGTTATGTGGTTCGAATCCTGCGTCTGGTAATTTCTTTTTTCTGGAAGCCCATAATTCTGATACCACAGTCAACTATAAGCTCATAATTCTGATACCACAGTCAACTATAAGCTCATAATTCTGATACCACAGTCAACTATAAGCTCATAATTCTGATACCACAGTCAACTATAAGCTGATACGCAGGCGGACTCGGGTAAAAATGATTGGAAATCAGACCACATGTCACGTGACCTCGCATTCTAGTCTTGTTGTATATAGACGAATTTATTTTTAAATCAACACAAAATGCTAAATCTTCTTCTTCTTTTGTCAGCACACTGTTACCGGGTTGTTGTTAACACAGTGTCATGGTTTTATGTATTTGTCTTGCACTTCTCTGGTGACTTGTGTGACTGGTGAAAATTCACAGAAAAAAACTACCAAACATATTCTCATACAAGTTGGTCAGATGATGCAAAAGACATTGATTTTGATGATAAACAACGTTTAGTTTATGCATTATAATTATTGATTTTAAAAATAATTAATTTTCTTGAAAATATATTGTAACCTCCCCCACCTTCCACCCCTCTTCATCGTGCAGTGGATTTCAAAAACATAAGACATGCAAAGAATGCTAAACTTGCATATGATGTACATATCACCCATAATTATATCGTGAACCTCCAAAAAATGTCTAACTCAATTGATTTTTTTTATATGGCTTTTGCAATGTAACCCTTCCAAATTAACAAAAAAATTCAAATTAAAACAGCAATATCGTTGCTTATATACAGTTTAGACAAAAAGTCTAAATCAAAACCAAATTCAAAACGACAACAAAATAACATGTTATTATTATCATAAAATATTATTCTTATTTACTTGTGTGGAACACCTTCATAAACAAACTTAGTACTAACCTAACTACTGAAATATTATGAAATAAAGTCGTACTTACAGTAGTGGTTTAGATTTGAGATTTCTGTGTTTTATCATATTACGTTTCCTAGCTTGTGTATCATATTACGTTTCCTAGCTTGTGTATCATATTACGTTTCCTAGCTTATGTATTCGAGAAATGTTCAACTTAATCACATTTATTCTCTCTGTTATTCCTCGCTCTCCGTTCTAATCACACATACTCTCTCGTATTTATCTCTCTGCTCTAATAAATTCAACGAAAAGATAAACACTAGACCCTGATTGTGTGATAATATGGTGGGCATAGCAACAGCTGGCTTCATATGTTTGTTTGTTTAGTAGGGATTAAAGCCTCTTTAAGCCGAGGCACGCCCCTTTCAACCTAAGGCGAACCTTTATTGGTTATATCAGAGCGTGTAGGCCAACAAACATGAAAAATAAGAATTAACTCCTTTCGGAGAATCCAAGATCTATAGATTTTTATATATATATATATATATATATATATATATATATATATATATATATATATATATATATACAAGTCAGTGGCGTGCGTGACTTTTCTCAAAGGGACTAGGTTAAGAAACAAGGCAATTTGGCAATGATACTTTTACCGTTCACAGATTACCTCTTTCGAGAGAGCTTTGCAATGTTCATAGTTTCATCTAACATTATTGCTAGACAAAAAATGCATCATTAAGTTCCGCGTTAACCTCATACAGAATAACATCATCAACACATTCAATGATGTAGATTTGAACTATGTTGGAGGCTCCTTTAACCCTCCTCTCCCTCCCCCCCCCCCACCCAACTCTGAAGATAAAACTCCAACTTACCATCAATTATGAAGAACGTAAAGGTTTTTTAGCAAAAGGATTGACCTCATTGCACCAGGTTTTACCCCATATGCAGAAAAGACACGACTCCTGCCAAAATGATTGCTGAAAGCATGAGCTCCGTAGCTCTGGCAACAATGCTTGTGTTCTCTGGAAAATAAATGCGCTAGTGAACAGAATTCAACACTGTCCGGATTCGAACCCACGATCTTCGACTCGCAAGGCCAGATATTAACGACTTAGCCACATAGACCCCACATATAGTTCATAGTTCACAAGTACGGTTCCAACTTCATTGCCAACTTCAACGGGTCACCCCATAATTGCTCCGTTCCTGTGCCAATGAAAATCACACGAAATGCTAACAACTGTGAAATGTTTCCTGTGTGAACTAATTCCAGAATGAAACAGCCGAGTGCCGCCACCAAAAGAAACCTGCACCGCATAAAATGCATATGGCCGTCGCTAATGTAGCAACACAAAACTGTTCATCACTTGAATTGCAATTCTTGTCGAAGGGAACATCAATCATGACAAAATCCAGTTTTCTGCACTCGCAATATTACTGCATACGGCAGATTGAGCTTGTTCGTCATAACCTGCTGTCCGTCATTATCTGAATACACACAACAAACGCACGGTTGACACAGCAAAAGCATTCCATGTAACAGTCACAGCTCACATCGTTGCTCAAGCACTAACTCAGTAGTTCGGCAAACGAAACCGGAAAATACCCGACCAAACATGGCGAAAATGCGCTAGTAAAGTCGTGTTCAGAATCAAACAGTTCTGACTCTGAATGGCCATCCCGCATTCCGCCATTGCTGGCCAGATTTTTCACCCCACATATAATACATACATATACTCCACATATAATACATACATATGTCCCATATAATACATACATATGTCCCACATATAATACATACATATGCTCCCACATATAATACATGCATATGCTCCCCACATATAATACATACATATGTCCACATATAATACATACATATGCTCCTCACATATAACACATACATATGCTCCACATATAATCATACATATGCTCCACATATAATACATACATATGCTCCACATATAATACATACATATGCTCCCATATAATACATACATATGCTCCACTATAATACATACATATGCTCCCACAAATAATACATACATATGCTCCCACATATAATACATCATATGTCCCACATATAATACATACATATGCTCCCACATATAATACATACATATGCTCCCACATATAATACATACATATGATCCCACATATAATACATACATATGCTCCACATATAATACATACATATGCTCCACATATAATACATACATATGCTCCCACATATAATACATACATATGCTCCCACATATAATACATACATATGCTCCCACATATAATACATACATATGCTCCCAAATATAATACATACATATGCTCCCACATATAATACATACATATGCTCCCAAATATAATACATACATATGCTCCCACATATAATACATACATATGCTCCCACATATAATACATACATATGCTCCACATATAATACATACATATGCTCCACATATAATACATACATATGCTCCCACATATAATACATACATATGCTCCACACATATAATACATACATATGCTCCCACATATAATACATACATATACTCCCCACATATAATACATACATATGCTCCCACATATAATACATACATATACTCCCCACATATAATACATGCATATGCTCCCACATATAATACATACATATGCTCCCACATATAATACATGCATATGCTCCCACATATAATACATACATATGCTCCCACATATAATACATGCATATGCTCCCACATATAATACATACATATGCTCCCCACATATAATACATGCATATGCTCCCACATATAATACATACATATGCTCCCCACATATAATACATACATATGCTCCCACATATAATACATACATATGCTCCCAAATATAATACATACATATGCTCCCACATATAATACATACATATGCTCCACACATATAATACATACATATGCTCCCACATATAATACATACATATGCTCCCACATATAATACATACATATGCTCCTCACATATAATACATACATATGCTCCCACATATAATACATACATATGCTCCCACATATAATACATACATATGCTCCACATATAATACATACATATGCTCCCAATATAATACATACATATGCTCCCACATATAATACATCATATGCTCCCACATATAATACATACATATGCTCCCACATATAATACATACATATGCTCCCACATATAATACATACATATGCTCCCACATATAATACATACATATGCTCCACATATAACACATACATATGTCCACATATAATACATACATATGCTCCTCACATATAATACATACATATGCTCCCCACATATAACACATACATATGTCCACATATAATACATACATATGCTCCTCACATATAATACATACATATGCTCCCACATATAATACATACATATGCTCCCACATATAATACATACATATGCTCCCACATATAATACATACATATGCTCCCAAATATAATACATACATATGCTCCCACATATAAAACATACATATGTTCCCACATATAATACATACATATGCTCCCCACATATAATACATACATATACTCCCCACATATAACACATGCATATGCTCCCACATATAATACATACATATGCTCCCACATATAATACATACATATGCTCCCACTATAATACATACATATGCTCCACATATAATACATACATATGCTCCCACATATAATACATACATATACTCCCCACATATAATACATACATATGCTACCACATATAATACATACATATGCTCCCACATATAATACATACATATGCTCCCACATATAATACATACATATGCTCCACACATATAATACATACATATGCTCCCACATATAAAACATACATATGCTCCCACATATAATACATACATATGCACCCCACATATAATACATGCATATGCTCCCACATATAATACATACATATGCTCCCCACATATAATACATGCATATGCTCCCACATATAATACATGCATATGCTCCTCACATATAATACATACATATGCACTTCTTTGAACTCTACACAATAACTACTTGTTAACCACTCTATATGATTTGTATGTGAGCTGAGCCTAATAGCGATTGAACGTTGTGTCCGTTATGCGCTTACAAAAAGTCAGCATATACGACTTCTGCGATGCTTTTTATTTACTATCGTAGCTTTTCCAGGTCCAACATCAGTCGTCTCCTATGAACTGCCTTTAGGTAACAGTGGTACTATTCGTTGCTTCCCTGCGGACCCCAGTACCACACGGGCGATGAATTTGTTCATTGTAGTTTCCCCGGTTAAGGGAATCTTGCCGTTCATTGTATTTTCCCCGGTTAAGGGAATCTTGCCGTTCATTGTATTTTCCCCGGTTAAGGGAATCTTGCCGTTCAATTGTAGTTCCCCCGGTTAAGGGAATCTTGCTGATCATTGTAGTTTCCCCGGTTAAGGGAATCTTGCCGTTCATTGTAGTTTCCCGGTTAAGGGAATCTTGCCGTTCATTGTAGTTTCCCGGTTAAGGGAATCTTGCCGTTCATTGTAGTTTCCCCGGTTAATGGAATCTTGCCGTTCATTGTAGTTACCCCGGTTAAGGGAATCTTGCCGCTCGTTGTGGATGGCAACTCTTGTTTAGCCAAAGCACAGCACATATCAATTAATCACCCCATTAGTTCCTGGTTTGAATCCTCCAATGAGTTATGTTCTAAAGCAGGGATGGCCAATACGAGGCCCGCGGGATGCATACGGACCGCCGGGCGTCATGTTGCAGCCCGTGGAGCAAGATCAAATGGATTCGAAGCGACGATGTGGTCGAAGCTGTAGCGCGCTTGCTTGTTTACTTTAATTTTTTTTTTAAATAAGTGCATGTCCCGGTAGGAAATATTTTTTCTGAAATTTGACCCGCTAGCTGAAAAGGTTTGCCAACCCTGTTCTAAAGCATCAAAACGTTTATGTTCACTTAATAGAAAACCATGACACTGAGCAAACATATTTTACCCGGTAACAGTGTGACAACAAAAAAAGAAACATTGCCAATATATTATAGTTTCTTCGAAAGTTTGTAATGTAGTTATTGTGTTTGTAATGTAGTTATTGCGTTTGTAATGTAGTTATTTCGTTTGTAATGTAGTTATTGCGTTTGTAATGTAGTTATTGTGTTTGTAATGTAGTTATTGCGTTTGTAATGTAGTTATTGCGTTTGTAATGTAGTTATTAAGGATAATGAATGTTTCGTGTCGCATATTGGCTTTGTGAAAATTATTGATATCACAAAAAACATTATTACTCCAAACTACCTTATCTGTTTCAAACAGCATGCAATGCCAACAATTGATACAATCTGCTTCTTGATTTGCATTCCGTTAACCATTTTGCACCAATGTAATAGTCCGTCTTGAAATGGCGCATATAGTCTTTCACTTTTGTTCTAACTGAAATGTTTGTGCTTGGTCTACCTTTCGTTTTTACTTGATGCATTTCTTCAAAACTGTCATCTCCAGATGATGATGATGTGAATAATCTAATCATTCGCGAATACAACACGTGACATGTCAACGACACTGCATGCAGTATCACGCTGACCTACTTTTATTACGTCACATGTATGTATACTCTACGCTCTACGCTCTACGCTCTGTATAGTGAGGGACTAGATTTCAAAACCAATTCCGTTTCTATATTTCCGTTACATTGAAGCACTGTCAAACTATACTAACAATCCAACACATGAACACGTCCCCAGATCCCTTTCATTAACTGGAACAATTAAATATAGTTAATAACGAAAGAATTAATCATCATAAGATAAAAACGGCAAATAAATTTGCTTGCGACAGAAAGCCAAGAGTTAGCATTTATAATATATATACACAGACAATTACACAGGACTATTGTAGCGTCAGCTAGTCCCTGTATCGGAAAGAGCCGAATAATCCATGACCCTATTTGGTTAAAAAAAACGAGCGCTACCGATGTCTAAGTGGAGTCTTTGGTATCTCAATTATCATCTATATAATCAGTATTTTTATTTTATGCTTTTAATTAGATGAAATTTAATTAAATGGAAATTTAATTCAAATTAGAATAACTATAATGTCTTCGCGCTTGGGGAATAGGCTAGTCCTACTAGTTTATAGGGCGGCACGCCGCTGATACACAACCCCAAGACACAACCCCAAGGGTTCTCAAACTGTATAAACAATCTCTCCTATAATTATAGCACAACTGTATTAAAAACACAAGAACATTAATCTATCACCCATATAAGTTGAAATCTTGTCACAAGCATGTAGATAAAATAGCTGCTCGCTCTCATGCCAAATGTACCAGATTCGCTCTCTCGTTGAGCCATCTACATATTGTTTCCAGAGATCCCTGATCTCAGTGTTGGTGAGATCGAGTTCCTAGTCCTATCGGAAACTGGCGAAAAAACGAACGAGGTCTCGTGTTCAATTTGACCACGTAAAAGGCAACTTTGGCAGTTCAAAATCGAGAAGAGCAGTCTGGAAAGCCGCTGCCTAAACAAAATTCATTAAGAAATATTAAAATTAAATTTCTATCAAAAAATAAATTTACCATCTTCAAAATGACATCGAGGACCCTCACTGGTGCTACGGAGTTCTTGCACTGCCGCTGAGATCTTTCTGTGTAAGGAGCACACATGGTTACTCACCGAAGTGCAATGATGATGCTGTCACATCAATCAATAAATCAATCACATCAATCAATCACACCAATCACATCAACCAATCAATCACATCAATCAATCACATCAACAAACAATCAATCACATCAATCACATCAATCAATCAATCAATCTCATCAATCAATCACATCAATCAATCAATCACATTCATCATTCAATTACACCAATCACATCAATCAATCACATCAATCAGTCAATCACATCAATCAATCAATCAATCAATAACATTAATCAATTAGATAATCAATCACATCAATCAATCAATCACATCAATCAATCAATCGATAACATCAATCAATCAATGACATTAATCAATTAGTCAATCAATCACATCAATCAATCAATCAAACAATCACATCAATCAATCAATCACATCAATCAATAACATCAATCAATAACATCAATCAATCAATCAATCATATCAATCAATAACATAAATCAATCACATCAATCAATCACATGCATCAATCAATAGACAGAATAGTTCACCTATTTGGTTAGCAATTTTGAGTGCACTGGAAAAGTTATAAAAAAATTATGCTTCGAATTGTCAAAACAAAATCAGCTTTTAACAGTCTAAATAAAATATGGAACTGCAATGATATATTTTTAAAACTAAATTAATTAAGAATTTTGAGGTGCAGTGTTGTATCAATCCTAATATATGACAGCGAGAGTTGGAAAATGACTAAAGATATAGAAAGCAAGTTGAATGCATTTGAAAATAGATGTCTGCGAAAAATAATGAATATAAAATGGAACGAATTCAGAAGAAGTGATGAAATCAGAGACATGTCTGGTCAACCACTAGTGATAACTGTTATAAGAAAAGAAGATGGAGATATGTCTGGTCAACCACTAGTGACAACTGTTATAAGAAAGAGAAGATGGAGTTATGTTGGGCATACCTTGAGAAGAAATGTCTGGTCAACCACTAGTGACAACTGTTATAAGAAAGAGAAGATGGAGTTATGTTGGGCATACCTTGAGAAGAAATGTCTGGTCAACCACTAGTGACAACTGTTATAAGAAAGAGAAGATGGAGATATGTTGGGCATACCTTGAGAAGAAATGTCTGGTCAACCACTAGTGACAACTGTTATAAGAAAGAGAAGATGGAGATATGTTGGACATACCTTGAGAAGAAATGTCTGGTCAACCACTAGTGACAACTGTTATAAGAAAGAGAAGATGGAGATATGTTGGACATACCTTGAGAAGAAATGTCTGGTCAACCACTAGTGACAACTGTTATAAGAAAGAAGATGGAGATATGTTGGACATACCTTGAGAAGAAATGTCTGGTCAACCACTAGTGACAACTGTTATAAGAAAGAGAAGATGGAGATATGTTGGACATACCTTGAGAAGAAATGTCTGGTCAACCACTAGTGACAACTGTTATAAGAATGAGAAGATGGAGTTATGTTGGGCATACCTTGAGAAGAAATGTCTGGTCAACCACTAGTGACAACTGTTATAAGAAAGAGAAGATGGAGTTATGTTGGGCATACCTTGAGAAGAAATGTCTGGTCAACCACTAGTGACAACTGTTATAAGAAAGAGAAGATGGAGATATGTTGGACATACCTTGAGAAGAAATGTCTGGTCAACCACTAGTGACAACTGTTATAAGAAAGAGAAGATGGAGTTATGTTGGGCATACCTTGAGAAGAAATGTCTGGTCAACCACTAGTGACAACTGTTATAAGAAAGAGAAGATGGAGATATGTTGGACATACCTTGAGAAGAAATGTCTGGTCAACCACTAGTGACAACTGTTATAAGAAAGAGAAGATGGAGTTATGTTGGGCATACCTTGAGAAGAAATGTCTGGTCAACCACTAGTGACAACTGTTATAAGAAAGAGAAGATGGAGTTATGTTGGACATACCTTGAGAAGAAATGTCTGGTCAACCACTAGTGACAACTGTTATAAGAAGAGAAGATGGAGATATGTTGGGCATACCTTGAGAAGAAATGTCTGGTCAACCACTAGTAACAACTGTTATAGGAAGAGAAGATGGAGTTATGTTGGGCATACCTTGAGAAGAAATGTCTGGTCAACCACTAGTGACAACTGGTATAGGAAAGAGAAGATGGAGTTATGTTGGGCATACCTTGAGAAAAAATGTCTGGTCACCCACTAGTGACAACTGGTATAGGAAAGAGAAGATGGAGTTATGTTGGGCATACCTTGAGAAGAAATGTCTGGTCAACCACTAGTGACAACTGTTATAAGAAAGAGAAGATGGAGTTATGTTGGGCATACCTTGAGAAGAAATGTCTGGTCACCCACTAGTGACAACTGGTATAGGAAAGAGAAGATGGAGATATGTTGGGCATACCTTGAGAAGAAATGTCTGGTCAACCACTAGTAACAACTGTTATAAGAAAGAGAAGATGGAGATATGTTGGGCATACCTTGAGGAGAAATGTCTGGTCAACCACTAGTAACAACTGTTATAAGAAAGAGAAGATGGAGATATGTTGGGCATACCTTGAGGAGAAATGTCTGGTCAGCCACTAGTAACAACTGTTATAAGAAAGAGAAGATGGAGATATGTTGGGCATACCTTGAGGAGAAATGTCTGGTCAACCACTAGTAACAACTGGTATAGGAAAGAGAAGATGGAGATATGTTGGGCATACCTTGAGGAGAAATGTCTGGTCAACCACTACTGACAACTGTTATAAGAAAGAGAAGATGGAGTTATGTTGGGCATACCTTGAGAAGAAATGTCTGGTCAACTACTAGTGACAACTGTTATAAGAAAGAGATGATGGAGTTATGTTGGGCATACCTTGAGGAGAAATGTCTGGTCAACCACTAGTGACAACTGTTATAAGAAAGAGAAGATGGAGTTATGTTGGGCATACCTTGAGAAGAAATGTCTGGTCAACTACTAGTGACAACTGTTATAAGAAAAAGAAGATGGAGATATGTTGGGCATACCTTGAGAAGAAATGTCTGGTCAACCACTAGTGACAACTGTTATAAGAAAGAGAAGATGGAGTTATGTTGGGCATACCTTGAGAAGAAATGTCTGGTCAACCACTAGTGACAACTGTTATAAGAAAGAGAAGATGGAGTTATGTTGGGCATACCTTGAGAAGAAATGTCTGGTCAACCACTAGTGACAACTGGTATAGGAAAGAGAAGATGGAGTTATGTTGGGCATACCTTGAGAAGAAATGTCTGGTCAACCACTAGTGACAACTGTTATAAGAAAGAGAAGATGGAGTTATGTTGGGCATACCTTGAGAAGAAATGTCTGGTCAACCACTAGTGACAACTGTTATAGGAAAGAGAAGATGGAGTTATGTTGGGCATACCTTGAGAAGAAATGTCTGGTCAACCACTAGTGACAACTGATATAGGAAAGAGAAGATGGAGTTATGTTGGGCATACCTTGAGAAGAAATGTCTGGTCAACCACTAGTGACAACTGGTATAGGAAAGAGAAGATGGAGTTATGTTGGGCATACCTTGAGAAGAAATGTCTGGTCAACCACTAGTGACAACTGGTATAGGAAAGAGAAGATGGAGTTATGTTGGGCATACCTTGAGAAGAAATGTCTGGTCAACCACTAGTGACAACTGGTATAGGAAAGAGAAGATGGAGTTATGTTGGGCATACCTTGAGAAGAAATGTCTGGTCAACCACTAGTGACAACTGGTATAGGAAAGAGAAGATGGAGTTATGTTGGGCATACCTTGAGAAGAAATGTCTGGTCAACCACTAGTGACAACTGGTATAGGAAAGAGAAGATGGAGTTATGTTGGGCATACCTTGAGAAGAAATGTCTGGTCAACCACTAGTGACAACTGGTATAGGAAAGAGAAGATGGAGTTATGTTGGGCATACCTTGAGAAGAAATGATCAAAGAATACCTAAAATGTTTGTCCTTAGGTTGAAGATTCTCTATATAACAAACAAACAGGGTTCCCAGTTCTCGACACAAACATTCAGTGTATAGACAAATATGAGCGTTTCAGTGTTATAATTTATCATCATCATTAGGTGCCGTATCCACATCGAAGGTTGGCTGCAATGAATCTCCAGCATCCTCTGTCTTTCGCTTTGGTGTTGCACACTGCCAGACTGTGACCTGTCCATTTCTTAAAGTTTCCTCCCACTTATCTCTCGGTCTTCCTCTTGCTCTTCTCCCTCAACTTTCCCCTCTAGTAAAGATTTTATCATGGTGTCATGCCTTTTTATGAGCCCAAAATACTTTATTTGTCTGAATTTTATTTCTCTTAATAATTGTTTCTTCATGCCTAGTGTTCCTAAAACTGTTTATTTTTCTGTCTATAAAACTCTGCCTATTCTTCTATATATCCACATCTCAAATGCATCAATTCTGTCTTCTAACTGCTTGTTCATTGTCCATGTTTCCGAGCCATACATTAATATAGAATATATATTGCATTTGATCATTCTCATTTTTAGTCTGTTTGTGATTTGTTTGGATGTCAGTAACTTTCTCATACTATTGAAATTATCCTTGGCCATTCCTATTCTCTTTTTAATTTCTGTTATACATCTGCCATCATCTGTTATCATCTGACCAAGATATAAGAAACTTTTACTTGATGTAGTAATTCTCCATGTATTTTTATATTTATTTTAGATTTCTCCATTTCCTTGTTGATCACCATAGTATTTGTTTTCTGTATGTTAATGTCTAATCTATATTCCTTGCTAGAATATTGAACTAAAATATGTTGAACTATATACTAATAACTATATATAATTTATAGGGATTATTATATCGTTTAATATTTAACCTGCACCATATACCATCTGTTCACCAGTCACCAGTTGGGAAAAGAAAACGTGGAAAACCAAAGACCACTCTTCGAAGAACAATCCAACAAGAAACTATTGGGATGTAAAACCATACAAGATCTCCAACAGCTATAGTCCGTTCAACAACTCATGCCCACAGTCCAGTGCGAAATGTAGCAAAATCATTGATTCTACAGTAGCGAAACTTTGCACCCAACCTTAGAATTATACCGACGCAAATTTCTGATGGAAGAAATTGCTATAGGAAACCTGGATTTTGTAATATAACGGTTCCCTTTGATGTTGGCGGCATATATGGCGAGTCTGATACAGAATTTTAGTTTTTACAATAAACGCACCAATATGACATTTGATGTCAAGTCTCATTCAAAGGCGTATCATCCCAGCTCATACATGGGGGTCAATGTTGATACTTGCAATGGTGTCATGAAATAAACAAGAAATGTAGATTTAATTGTATTATTGGTTTTAAAAAAATTATTTACATTACAGTTAAAGTTAGCTGTCATGTTATAATCGCATCCCCTTTCCCGTCCAGGCTTAGGATTGGCAATGGCGGAGCTACTTTGAGACGTTCTCTTCAAATACTTCTTCGGTACAAAATGCGTGTTTTAACATATGTAGTAGTGGGGTATCGCTACAATAAAATAGCTCTTTACTCTGGTCTTGTATACTGTGGTACAGATGACCCATATGTGCATGGGGCCAAAGGCGCATTGGGACAACGCCGCGCCAGGATTAGTGAGCTGGCACTAATCAAGATCCTACCCCATCACCACGTGGTGACCCTGGTAACAGACATTGGTTCTTGTCTGGCTAAGCGGGTAGGGATCGAGGAGCGCTATCCTGGCGTGGGCAAGGATGCAGACGTAGTCACGTTGGATGAGATCCATCTGCAACACAGACGAGCGGAATATCAGAGTGACTATTAATGCACGTCTCTTCCAGCCGATAGGAAAAGTTGAACTGATAACCATAAAGGGATGAGGGGTGCATCCAGAGAAGAGACCTGGCCCGCGTGGAGCAAAACTTGGGCCCGAGATGAGATGCATGTGGGTCCACATAGGGTGTAACTCGGAGTCCTGAGGTGGGGCCCGAGTTGAGCCCAGCGTCCGGACAGCCTAGAGGCTTGTAAATGTGAGCACGGTGAGAACTGAAGGAAATGTTGGAAAGGCACAAGGACAGATTGAGCGCGCATGCGGACGATGCATGGGTGGGCCCACCGGTGGGTAGACGTGCATGACACTGATGGTAAGGGAGAGTGGCAGGCGTAGTGGTGAGTGGACCAACAAAAGGTGCAGAAAACTGGAAAGCCCAGCAGAGGCTTGAATCCAGTGCGCTTTTCCGTTACCAGGGAACTACTTCTGGCTTGTAGTTAGATTAGGGACAATCAAAAGCTAGTGGAGCAAACCGTACACAAAACTGGACGGAAGGAAAACCAATTTGTCCACAAAAAGACAGGCAACCTGGGCAGATGACGTTCAACAGCTCGAGAGGGTAGGTCGTCTAAGGATCGCTACCTTAAAAGAAAATAGCAGCCTTCTGTCTTGCAGGTTGGCTGGGGACAGTCAAAGGTTGACGGAGAGCGAACCCAGTAAACGCTGGTTGAAATCGGACAAGTCACCGCAGGACAAGCACAAGAGCTCCAAATGGTACCAACGATTGTGACCTAAAACAAGCGTTCTTGGCAAAGGCTGTTTACATATCACAATAATATTGATAAAAATGGTAGAAAAAGAACGATCCATAGAAAGAGAGAGAGAGAGAGATGTGCCTCGTTGTGGAAATGCGCGTATAGTATTAATGACACTTTTGCATTGTAACTTCAAACTCATTAGAAATGTTATATGAAAGTCTGTTTTGAAAAGTCAACAAAATGACCCAATAGCTTCACACTAATTTCGGTATACGCTTTTAACTAAGAGTCTATTTGGTGCACGGAAATTGCAAGAATTGTTTAAAATAAACACGGATTTCGTCATAAATGTTGCTATTTTTGTCTTCAATGTATTAAATGTCTGTAAACATTAGTTTTCTCTAACCATGCCAACGAAGGCGATAAATATATAGCACAAAGAAGGAAACTTCTAGATGGTATGATTGTTTGAATGGGCAAAAAATATTTTGAAGTGTCGGGAACATGTGTAGTTCACATGCACGTTTTCAAGTTATTTCATCAAATGGTTACAAAGATACACATTTTTATCTGTGGGCATGACAAGTTGAACGGACTATAGCAACGAACCGCATTACATGGAGATCTAAAACCTCTGCCCTATGTGCCGCATTTGGCACGAAAGGAACAAACTAACTAACTATATACCATCCGTGATATACGTAAGTATCCACTTTGTTGTTTGTAATGTGTAGTATTTGTATTTTCCTACCAACACTTTGTTACCAGTGTCAAACTTGGTCTCTTACAGCAACACTTTGTTACCAGTGCCAAACTTGGTCTCTTACAGCAACACTTTGTTACCAGTGCCAAACTTGGTCTCTTACAGCAACACATCACAGAAAGCTCACCACATGTGAAATGAAATGCTTGCGGAAGGCAGTGGGAGTCACCAAGAAAGACAGACTACGAAATGACGACATCAGAAGCAGAGTGGGCATAACTTCATGCACCGAATACATCGAAAGACAACAAATGCAGTGGTTTGGACATTTAATGAGAATGAAATACAACCAACCACCAATAACAGCATACAATAAAAAGAGATCAGGTACTAGAGCTAAGGGAAGACCAAGAAAAAGATGGACAGACGATATCAAGACCACATTACATAAACACGGATATAACACAAGGACGACTCATCTGACCATAGAGCGCAAATTAAAACTTCCATCCCTACGCTTAACGGCAAGAGTGGACAGCCATGTTCCAGCCCGCCTCCAGAGAGCTGTACTACGATCCAGTCATCAACATTAAACACCAGCGTCTCCAGTCAACGGACAACTTTGCTTATCTTGGCAGCATCCTATCCAGATCGGCAAACATAGACTCTGAGGTCAACAATAGGATATCCAAAGCCATTGCTGCATTCGGAAGGTTACGTGTCACTGTGTGGGAGAGGAAAGGGATAAGCATAGCCACAAAGCTGAAAGTTTACCAGGCTATAGTGCTAACCACGCTGCTGTACGCAAGCGAGACATGGACAGTGTATAGCAGACACGCAAGAAAACTAAACCACTTCCACACAAGCTGTCTACGCAGAATACTAAAAATAAACTGGCAGGACAAAATTCCAGACAGCGAAGTCCTCATAAGAGCAAAGATCCCAAGCGTCAACATCCTGTTGCAGAAGGTCCAAGTGAGATTGGCCGGTCACGTTGCTCGAATGCCTGATAAACGCATCCCAAAACAATTGATGTATCGCAAACTTGAAGGGGGCAGACGTTCAGCTGGTGGACAGAAAAAACGCTTTAAAGACACTCTTAAAGTGTCTCTGAAATGCTTCGATATAGACACCAATGCTGGAAATCTCTTCCGTATAGACACCACGTGCTGGAAATATCTTCCATATAGACACCACGTGCTGGAAATCTCTTCCGTATAGACACCACGTGCTGGAAATCTCTTCCGTATAGACACCACGTGCTGGAAATCTCTTCCGTATAGACACCACGTGCTGGAAATCTCTTCCGTATAGACACCACGTGCTGGAAATCTCTTCCGTATAGACACCACGTGCTGGAAATCTCTTCCATATAGACACCACGTGCTGGAAATCTCTTCCGTATAGACACCACGTGCTGGAAATCTCTTCCGTATAGACACCACGTGCTGGAAATCTCTTGCATATAGACACCACGTGCTGGAAATCTCTTGCATATAGACACCACGTGCTGGAAATCTCTTGCATATAGACACCACGTGCTGGAAATCTCTTCAATATAGACACCACGTGCTGGAAATCTCTTCCATATAGACACCACGTGCTGGAAATCTCTTCCGTATAGACACCACGTGCTGGAAATCTCTTCCGTATAGACACCACGTGCTGGGAAAACTCTTCCGTATAGACACCACGTGCTGGGAAATCTCTTGCGCATGATTGCAAAATGTGGCTCTAGAACAACACAAGAGGAACCCGCAAAGCTGAGAAGTGTCGTACTGTTGAGGCACAGAGAAAACGAGCTGCGCGAAAAAAACAGAACACACAATACACACATGTCTAACCTTGATCATGTATGCCCCACCTGTGGTAGGGGATTCTGTTCTAGGATTGGACTCTACAGTCACCTCCGCACACACCAGAGAGGTGCAGCAGCATACGTCTGAAATTGTTGTCATCATCGCTTGCGATGGACCGCTATATATACAGCCAACTACATCTTCCACCTGGGAATAGACAATAGCATTTGTAATGTTCTTATTGTACATTATATGTCTTCATTCTACTGACATTTCTACAACAGTGTATGTACCATGTGTACTTTTGAATATAAGTGTTGTAGAAGATTTCTTCCTGTATCATGGACAGAGTTACAGAGCAGGTGGATCTATTCAGAAAGAAGTTATGGTCAAGGAAAACTGACTGGTGCTGCGAGTGAGAAAGAGAAAGTTGAGGTATTTTAGGCATATAAAAAGACACGAAGGGCTTGAGAAGACAATAATGGAAGGAGGCATACCGGCAACGAGGAGAAGTGGAAGACCACGGAGAAGTTGAATTCTGGAAGTAACTGATGGTTTAAACATGACTGCTGCAGAGGCATGACATCTGGCCTTCGAGAAAGACAATATTTGAGAGACTGTTGGAGTGGTAAAGTTCTGCTTAGGACAAGCTATTTGATGATAACGATGTATGTCACATTACTCATGACATTACTGCAATATTGTATGTCACATTACTCATGACATTACTGCAATATTGTATGTCACATTACTCATGACATTACTGCAATATTGTATGTCACATTACTCATGACATTACTGCAATATTGTATGTCACATTACTCATTACATTACTGCAATATTGTATGTCACATTACTCATGACATTACTGCAATATTGTATGTCGCATTAATAATAATAATTCTTCTCGTACAGTTATACGTTACATAGAGCCTACAAGCAATTTCTCTATCCTGGGCAACTCGCTCAATCTCATCCATGGAACTGAGACCGATATTTCCTGCCTCTCTCAGCAAAGTTTGTTTCACTGTCTCCTTAGGTCGACCTCTCTTTCTTGAACCCTGTGTATCCCACTTCAATGCCTGCTTTGATATTCGTTGATCATTTCTCCTCAAGGTGTGTCCCACATATCTCCATCTTCTCTTTCTTATAACAGTTGTCACTAGTGGTTGACCAGACATTTCTCTCATTTCATCACTTCTGCTGAATTCGTTCCATTTTATTTTCATTATTTTCGCAGACATCTATTTTCAAATGCATTCAACTTGCTTTCTATATCTTTAGTCATTTTCCAACTCTCGCTGGCATATGTTAGGATTGATACAACATTTGAATTGAAAATTCGTAATTTAGTTTTAATACTATATAACTTGCAGTTTCATATTTTTATGTCCCATTACTCATGACATTACTGCAATATTGTATGTCACATTACTCATGTGCTTTGTTAAATAGACTTCTTTTATAATTCTTCTTCCAACACTCCATATCAACCATTTGTTAACCACTCTGTATGATTTTATGTGATCCGAGCCTAAGAGTGATTGTACGTTGTGGCAATTATGTACCTACAAGTAGGCCAGTACATCCGTTTTCTGCCATGCTTTTTATTTACTATGGTAGATTCCCAATGCCACTACCTAAGTCGTCTCTTATGACGTGCCTTGTATGTTGCAGTCTTACTATTCTTTCTCATTCCTCTACTCTAGTGTATGGGACGTAATCTAATAAAATACTGTTTTGCAACTCGGCTGTAAGAGTTATTTCCCTTAAACACATTTTCCTTATTATAGCTGAATATTTAGTTGTATATGTATGTGTTAGATCCGAGCCAACTATAAACTTATCTAGAGTTGGCTGCGGTTAGATTCGTA
This sequence comes from Arion vulgaris, assembly GCA_020796225.1. Lineage (NCBI taxonomy): Eukaryota > Metazoa > Mollusca > Gastropoda > Stylommatophora > Arionidae > Arion > Arion vulgaris. The sequence goes on from CM036770.1 coordinate 38,663,198, forward strand.
GTTTATTGATATATACTTGGAAAAGAATAGAAAATATTCGTCAACATATTTGTCTTGTCAAAACGTTTTGATGGTAGCAGCCAGACCAAAGTGTCAGCGGCAAATTTGTTTTCTTTTTTGAACCGCAAAGTATTATGAGTTTATATCTCTTTTCTTATTAACAGCAGGGGAGAGCACTCAATTTATCTTGCCGTGATTTAAATAGCATCTGGCGTGTAGCTCCATACCTGGAGTTGTGTAAACGTCTACCTTGGTGGAGTCTATTAGTGTTTACTGCAGGACCGGCTCGGATTTAGAGCAGTAGATGTAGCGCATCTAGGAACACCACTTTTTAACCAGACTTAGCAATCTATGGGATTTTAGTCTAAATAGCTTCTTCCATGATCGTTCCAGGTTCTAGAACAACAAAATATGCACCGCGCTCTGTGTCACTTACATCAGAGGCTGTAATGGGCAATCATCTGCTTCTACAGATGAATGATTCGCATTCACTAAAGCGATAAACTTTTTGACCTCTCATTGTCACCATTGCTGGATTTAATCCAGGAAGCGATTGAATAATGTGCATGTTTCGGACATCGACTCATATTTCGTTTTCGTACTCGTCTCAAATGCAATTCAAGGATTTGATCACACAAGAAATATATTTGAGCATTATTCTGAATGTTCTTTTAATTCAAAAAGTATCAATGAATCAAGTGCCATGCCTGTCGGCAAAGACGATCATGTGTCTCCACAACTCTTTTTCCTTGGTAGAGTTAATCATTTCAAATCGTGTAGATCGCAGGGACTCTGAGATGTTATCTATCCATCGTGTTCTTGACCTGCCTCGTTATCTGCGCCCTGAGTGTCGATTATTGAAGGCACTTGATGGTAGCAAATGTGGTTCCATTCTCATTAGATGGCCGAACCACTTGATTCTTTGCTTCTCGATGTACTGTATGCATGGTATAGTAACAACGATGCTTCTGATGTTCTCGTTTCTCACTCTATCTCTCCTTGTAGCTTTGACGTCACATTTCGTAGACATCTCATTTCACATGTTGTAATCTTTCTTTCTTGTATCTTAGTCAGGGGCCATGTTTGGCACTGATAGCAGAGAGTTGGAATAAATATGCAGTTTATTAGTTGTCGTTTGACTGCCTGTTAATGCTTGAATGTTTTAATAATGGTGATAGTTGGTATCTCACTACGTTTGCCTTCTGGCATCTAGTCTCGATTTCTCTGTCCATCTTTCCATCTGCTTCAATATACTTCCGAGATATTTGCCTTCTGGCATCTAGTCTCGATTTCTCTGTCCATCTTTCCATCTGCTGTCAATATACTTCCGAGATATTTGCCTTCTGGCATCTAGTCTCGATTTCTCTGTACATCTTTCCATCTGCCGTCAATATACTCCCGAGATATTTGCCTTCTGGCATCTAGTCTCGGTTTCTCTGTCCATCTTTCCACCTGCTGTCAATATACTCCTGAGATATTTGACTTCTGAAATCTAGTCTCGATTTCTCTGTCCATCTTTCCATCTGCTGTCAATATACTTTCGAGATTTAAAAAAAAAATTTTTTCCGATCCAGAAGCACTTGAGCTGAAAGCTCTTCGGCTCGGTGTCATGGACATCGTAACCCTTCGGCTCGGTGCCACGAACACCGTAAATCTGGGAATCTGTGACTTTTTCTGATACTCTCGAGATAAAATCTTATCAACAGTCGCAATCAGGAAATCAATGTAAACAATGTTAAACAGATAGACAAGTACTATAACACGTGATCCAGAAACTATCTCCAACTGTACTGGGTCACGCAGAAGACCATAAGGTAAGCGAATTAGATAGTCTAAGGAATGATTTGTACAAAGCTGCCCGTTCTTTGACAGACTTGAGCAAGACATACACAGAAAGTGGATATATTTTGTAGTTGTCAATGAGAGAGATCAGAGATCGTAAAGTCTATTGACTAACTGCTTTGTCGGTCTACAGTTCAGAGATTGTAAAGTCTATTGACTAACTGCTTTGTCGGTCTACAGTTCAGAGATTGTAAAGTCTATTGACTAACTGCTTTGTTGGTCTACAGTTCAGAGATCGTAAAGTCTATTGACTAACTGCTTTGTCGGTCTACAGTTCAGAGATCGTAAAGTCTATTGACTAACTGCTTTGTCGGTCTACAGTTCAGAGATTGTAAAGTCTATTGACTAACTGCTTTGTCGGTCTACAGTTCAGAGATCGTAAAGTCTATTGACTAACTGCTTTGTCGGTCTACAGTTCAGAGATCGTAAAGTCTATTGACTAACTGCTTTGTCGGTCTACAGTTCAGAGATTGTAAAGTCTATTGACTAACTGCTTTGTCGGTCTACAGTTCAGAGATTGTAAAGTCTATTGACTAACTGCTTTGTCGGTCTACAGTTCAGAGATCGTAAAGTCTATTGACTAACTGCTTTGTCGGTCTACAGTTCAGAGATTGTAAAGTCTATTGACTAACTGCTTTGTCGGTCTACAGTTCAGAGATTGTAAAGTCTATTGACTAACTGCTTTGTTGGTCTACAGTTCAGAGATCGTAAAGTCTATTGACTAACTGCTTTGTCGGTCTACAGTTCAGAGATCGTAAAGTCTATTGACTAACTGCTTTGTCGGTCTACAGTTCAGAGATTGTAAAGTCTATTGACTAACTGCTTTGTCGGTCTACAGTTCAGAGATCGTAAAGTCTATTGACTAACTGCTTTGTCGGTCTACAGTTCAGAGATCGTAAAGTCTATTGACTAACTGCTTTGTCGGTCTACAGTTCAGAGATTGTAAAGTCTATTGACTAACTGCTTTGTCGGTCTACAGTTCAGAGATTGTAAAGTCTATTGACTAACTGCTTTGTCGGTCTACAGTTCAGAGATCGTAAAGTCTATTGACTAACTGCTTTGTCGGTCTACAGTTCAGAGATCGTAAAGTCTATTGACTAACTGCTTTGTCGGTCTACAGTTCAGAGATTGTAAAGTCTATTGACTAACTGCTTTGTCGGTCTACAGTTCAGAGATTGTAAAGTCTATTGACTAACTGCTTTGTCGGTCTACAGTTCAGAGATTGTAAAGTCTATTGACTAACTGCTTTGTCGGTCTACAGTTCAGAGATCGTAAAGTCTATTGACTAACTGCTTTGTCGGTCTACAGTTCAGAGATTGTAAAGTCTATTGACTAAATGCTTTGTTGGTCTACAGTTCAGAGATCGTAAAGTCTATTGACTAAATGCTTTGTCGGTCTACAGTTCAGAGATCGTAAAGTCTATTGACTAACTGCTTTGTCGGTCTACAGTTCAGAGATCGTAAAGTCTATTGACTAACTGCTTTGTCGGTCTACAGTTCAGAGATTGTAAAGTCTATTGACTAAATGCTTTGTTGGTCTACAGTTCAGAAATCGTAAAGTCTATTGACTAAATGCTTTGTCGGTCTACAGTTCAGAGATCGTAAAGTCTATTGACTAACTGCTTTGTCGGTCTACAGTTCAGAGATCGTAAAGTCTATTGACTAACTGCTTTGTCGGTCTACAGTTCAGAGATTGTAAAGTCTATTGAGTAACTGCTTTGTCGGTCTACAGTTCAGAGATTGTAAAGTCTATTGACTAACTGCTTTGTCGGTCTACAGTTCAGAGATTGTAAAGTCTATTGACTAACTGCTTTGTCGGTCTACAGTTCAGAGATTGTAAAGTCTATTGACTAACTGCTTTGTCGGTCTACAGTTCAGAGATTGTAAAGTCTATTGACTAACTGCTTTGTCGGTCTACAGTTCAGAGATTGTAAAGTCTATTGACTAACTGCTTTGTCGGTCTACAGTTCAGAGATCGTAAAGTCTATTGACTAACTGCTTTGTCGGTCTACAGTTCAGAGATCGTAAAGTCTATTGACTAACTGCTTTGTCGGTCTACAGTTCAGAGATTGTAAAGTCTATTGACTAAATGCTTTGTCGGTCTACAGTTCAGAGATTGTAAAGTCTATTGACTAATTGCTTTGTCGGTCTACAGTTCAGAGATTGTAAAGTCTATTGACTAACTGCTTTGTCGGTCTACAGTTCAGAGATTGTAAAGTCTATTGACTAACTGCTTTGTTGGTCTACAGTTCAGAGATCGTAAAGTCTATTGACTAACTGCTTTGTTGGTCTACAGTTCAGAGATTGTAAAGTCTATTGACTAACTGCTTTGTCGGTCTACAGTTCAGAGATCGTAAAGTCTATTGACTAAATGCTTTGTCGGTCTACAGTTCAGAGATTGTAAAGTCTATTGACTAACTGCTTTGTTGGTCTACAGTTCAGAGATCGTAAAGTCTATTGACTAACTGCTTTGTTGGTCTACAGTTCAGAGATTGTAAAGTCTATTGACTAACTGCTTTGTTGGTCTACAGTTCAGAGATCGTAAAGTCTATTGACTAACTGCTTTGTTGGTCTACAGTTCAGAGATCGTAAAGTCTATTGACTAACTGCTTTGTTGGTCTACAGTTCAGAGATTGTAAAGTCTATTGACTAACTGCTTTGTTGGTCTACAGTTCAGAGATCGTAAAGTCTATTGACTAACTGCTTTGTCGGTCTACAGTTCAGAGATTGTAAAGTCTATTGACTAACTGCTTTGTCGGTCTACAGTTCAGAGATTGTAAAGTCTATTGACTAACTGCTTTGTCGGTCTACAGTTCAGAGATTGTAAAGTCTATTGACTAACTGCTTTGTCGGTCTACAGTTCAGAGATTGTAAAGTCTATTGACTAACTGCTTTGTCGGTCTACAGTTCAGAGATCGTAAAGTCTATTGACTAACTGCTTTGTCGGTCTACAGTTCAGAGATCGTAAAGTCTATTGACTAACTGCTTTGTCGGTCTACAGTTCAGAGATTGTAAAGTCTATTGACTAACTGCTTTGTTGGTCTACAGTTCAGAGATCGTAAAGTCTATTGACTAACTGCTTTGTTGGTCTACAGTTCAGAGATCGTAAAGTCTATTGACTAACTGCTTTGTTGGTCTACAGTTCAGAGATTGTAAAGTCTATTGACTAACTGCTTTGTTGGTCTACAGTTCAGAGATCGTAAAGTCTATTGACTAACTGCTTTGTCGGTCTACAGTTCAGAGATTGTAAAGTCTATTGACTAACTGCTTTGTCGGTCTACAGTTCAGAGATTGTAAAGTCTATTGACTAACTGCTTTGTCGGTCTACAGTTCAGAGATTGTAAAGTCTATTGACTAACTGCTTTGTCGGTCTACAGTTCAGAGATCGTAAAGTCTATTGACTAACTGCTTTGTCGGTCTACAGTTCAGAGATCGTAAAGTCTATTGACTAACTGCTTTGTCGGTCTACAGTTCAGAGATCGTAAAGTCT